>JAZGTJ010000109.1:0-238239 GCA_036877575.1 Botia almorhae | reverse complement strand
ACAAGTTTACAACTCCTAAAAAAATTTTCTCTGTGACTTCAAATTTATTGATACACATGTGTGGGTATGCTCTACAGCTACAAATTCCGCTCTCACATGTGTTCAGTAGTTTTGCACCAAAAATACCTTCATACATACAGTTGGGTCCGAACATCTGAGACCACATTTGTGATTCAAAATCTGTTTTAAACCTGAAAATAGTTTCCATTTAGTTACATTTGCATAAAGTTTAGGGAAAAAAAGGATTACAAAGTTGTACGTTTTCTAGTATTTTATTACATAAAATGAGAAAGGTAAAAGATTGTATCTGCACTATTTTTAGGTCATTCGTAGGTAAAATCTACGAAAATACTATGTACTTTGAAATGTAAGTAAATTTTTAATTTCAATGGATTTAAATAGTGCTATTTATTATAAATAATACATTTATAATGACTTGTAATAACTAAAAAATAAATAGGATTAGTAGACTTAGTAAACTAAATAATTAAAAATACTAAACAAAAAAAAGTAAAAATAATCAAGACAATGTTGTGTGGTTAAAAAAGTATTTCTTAAGTATTTGGTTGTGGTGACTAAAGATGTATATATACTATAGATATATAGTATATATATATATATATATAGAGTGCTACCAATGTCATGATGCTAATTTCCTGTCTGTGTCCTGATGTCGGCAGGGTGATGGCCCCTGTGCTCCTCTCTGAAACCAGGCAGCTCCTCCTGTGGCCATGCCTGATGTAAAAGCCCCAGAATGTGAGTACTCCCCAGCAGGATCTCCTGCAGGCTGCAGCATGGACTTGTCCGCGGACCTGTCTGTCCTCAGCTCTCCGCTTTCCCCATTTCGTCATCACAGCGCGTCCCCCTTCCCCGGCCAAGACGTAGCGCTGGGCCGCTACCCTCCAGTGTGCAACAACAACAACAATGGCCTGCTCAACAACCTGGGGCTGTACTACTCCACCAGCAGTATGCATCCCCTGAAACCATCTGACGCTCGGTCTGGCTATGGAACGATGTGCTTCCCGCAGGGCTGTGTGAATGCGGGCAGCACCCGGCTTTACCGCAGCCTGGAGAACCTGCACTGGGCCGCTGTATCAGACCCTGCCGCGTATCCCTACAGGAGCGTGGACAGTGAGTTCATTCTTCACTGCACTTCAAGTAGCCGTTGGTATGATGGACCTCCTCAGGGACAACAGATCTATGATGTGATGCCATCCTCTGACAGTGTGGCGTTATATAGCCGTCGAGGGGTGGTCAGAAAAGACCTACCCCTCTTCCCTCAATGGCTCTTGCCCGCTGTGGAGGACTGGGGCATGAACGGAAATGCTCGGAAGGGCCTCAGAGACAAGCTTCGACTCCAGAGCACTCGTGTGACTGAGCCCCAAAAGCCCTTGCGACCACAACCTGCGCCATCGCTGACGTATCCACGCGATCAGGATGTAGCAGTTCGAGCAGGTCCGCCGTCCTCTTCGGTACAAAGAGGTAAAGAGCAAGAGCTGCCCGCCCGTCGCATCACGAGTCCAGAGGAGATCAAACAAGAAGCATTGCGACGACTGCAGCTCCGTAGACAAAGAAGCACGCCTAACCTTGCACTGGGCTACAGACAGGAGTGTAGTAGCATCAGTAAAGCTCTTACCTCAGATCCCCTCTGCACCAGTTCTCCCCAGTCAACGCCTGAGAGAAAAAGACCCTCTGTGGGGCGCTTGCACATACCTACATTTGAGGAGTTTAAGAGAATGAGGCAGAAGGAGGGCAGTAAGAACCACAATCACCCCACAACTCAATCCAGTGGAGATATGGAGAGTAATGACCAGCACAAAGAGGTTAATAGAGGGGAAGGAGAACAGATAGAAAAAACATGGTGTGAAGACATCAGAATCAGCCAAAATAACAGCACCACTGGGGCTTTAAATCATCCTTCTGTACACAGTGGAGAAGAAATGTCTGAGCCCAGATTCACGGCAGAGGTCCCAGGTGGACCCATCTGCACAGGCCCAGTGGCCCGCTCTCCAT
Source organism: Botia almorhae (assembly GCA_036877575.1). NCBI lineage: Eukaryota > Metazoa > Chordata > Actinopteri > Cypriniformes > Botiidae > Botia > Botia almorhae. Next base: position 236,226 of record JAZGTJ010000109.1, on the reverse strand, counting down.
TACACTCGCAAGCTGCTACAGGAAAAGGGGAGGAGACTAAGGGCCCAACAGGCCCTGGGGCCACAGATGTTGCTGTTCTCCCCTTCCCCATCCGCAGGGAGAGTGGAGATGGCCCCTCCAGCTGCTGCCCCGCAATCCTTCTGGACGGCACAGACCTTTCCAGCTACGGAGCCAAAATCTATAAAATGAAGGATGGTTTCTTGGGATCCGCCCTGGATCTTATTAAAAAGAGGTGAGTGGTTTGGCAGGCTTTTGTGTTATTGGTTAAAACGTTATCGGTTAAATTCTGGATTCTGCTAGTTTATTCTGTCATTTTGTGCTGCCTTTTGAAGGGTAAATGGTTTGATCTAAAGGTCAAGATAAAACATGTTTGGCATACTGTAATGATCATATTAAACTCCTAGTTAGCATATCTGTAAAATATTGACCTCGTGTGTTAAAAAATACCATGCTGAGTAAATATGCCGGAAGAGTGTTTATTTCGGTGATCAGTATTGCATGTGACTGTGGAAATGGATCTCACACCAGACTGCAGCAGCAGCATCAGTATCGCTGCTGGTATTGATTTATTCCTGCATCTCTGAACAGCTTGTTTATACAGTGAGACGTATTATCACTAATGATGTGAGGAATCATGTCTTTACTCCTGACGGGGACACAGTCGAAGATTCTGTTCATAATCAGTTTCTTTGTCTTTCATTTCATATGATATAAAGGTTAAAGAGAATGCATCCTAAATATGTTGTCTTGCTTCACTGCTAAATGTTTTCCCTGAAATTTTACCCTGAAGATTAAATCAAGCAGTACACAGTTTTGCTTTTCAGGCAAGATTAAGATTAATTTTTGCAGTGAACACAATAGCAATGTTTAAAACCATTCAGAGAAACTATTGTATGTGTATTGAAGCACACCCACAATCTTGATGTCAGACAAATGAAAACCTTTTCAGAATGACAAAAACCCTCGTGACAATTATTAATGACACATTTAATCCTCTCCTAATATTTAAAGCACAACCAATCGTTTAATTGATCTGCCTCATTGTGTCCGATGTCTCACTTTTGCTGATCTCATCTGAATGTTAAGCCCCTTCATCATTGATTCGTTAAGTAATTGTACTATAAGGATTCTGCTGTGGTTGTGTTTTCTTGTGGCGCTTGTCTGGTTCACACCTACCGACCCACAGCATCTGTCATACGTATGTTTTATGCCCAGAATCTTGCATATGCATGAAATATGTGAAATTGACAAGGATTTGATTACCATAACGTCACGTAACTCTGGCCTTGGCGGGCATCTCTACATTTGTTATGCGTACATAAATCTATATAGATTATCTTTCAGGGTTTTTTTTCCACAGACGGTTCGTCTGAGGTATTCCTACATTAGAGAAGCTTTTTCTGATGATATATACGGTACCTCCAGGGCAGGAGAACAGACTTCTAACAGTCTAAATATAACATCCAATATCTCAGCTGTACCACAGTGCCCCAAGTGTGGGTATTCATTTACTTCCTAGCAGCCTGGGGCTTCCTGGTCATTTTTATGAGACATTTATGTTGTGTTTTATTTATTTTATTTTTTTCAAATTATTATTAAGTCACAAACCAATTGTCCAAATACTGCAGTGTCTCTTTATTCATAGATTGTGAAAAAAAAACAAAAAGGAACAAGTAATTAATTCACATATTTTGCTGTTGCTATGACAGGTAATATATCTGAAACACTTTTATTTATGTGTGAAAGTGTTTGTGTCTGGTTTTATTGCGTCTCTCAGAGAGGAGTATTTATAACTGTGAGCCTGAGAGAACTGAGAGGTTACAGGATATATACACATATATTCTATACACATTTTACTGTAAAACCAGAACTGACGTTTACACACACACAACAGCTATCAACGGGCCTGTTTTGTGTTGATGTTCGGTGAGCTGTCAGAGCTTCTTTGTCTCATTGAATGGATCGCTAGTGCTTACGGTTGTGCCGTCAGCAGTATTTTCAGATGTTATCTATGCAAATATAGCACCGTGATGACAGCAGCATTATTAGCTATTGAGGTACTAAAGCATTAAAGTAGATGAAAACGATGCGGCAGAGCCAATGAAGAGCAAGCGTGTGACAAATCAGTCAAAACACCTGTTCTTTAGACCTAAGAGAAAAGACATGTTTATCTGACTGGAAAGGGAAAACGGTTGATTAATGTGTTTAAAACAATCAGTTTATTTAAAAACAAACACTTTTTGTTGTGTAGTAATACAGAAGTGTTGTTTGTAAACACACCGGTTCGTCAGACAATATCAAATATCTCAATTCATGTTTGTTTTGAATGTTAGTGTTTCATGTCTTCTGATTGGTCATTTGTTACCGGCTTTGATCTGGCTGATCAGAAAGATTTTGGTGTGAACAGAGGTGCATGCGCATGCAAGACATGCATGTGCTGTTATTTATTCTCTCTCGAGCTGTAGTGTGTGGGGTCAAGCATGGATACATAAGCTTCTTTTCCGCTACATGCACACACAAAGGAGTCTAAAAGATTGATTATGCACAGTCTGATTCGGCCTCCAGCTGTGAAGAGTTCAGGTGTTAATGTGAATTGATGCATCTAATTGCTGTCCTCCGTCAGCCCCTCTGGTCTGGGAGGTGGAGGGGGGCACCAGCCCTCCCTAGGGGATGGGGATTGACCGCACGGCGTACATAAGAGCCGGCGAATGAGCAGTTGTGATTCTAATTTAACCGCACTTTGTGTTCTGTCTTTCCTCTTCGCTGCCCCAGCTGCAGTGCAGATATTGCATCCAAGACTCCAGTCCGACTGTCGCGTGAACAGAATGACGTCGCTGACATCACCGCAACACAGCCCAGCCATCAGTCTGCCCACGTTGCCATGACAACGTCGGCCTGCGGAGAGGAGGCTTGCGCCGAGCCCACAGGACAAGGGAGAAAAGCGTCAACAGAATGTGTAAGGAATGCTCGCATATCACAGGCAAGCTTAAACACCAGCGTGCACGCGCGTGCTTCTAGCTCAGATTTTCACCTCTGAATGAGGACAGCAGAGACTCTGTCATGCATGCACGGGAGCGTGATCAGGGTGCATAGGAGGCTGAGGTTGCAGGGGAATTTGCACAGCAGAAACGACTGCAGACATGCAGTGGAACGCGCAGAGACGCAGCTAAGAACAACACGCAGGGAATATTAGAGCCAGGTTTCATGGTGGTAACTGCTTTTTATTCCATCTGTGTGTCAGGTTGTATGTGGATGTGTTTCCTGCCCTTGCCTCGCTTGACATGCTGCACGTTTTTTTATTGCGCCGCATTTGTTCATGCATTATGACTGTGTATTTTAAGGTTAAGGGTGAAACTGGCAGGACCCTCTGGCTGATGGAGGTTGTGTGTTATTCATTTGACTGGTAAAGCTGACATTTATGTGCAGTGTTGCTATGATTCATTGGACCTTGTTGCCGGCATCAGGTTAGGTGCCTCTTCTGTCTCTTGATTTCTGTCTGTGGTTGATTAAAATAACAGCTGCATTATTAATGATTCTGTACGGTACCTGAACCCAAGGTGTATTGTTTCTCAAACGCACTCGAGAACCTATTAAAGGGTTTCACCATACAGTAGATCTGTGTGTTTATCAAATGTCAAAAGGCTGTATTCTAATAGGTGGCTTACAGACATAATTTTGAATCATCTTTTATTGTTGCAGAGGTGTAAATAATGGGCGATTATTAATTCTGTCAGAACTTTGCTGGATAGATCTGGTCAGTTTGAAGTTATCATAAAACGTCTACAAATGTCTGCAACACATTTTACTTTCATACTTTGAGATATTTCCAAGTGAAACTGGATTAAAATGATCACTTAATTGTATGTGAATGGTGGTTTTGATTTGACAAGCTGTTTGAGGGAAGGATTTAAGAGGTCTTGGTGATATAAACTGAAATGAAAGTTTGTTTTAGAGGTAAGAGAGTAGAGAGTTATTGCATTTTGATTTAAGATTGTATTGATTGTACTGGAATTTGTATGAGGATTAATATGTTAATATGTTGTAAGCTTTACTTTAAACCCGGTATCCAGCTTGTTCTATGGTGGACTTGACACCTGTCCAGAGTTTTCTCCTGCCTCTTCCCGAGATAGCTGGAATAGGTCCCGGCCCTCTCCATTTTTGGAAGAAGGCTGGAATTTCAAAGCCATATTTCTATTTATAAAGAAAACAGATACATTTTATGACCGCAGAGACAGCAAATAGCCTTTGTATGAAAACCCAACGCAGAGAATCATCCACTTACCCCCACAACAAATGAAATACTTTGGTAACACAACACCCCCTTTGGATGAACTTGTAAAGTAGTTACTCTGATCGCTGTCTAAAACATTTGGCGGTTCCATTAATTCTAGTATGTGCACAAAACAATCACTTACATAGTTAATGTTGTCTGCTGCTCTGCCATGTGCAGTAAGATGTGCACACTTGATTGATGCATCTACATCCCGTCAGCAGGTTTCTGGAGCAGGCTGCAGACGCTCCAGCTCAGACGCAGCCTATGAGCTGGCGGAGTCAGTGAGGGCCCAGCGTGAGTGCCGCCTGCGGCCCCACTACAGCGACCCCATGCCTGCTGATGCCACCAAGCGTAAACAGCTGGAGATGAAGATCGCCGCAGCGGCACGTTTGCACATTCACCGCAGAGAGAGGGACATTGGTAAGACTGCACTAAATACTTACTAAACTTCATATAAAACAATCTCCAAGTTACAGCCCAAGAATGTCATTTTGTTATTATATTATGTGTAAAATCTGCTGCCCTTATGTGGCGCTTAACGTTGTGTATGCACATGCACGATCTGCTTTTATCTTCCTGCGCAGCACTCAAACTTACTGTTTAGTCTTGGTTTTATACTATTTTATGCATTTCTGTTATCAGATTAATAAAGGTTTTGATAACCTTTGTTTGCTAACCTATGTAAAGGTGCTGAAAAGTGTTTTGTGGATATTTTGGGAGCTGATTTTTGGAGGATAAAATGAGTCATAAGCCCCATTTACAGATGTAAACAGGGGCCACAATGATTTATTATACAATCCTTACATACAGGGTTAGTCAAAAACCACATCAAATTTGTAGTGCCAACGTCCAAAAAGCTGAATGAGAATGCATCCCCGGTCTAACCTCTACTGTTTGTTCTTTGTCATCAGTACCGAGCACTGTCAGGGGCCGCTCGGAGCCCAGAGGTGAGGAGAGAAGCAGGGGCTTGGCCGTGACACGCACAGCACAGCACCGCTGGAGTACAGTCAGCAGTCTCAGCGCAGACAGCGGTGTCGTAGGGTTAAGTGATGAGCGTGAGGAAGAGGAAGAGCCACGACGTGCCCGGCACAGCGCCGGAGCTGAGGTGGAACGCGTGGACAGCGGAATTGGCCCCGGCTTGGCTCGGGGCTGGAGGAGACCCTCCCCGTCCCTCAGGAACTGGGAGGTTCAGCAGCCCTGCCCTGACTGTGGCCACAAAGAAGGGGCCCGCGGGGAGGGCATGTGCGAACGCTGCTGCAAACTCCGCACTGAACGCAAAGAGGCCATCATGGAGTTTCTCAACACGGAGTCGAGTTATGGAGAGGATCTGCGCATTATCAAGGAAGAGTTCTACTGCCCCATGCAGAGTGCCGGGCTGCTTACAGCCGAGCAGCTGACTGTGGTCTTCAGCAATGTTCAGGAGCTCATTGAGGTCAACGACAGGTTCACAGAGCACCTGCAAGACAGCATTGATCAAGCTTTTGATCAGGTAATGAGCAACAGTGATAGACTGTATTTCTACCAGGTCAATTAGTTAGCCAGTATTTGATTGGCTGAAATCTGCACCCATATGACCCATTAATAAAGTGTTCATTCCCTTGTGCCAGTTTCAAAACGAACCAACAGCTTAGAATCAATAATGAATAATACACATCTTGAAATATACTCATGTGTATACGTCATAACTCATATTTGAAATGTACGTTTTGGTTAAAAGTTGCTCAAAGAGATTCACCAATTTGGCTTTGTTGCAAGCAGGCTCAGTGGGATCCAGAAATCAGAGATCACATAAAAAATGTAGGATTTTAAATTTAGAAAAAAATATAATGGAAAGCTTATGGAAAATCAAAGAAATGGTCGGATACGACAGGTTCACAGATATTGATTGAATGTTCTACATTAGATGTGAATATTCTGCTTTGAAATGTGTGTTAAAATACTATAAAAACGACTGCCTCCATTCAGGGCGATGAGGACCTGCAGACTGTGTGTATTGGAGAAATCTTTCTGGAGTTTGTCAACATGCTTCCAGCATTTCAGACCTACTGCCTGCAACAGTCCACATCTGTAAACATGCTCAACACCCTGGAGAAAGAAAAGGAGCTTCTGAGGTACTGCCAAACGTTTAATACACACATGTACTGCTATTAGGAAAGTACTTTAATTTATCCAAAACCATTTGTGACAATCATATGTCCATAAATAAGACAATCAAATGTAACTCTGACTCTGACATAGTTTTTGTCAAGGAGGGGTCACCGTGACACAACCACTATTTTAGATCAATAGATTTTGAGATGATCAAAAGGTTTATATAGAGAGGGTATATATTTACTTGAGTATATATACTTAGACTCTAAGTCTCGTACATAAGTCACACATAAGTTTCCTCCCTTACCCTCCCTCAGGATATTCCTTGATGTGTCCCAGAACGACAACACCGCACTCAGGCGCATGAACCTGCGCTCTTTCCTCATGGCGCCTCTTCAGCGCGTGACCAAATACCCGCTGCTGCTCAGTCGCATCAGCAAGGCCACTAACGAGTGTCACCCAGACTATCCGCGTTTAAAAGAAGCCAAGAGCCGCGTTGAGTCTCATTTGGAGCACATTAACATGAAGACCAAACAGGAGGGTACCGCCACCTGGTCCTTGCGCTCCTTCCGGCGCGATAGCCGCAAGAACCGGGAGGTGATCAACATCGAGATGAGAGAGTTGTCCATGAAGACTGTGGGGTGGAGCAGGGAGAGCACACGCTTTATCATGGAGGGGCCGCTGCAGCTGGCACAGCCTGCCGATGGCCAGTGGCTTAAGAAGGGAAGCAAGTCCCTCAAATTCCAGAATGTTCAGGGCTTGCTCATGGTGCGCACGCTACGCGCCGTGGAGGTGGCTGATGGAGGCGTCAGAGGAGACCAGCTAGAGAGCTTGGAGACGGTGCAGGATGGTGTGCTGGTGCTCATCAAGGACAAAAGCAGCGGAAAGTTCATCATTTTACGGGAACCTATTTGTCTGGCTAACTGTGTGGTATCCGCCGACCCCGACTGTGAGGATACTTTTGAGGTGCTGGACATCCGACGCGAGGCCTTCATTTTCCGCGCTTCAGACAAACCCCGCACTCAGCAGTGGTTTCGTCAGATCAAGAGATACGCTTGTGATCTGGGCTCGTGGAGAAAAAGACGCAATGCTCTTCCTAATATCATGATTAACACAACCCAGACGCGGTCCTAACGCGGACCCTTTACGGTAACTTACAGTAAACCCTGCTGATGTAAATAATAAATACTTATTTTGATGACCGGACAGTATTTGTGTTAGGGATCTAATTAGATGTACTTTTAAATCGCACGGTTTTACTGTGATTTAAAAGACGAATTGAATATTAATGTAGACAGCAAGGGGGCACTTTGTATAACTGGAAAGCAAATACATGACATCGGAGAGAAGATAAAACAGAAAAACAATTTACTATGAAGCAAAAAGTAATGCCCTTTGGCATACCAAAATGAGGACCTCACTAGATGCCTCTGCACTGCACTTATAACACTGATTGTACGACCAGTTTGCTACTGAAACAGAAAACACGGTAAACAGTTTCAGTAGTGAAGTGATTTCTGTGATTAGCATGAAAGACGTTCGTGACAGAACGAACTTTCATGTGAACTTTTCGGTAATGCACAACAGAGTGGAAACTTGTGTTTTGTGTGATGATTGAGCTCAAAGGTGTTTTGTTTTTCGGACCTCGGTCAAGTCACTCTTTCTCTCCCTTCCGTAAGCAACTATTTTGCACTGCCACACAAGATCCAGGGGCAGTTCTCATACATCCAACACTGTGCTGGGCTACCAAGCAGCAATAATCTTCACTGTATTATGTAGCGACTGTAAACAGATTTATTTTTTCAGGTTTAAATCAAAGGCAGCCGTTTTCGTGTGATCGATGACATTTACTGTACAGTAGGGTTATTGTACCTAACCCTCCATGAATGAGGGTGTAGTGTTGGTCTAATCAAGACAAGTCTTGCCACAATTATGATTGTGCAGAAACAATCTGTAGCCACTTATAGAATTTAAAAGAAAATGTTACGACCCCCCCCCCAGTTTATCTAATATAGAATTATGCTGTTGCTTTCCTTCGTAATCGAGGAAATGTGTGCCTTTGTTTTAATACTGAATAGGTCAGTAGTGCTCTCTTCTCTTTGCCCACAAATCAGTCAAAATATTAAGAAAACAAGAAAGTACTTTTTAGTAGCTGCTAATGTACTCAAACTTTATCACAATGGTATGACAACTTGCTAATTATTCTATTTTTGTTTGATGCACTTTAATATGAAGGTCCTAAAACTGGAGTGAGGACATTGTTCTGCAGTTTACGAAGCTTTACTGTACTTTGTTTTTAAGTTTAAGCTTTAAGAGAATTATAAACCACAGTTGACTTCCAAATAGCTGTGAGCCACATTCAGTAATTATGGGCAGTTTGTATGTTCAACACTGATGGATATATATTTTCACCATCACTGGATTTTGGCATTTGTTTCAACATGAACAATAACTTGTTTTTCCAAATGGCATTGAAACTGTTAGAACCATAGCTTCCATTACACAACAGAAAGAATTTAACCTGTCAGAGAACTTTGTCTGAAATGATACTTTTAACTGAGACCAATCAAGCTGTTTGATTTTTTCTTCGTTCATAAAAACCTTATTTAATATTTTTATTGTGTAAAATATTGTGAATTACAATTAAAAATGAAAGTATCAAATTTTCTCTTCATTGAATACATATTTTCTGAGAACATTATTTCCACCGAGAATCTTTATTACATAATATTATTGTACAACAAAATGTTTTCAGTGAAAGAGGAACTACCATATAGACAAGCATTTCAAACACTGTTTAAACTGTAAATGTATGAAATCTTTCTTTGGGAGAAACAAAGAATACAAAGCATTATTGCTGACAATTACGTTTTAAATACCCAAACAAACAGAAGATAAACAAAGGCGCAAACAAAGACAGAGCAGATTAACTGCAACCACATAAAAGGAAATGAGCATTAAAAAAAATCCACAAATTAAACATGTTATTAAATCTTTACAAAGGAAAACAAAAACACTGAAAGCTTGCTTTTTGTAATCATTTGCTTGGAAGGAATTATGTTGATGAAACTGTATCTGTAGGTTGTGTACAGCATGCAACATGCATAACAGGAACAAAATGACAGAACATGAACAAGTTACAAAGAAAATGGTCAAACATGCACAACAAAAAAATTCCTTGACCGTATGTTTCAAAGCAGAAATACTATATGAAAAAATAAATCACTAAAAAATACCGTGCATCCTTCTCAAAAGAAAACTGGCACCAAAGGCAAACAAGTGGTATCATACATTGATTAAATAACATTTATAATGGCAACTTATGCAAGATGTCTTTGCATTATGAAACTAAACATTTGGCATATCAATTTATCTTTATCATGTAGGAATCTGCAAAACAACATTAACAAATGTGTCAATCATGGTTACAAAAGTGCGCCGTTGTATGTTGAACATCCTGTCAAGAGAACCCATGAGCACCAAAATGATGGAGGTGTTTTGATCTATTTTCTGGTCAGAAACAAACTTAACGGATGCAAAACTTTAACTGTCCTCACTAACATTCAAGCAATAATTCTTTATTAACTCTGCTCCCCAATAACATCTTTCTTCCTTCTTGTTTGACTGTACAATGATTGAACAAGTGACGACCCAGACAAAAACACAATAGTAAAACAACATCCAATCAAACAAAACAGGCAAACAAAATGCATCTGTACATGAGAATCTCTCAACAGCAGTGAGAAGGTGAACATCTCCATGCTGAAACCTGAACTGCTCTCCATCACGGTGGACAGGTGGCTTCAATGGCAAGTCACTGCCCAAGGCTGCTGGGGCTTCCAAACATTCATCCCCTCCTCTCCTCTGATCTCCTGCCTGTTGACAGGTCTAACCACTCTTCCAGTCACGGAATCCCAGCCAGGGTGGCGCCCAGCTGCCTCTTGCATTCCCTGAATTGGCTACTTGTCTCCTCCGGTCTCCTGCTCCTTGGCAAGGCCTCGGATGGAAAGGTCGTACACCACTTCCTCAATCTTTTTCACATCGTACTTGAGGCCATCGTAGCGTTTGCGCAGAGGGTCGTTTTTTAAGTTGAGCAAGCGGAAGCCAGAGTCCAGATCATTGATAAAATTTGAGATACGAAGCGGGCGTCCATAGTCCCCTGCTGTGACACTGTTCACTGCCAACCTGGACTAAATAAGAGAATGTACCAGTAATGTTTTTCTGCTGTTCTTCTAATTGGAACTACACAATCCAGAACTTTAGTATGGATTCACTTAGCAATGTGGGGCCTAATTTCTCTTACTCAAACTCACGAGTCAGCTTTTAAAATAAAGATACACCTCTGACTCATGTCACATGACTAAAAACAAATAAAAGGTAGGGTAGGCAATTTCAGAGAGGCCAGCAAGTGCAAGCTAGCTTTAAGGCGTACGATAACACCCTCCCTTTATCTGGATGTGATTGCTATAAGGATGTGAAGGGACTTTTAACCAGCATAAAAAAATGCTTCAAGAAAAAAAAAATCACCTACCCTGCCTTTTATATTTGTATCAAAGCTTGGTAATCATCAAAAGCATTACAATGGAAGTGTACAGGCAGCTAAAAAAGGTTTCAAAAATCCAAATAACCACCTTACCAGCTCACTGGCCAAAATAAGAACTCCTGCTAGATAGTCTTCCACATCCAAATGAAATCCTTTTTCTCTGTCCACTTCAACTACAATGAGAGAATAGCATCAATTTACAACAGTCTGACATAATGATACAACACATGTAAATATACAGACATGATCATGACGTACTGGCGAGTATTTTTGCCACCTCTTCACGTGTAACCAAGGACTCGGTTTCTAAGTATACCACAAAAGCTGAAAGGAAGGTAAGCCGCTGAAGAACAAATCTCCAAAGTTCATGATACCTAGAGAAAGGTCAGGACGATCGTCTTTAATACAATTAAGACTATAAGCATGCTTTTTTTAAATCATTAAAAAATAGCCTTTGCGATACTTACCGATAGTACTGTTCTATGGGGAACTTTGTTTTAAGTTCTTCAGTGTGAGTTCTAACAGTGCAGAACAGCTCTCTGGCCTTTAGACACTTGCTGGGAACTGCAGGAAGAAACAAAGGTCCATAAAGTCATTATGAAGATATTATGTAGATCAAAGACATAAAGCGTTTCAATTAGTCTTACTGTCTCTGAAACCATTTGGCTGATGGACACTTTGAAGAACCGTCAGAATCTCTCTTGCCGTCTGCTCGAGGACTTGCACAACTTTTCTTATGTCCTAAAAGAAAAACATAGAAGGATTAGCCAGCCACAAAAAAACTAAGATATGCGCTGAACGTCCTGTTTATACTGTGACATCTGTTGCATTGTATCACATACAGTTCGCAATAAATTCACAATGGCTCTCTGATGAGTATCACCGCAATGTTACTGGGGCAGGCTTTATAAAAGCCGCATTACGTGGCAGTTCAAACACGTTGCTTTACTGGAAACCAATTTTATAATAGCCGTTTACACATATATCTATTACAAAAACCATCTGACGTTTACCTCTCGAATATCCTGGTCGGCACTCAAAAAACCCTGGATGTAGCTAAACATCTCCGTTACAGACATCTTCAGTGCTGTTTGTGCGCCTTTGCTCTTGACGTAATTTCCGGATGGGAAAACAAGCTTGAGATAATGTTTGTATTGAATAAATACGTATTATTAATTCCCGTGCTCAGATGCAGTTTAATTACGAAACGAGAGATCAGCATGCACATTCATATCGGTCCATCCACAGTTCGTCGCATTACAATGACGTCATGATCAGCTCTCCTCATGCGACTCTGTCCCTCATCTACAGTCCCTCTGCTGGCCATCCACAAAACGTCCCAAAATGCAACTCCCCACACTGTGTGAGTACATCTTTCTGTCAATCAGCAAAAATACATCATGAACATACATGAAGTGTAAAGTATAGAGAGAGTAATATTATGGAAAATGGTTTAATTCATATATATTACATATAGGGCTAAAAGAACGGTTTCCATTGCTTGTCCTTTACACACAAACAACACTTAAACCAGCAAAATAACCATTTATTCTTTTTCACCAGATTCTCTTGTTTTACTAATCTCTGTAATTCGCTTCACCTCACAACTCCTTACGAGATGGTTTTAAACTCGGTGCAATGACGGGTATTTCCTCTAGGGGGCAGATACATGATGTATTTTAGAATATTAACATTTTAAAATATTACTTTATGGAATACATAAACAAAAGCCATCGAATGCAATATGTATAACACCTAAATATATTTAAAATAATTTACATCGAAGCGATTAAATAAATATGTCATACCTAAAGGACAGGCTCAAAAGCACACATAAAACTCTGTTTTAAACATAGAATACATAGAATACCAGGACAATAACAGAATTTACACAGAATCATGCAGAACCCATTATATCAATGAGCGTGACAACCCAGCCCATAACTGACAACAATACACAACAGACAATTGTATTCTGAACCACTTATAATGAACATTTTCTGTTGGTTCAGTCCACCCAACCCTATGTGCCAGTCAAAATGTAAATGAAATTAAATTAAACCTTTCAAATAAGAATATGTAACACAGTAATCACAAGAATATCGTTCGTTCTATTATGTTGTCAGCTAATGTGAATCTGTATTTCAAAACTTATCGACCTGCCTATCTAGACAGCATATCTGGGCATTTTAGTCACGTTCCGAACATCCCACGTGCGCAACAATGCTGTCTAGGTAGGTAGTTCTCTGCGTTTTGAGACCTATTGAGACGCGACTTCCGGTGTCCAGTGTCTGTGGTTGCTGCAGCGGACAGACGCTCATCGGGACTGCCGCAGAAACTGACTACAAGCAGAGCTCAATGAACGCCCTCGTATCTCTCACTTCCAGCGATGACAGCACTGAAATGATGCAGTGTTTCAAAACAAGAGACATGGACACCTTTTGTATGAGATTATTACAGAAGTGAATCGCTGTTACGGAGAGCTGTTTTGTAGTGAATTGGAGTGGATAGTTAGCTTAGCTGGCTAGCAGCAGATAGGTCTCTACAATCTCTTCCCGGGTGGTGTTTGTCGGAGGCCGTACACCAGCGATGGGGATCGTATTCACAAAGTTATGGAGGCTTTTTAACCACCAAGGTACGTATATATGTAATATATATAAAAGCATAATACTGTCATTGTATTGAGCACGTCATAATCGCTATATGACAGGTCAATTAACTAGTCGAGCGATTGCAAACGATGGTAGTGCTTATACAGAATTCAATTGTTTAGAAAATATATTTTTAATATTCATTAAGATATATCAGGTAGATATATCTGTCTAATGTTCGTCTAATTGTATGATGATTAATGCATGTCTAATGTTTAATGCAGATTAGACAATTCAATTCAGACTGACTGTTGACAGACGTTGAATTGCTGTCTTTTGTAACTGATGAATAATTGCTGACATGTCATATTAAAAGTCATATTAGGTCTAACAGTATTATATGCTTGATTGTTTTTCACTATCTGTTGGTATGTTTTGTTCTTTTACTTGATTTGCCTGGTTTGTTACTGGTTATATATTGGATACAACTGGTCAGTGAAATATATATCAATATAAAGAGAAGGTGAAAGCGGTTTATTCGAACTGAGAATTGATTAACACACTCTAGCAATACAGAATAGCTTTTACAATAGGAATTGCAGTACACCCATTGCAGTAATATATGCTTTGCAATGCATTTTGCAACACAGGCCAGCCAGTACACAAATGTGTCTCAGACAGTGGTCTGTGTCAGCATGAATTCCATGCAATCGCCAGTAATCTTTAATATATTATAAATGTTGTACTGTGGGATTTATAATTACTGTGCTAGTAGTCGATACCGCCCATTTTTATTAAGTGATGTTGTCTGGAAAACCTTGCATGTGAGCGTATGAGGTATTGCAGGTATTTTCAATGTCAGTTGCAATACAACCCAGTGGAACGTTTCTCAGCAGTACTCATCTTACTCATTAGCTGAACCGATCACTGTGATCTGGGTGACGTGTAACTTGAGAGTTCAGGTAGAGACCGTTGCTACTAGACAATACTAGCAGTCTATTTTCTTTTTAAGTGACGTCCTATTAGTGATTAAAAGTAAGCATATAGTATAGTGAATCCTTTTAGTCATGCTCCCCAAATCCACATTAAGTTCATTGTTTTTAACTTTGCTTTTTATTATATGCAGTATTCGTGCAGTGCATCACGCAGCAGTATCATCTTCTTTATCTCCTCATGTCATTCTAAACCTGTATGACTTCTTTAGTGGAAGGAAATTTTTTTAGGAAAAACTATAGACAAGTTATTATAATATCAGATCCTAGTTTCATTAGTTGCCCTTCTTGTGCAGGATAGGATCAGCAATTTTTCAGGAATGAGGTAAAGGAAGGCAGGAGATTCTTTGAATCGCTATCATTTTTTACTTGTTGATTGTTTTGAACTGTGACATTTCCTAAATTTTGATGACCCTGCACTTTGAGGAACAGTCTATTATAATCTTTTTCTGTTTTCATCTTTTTCCAGTTGAAGTCAACTCAGTCAAGCAGTTTGTGGATCGTTTACTTTCACTTTGACGTGTGTTTTTATGCCTTGCAAATTTAAGGTTTTGGTTTTCTGTGATGTATCGAAAATCGCTGCTGGCATATCATTTTACATGGAAAGCACATCTTCACTACACCCTAACCCTTGGAACCACTTTGACATATGATTGTTAACCAGATTTGATAATATTATGGTGTGTCAGCAGTTTAAAGGACTATGAAAAAGCATCTCTTTAAGATACTTCTAATTCACCCGGCATTGTTTGTTTATTTCTTATCTTCATCATTTAAATGATCTCACAAGAGCCCTCACAGACTGTATAGTTAGTGTCAGTGTTCAGTGGTCCAGTGTGCGTATTTATGCTTCATTTTTTAAAGCCATCTAAATGGGTGTGTCTAAATGTTCGTAAATACCTTGCAGGGTTAAGTTAGTGACGTGCTAAATAGTCAAGCAGTGACCGAGTACAGTTCAGCATTCCCTTGTAGAAGTAGTATTTCACACGATTTGCTGTCCATCAGTCATCTTCAGTGTCAGTTAGACATCCTTTAGAGTTATTATTTTTATTATTCTATTATAGAATTCAGAATATTTCCAAGCTCTGGTTCTTTCAGTCGTTGGCTCGCAGAAGGCACGCACACCGATATTTATTTAGACATTCATTCTTCTGTCAATCATTTTGTTGTGTCTGTTGTTTCAGCAAATGCTTGTCTCAGTAAGACTGCAAATGTTTCCTCACATCCTGTCAAAGCTGTAATCTTTTGTTTTCCTTTTAATGGCATTTTTGGAAATTCAGAATGTTTCTCAAAGCTGAACAGATATGACCACCAGGTTCCAGCCCGGTGTTTGCTATTTTAAATGTGACAGTCAGTTAAATTAGTCTGCGATTTTGCATTACCTGGTTATTTGCGTATTGTGTATTGTCATGCATGATACGCTACGGCAGGTGATGTCGTGTTGCAGGCATTTTTCATTCATGGAAACTATTCAGCCAACTTAACACACCCTATTAGTTGTTACCACGTCCCCTAGTCTTTCATACCTTTGACGTTTTTTTGCAGGTGCAAACAGCCGCATCCTGAATAAGTGACTGGCTAAATATAAGCAAATAATAAACATTTTAAGGTGGTGCTGCAGGGCGGAACAATTCCTTACCCATGTAATGTCAATGTAGTGTGTTATCCTGTGACAATAGTTCTACCTTTCACCTTGATTTTTGGCCACAAAGTACTCTATGCTTGAAACTGTAAAGAATGGTATTACAACTGCATTTACACCAGTGTGTGTGAATAATGTAAACTGGGGGGGGCAAGAGCTGTGCTTGTATCATTAGTCTCCAGCCAGTAATTAGTCTTCAGGACAGTTGTGGAATTGTTTTGTCGGGCTTTGTTGCTGATTTAATTAACGGATTACAAAACACAGTTGTTAGCATATATAGTTTGGAGAGTTTGACGCCACCAATTTCACACCTGTATCAAATTGTAAGACGACATGTTTACACACCTGTCATTCACAAAATTCCATTTAAAGGTATGTGTGAGTAAGCTGGTAAAGCAGGACACTTAGGCTTCAATAGTTTCTTCTAATAAAACCAGCATTAAGTTTATCCTAAACATATGGAACATGTTTTCAACACTTTGCCAATAACAAATGATCAGAAAGTATTTCACTTGACATGTTTTCACCTCCTTGTATATTTATGTTGAAATATTTTGTCTTATATGTCTGTGATATGAGTTTAGTACCTCCAGGCCAAACAAAATTCGAATCTTGTCATTGAATATGTTGCCACAGACGAAGGGGTACAGTCAAAGCATGTTTCAGAATATTTTTGTAATCATTGTCAAATGCTGGTATTGATGTAAAGGTAACTATATTTCTACTTTTTATTCCCAGAGCACAAAGTCATTATTGTGGGGCTGGATAATGCAGGAAAGACCACTATACTTTATCAGTTGTGAGTATGGCGCTTGGGTTTTCCAAGCAGTCCACTCCTGACCTGTTTCAATCCATCCATCCGTTGTCATAACTTGCTTCAGGGTTAAATGAATGTAGTTGTAAGTTTATGTTCTGATCTTCAGCTCTATGAATGAGGTGGTGCACACTTCACCCACCATTGGCAGCAATGTGGAAGAGATTGTGGTCAACAACACACATTTCCTCATGTGGGACATTGGAGGGCAGGAATCTCTTCGTGCCTCTTGGAACACCTATTACACTAACACGGAGGTAGGCGTGCTGTTTAGGAATCTTTTTCAACTGTCTGTGACTTTCTGTGCTCTTCTCCTTCAATGTAAACTTGTGTTTTGTTTAATTTAAGATAATGTCTCAGTGAAGTGTTTCCTCTGTGTAGTTTGTGATCGTGGTGGTGGACAGCACAGACAGAGAGAGGATCTCAGTGACCAAAGAGGAGCTCTACAGAATGTTAGCCCATGAGGCGAGTATATGTCTGCCTGTGTGAGAACTGGCCCTTCTCACCAATAAGGGCACAAAACAGGGCTGGAAACTAAGTGAAAATCTCTTTATCATACGCCCTTATTTCTCACACGTGGGATTTGTCTGTAATACTAAATAAAAGTAATAGGAAACCAAATCAGCCGTACAAAACAGCCGTCTTGTGTGTGTGAATGTGGCTTTATATACACACACCTCTGTTAAGGGCCTTTTTTTTCAGATGTAAGAATGTTTCAGATGTTCTCTTGTGTTCAGTGCTGTTCTGCTCACTTGCCGTTTTTCCTTTGTTAGGACCTGAGAAAGGCTGGTTTGTTGATTTTCGCCAACAAGCAAGATGTGAAGGGTTGTATGACTGTTGCTGAGATTTCCCAGAGTCTACAGCTCACCTCTGTCAAAGACCATCAGTGGCACATCCAGGCCTGCTGTGCCCTCACCGGGGAAGGGTAAGACCTTCTCAAAACACAGAAAATGGGGTCACAGTGTACGTGGTATTCAAGATCAGAAGCTGAGATGTAATGACTTCAGAATTACTCATAGATTGTGTGATTATTACTCATAGAAAGAGAATATAGAACCAGTAATGAAGTTGCAAAGATGGCAAATCAACGACTCATCCTTGTTCTTCCAGTCCACAATTGTCTTTATTATTAAGCACAAATCTTTCGTCTGTGAGGGCATGGAGCAGGTAACCCATTCTGGCCACTGCAAGTCCTTACCAAATGTATCAATAATTCAACTTGTAACAGGAGACTAAATGGCAAACAGAAAGCATGGAGATTTCCAGCAAACCAACGTTCCAGTCGTACACTGCTACCTTTATCAACACTGTTTCAACTGCTTTAAATATGTATACATGCGCTTTTCATTTTAAACCAGGGTTTTAAACCATTTAAAACCCAGGTTAACATAATCCTAGTTTATTCTGTGTTTTGTTTTATAATGTTTATACTGTACAATGGATAAGATTTCACAGTGTGCATTTGTAAACCCCTGTTTAGTATACGTTTCATAACCCAGGGATAAAGGATCTAACCCTCTTTTAAAATAACAGGTGAAAATGCTGCTTGGTGCTGGGTTTAAAAGAAAGAATCCCAGCGTTAAGCACTACCTACCGATTCCTAAATGCACAGAAAATATTTACAATGTGTTGTAAAGATTTGTAAGCCTGTAAACTGTTGGTTTGTAGAGCCATTAAGCTTTGCATAAATTAGCAGTAGAGAAAGCACAAATGTCTGTTTGAGAAAGAAAGCAAAAGGTTCATTGTTGAGCCCTACAGCTGAACGTCTCTTTCCTGTCCACAGGCTCTGCCAGGGTCTAGAATGGATGATGTCACGGCTGCGAGTAAGATGACCTCTGACCTCAGATAGCAGTCTGCTCTCTCTCTTTCCTACCGCCGTGGAGGCCGGTTGTCGCTCACTGTGAAGATGACTGCGACATCACCAGAACTCGATTCATTAATTTATTACAGATCATGGAGAACTGTGAACGAACAATACGCTACTAACTAACTAAAATACGCCAGGACTTGCAAAACAGCATAAATCGAAACCCAGTGTTTTCTCTGCACGGATGGCCATTAAAACTGATCTTGGACTAAGAGGACTTGACTCTAGTTAAACATCTCCATGCCTGGAGTGGCCTTGCTGCTTTGCCCACCTGCCCAATGTACAGTCCAGTATTTCCATTAACTTGTGCCTGCACCTCACTCTCTGCCTCCTCTGGGCTGCGGAGACCAGATACAATGCAAGGAAAGACTGCACTCATGTAATATACAATTAAATAAAGTGTTTTTATCTGTCATGACAGAAGTTTCACACTGATTTTCACTGATTCTATTATTTTTGCGTTTTGTGTGTTTCAAAAGTTCAAGTTCAGTTTTTTTGTTACCTCTAGGGGTCAATAGGCGTGTTTCCAAAGACCGCCTCCCTTTGTAATTGTTTACAAATTCGTTTAACATGATGAGATAGCTGACGTGTGTAATGAATACTTCAGAAAGCAATTACAGAACTGATCACAGTTAATCTGTAAAAAAATAACATACTAATATCACAGTTTTGACCTCAGATCTTATTTTTAAATAGATAAAGTGTGGAGACATTGTAAAATGTTTATTTAAGCTGGTGAAACATGTAAATATTTGAATAAACGTAATTTTATTTAAATAAGGGGAGTTCCGTCCATGCTGTCGAGTCAGTAGCTGTGCTGTATACAAGATAAAGCACAGCTGTGACCTCTTCACTGAGTTACTGTCAAAATCATGCTCAGCACCCACAGCTGATGTGCATAGTAACATTCTGTTACTGTTTATATGTCAGGCATTGTACCTTCTAATAGAGATCACGTCTGATTTTTTTTTAACTTCAAAAAATGTCTAACATTTTAATTAACATCTGAGTCCTTCATGTTTTATGTGGCACCTGTTTTATAAGAGAAACCTTATTGTCTGAACAAATAAGAGTTAAGTTTGGTGCTGCCAGTTACATACACTCTTCACTTTTGTATTTATTTAGTACAGGATTATGGGAAATATTATCAGTGTCATATTAATTGGAATGCACCACAGTTTAGTTTATCAGAGCAGATATTTGTCTCATTAACTTACTGTGATGCCACAGTTTAGAGCCTTCTAATGCAGAGTTGTTGTGCTTGTCCTCATAGGTCAGTAGTCCCTGAATCTTGACACACTTGTGTTCTGAGAAACACTGATGACCTCGTGTAGAACTTCAGTGTGATGATGGATAAGCAAACTATTCTTACAGTTGTTTTGGATCTGTCTGTAGACTGGATCTGTCTGTAGACTGGATCTGTCTGTAGATGGAACAAAACTGCTGGAGCTGTTAAAACTCATACGCTCTCAGTGTTCTTGTTTTATAAAAGAATACATATGAGAAGAATGTTATTCCTGCACTCACCTGATTTCTGGCATGTGTTATAATGATTGTGTAGCCCCATGCCCTATTTTCTTAATTCACGGTAAACAGTGTCCTCTGTCACAGGATCTGCAGTCTGTCCGTGCGCTGCAGTGCTGTAGAATGTTGTTGTTTTCCAGAGTGAGTAATGTTGTTTTATTTAAACGGAGTGTCATCAAAGGTGTCTTAATACCCATCCTCAGCTGTTCGGGGTCTGTCGCACTGACTAAGCTTTATGACACCCCGTGTTGCCTTTCTAATGTCTTCTGATGAAGATCTGTGCCTGAGCACCATCAACAACATCAAAATATATATGTTATTATTTAGTATCAATATTAATTCTGACACTGATATTAATTCTGATACTGATATTAATTTAGAATTAATATGAATTCTTTTCCCACGTGCTTTTGCCGTTCTACGGCAAGTGAATCTGTCATTTATAAATGAAATGTTATTTTAAAATTGTAGTCAAAATCTGTTAAATAAATTATATAAAAAAATGTGCTTTATTTAGAAAGGATGATAGGTTTTTGGCACCTCTGTATTGCTGGCACCCCATATTGAAACAAATCACCAAAACTAAGTATGTATTTAAGGTGTTAAATGTAAATTTCTGGCTGTGATGTCACTCTGCATCCCATTGCCTCAGAATTTTATGCCTGAAATTGTGCCTGAAATTTACATTCTATATATTGTGTATATTTCCCTTCCTTAAAAATAGCACTTATTTAGGGCAATAACATCATTCTCCACCCCTTTGTTTAAATTGCTAAACGTGTTATTGATTTGTGCAAAATTTTGACCCCGATAACAACAGCTACAATTTGGCATTTATTGTCAGAGCTGGTTCCTGCAGATTGAGAGGGCAGCAGGAAATAGAGAGCTGCGACACTGTTGCAGCTGCCTCCGTCATTCACCTCAGTAATGCTGCCCCACCAAGGAGATGTTAAGAACTTCAGTGCATTAGGAGGAAATGGCTGGAAAACATCAAGATACAAATGTAAATTTTTATCACACCTCCAGATGTGTATAAGGGTATTTAATTATTTTTCAACCTGTATATGCAGCCCAATGTCTTAACAGGCTCTGGAAATACGGCCTCTGTCATTATACCCTTTCGCCGCCACTCTGGAAGCTTTAAAAATAGTGTCCGCTGTATTTTTGAGTGTCCCTGAATAGTTTTAATACTGTAACGCACTCATCAGGATTAGATTAGACACAAATGTGCAGGAGGAGAGTGAGACAGCAGCTGTGTGTCTGTTCACAAGCACTTGGAGATGGTCACTGTGGTATTAGCATTGATCTTAGATTTTTTTCAAAACAACCATGAGTCTACTAAATCAAACGTACTAGACATATGTTTAGCAATCTCAGATTGTGTGAATGTGACTAGGATAAGATTGAAATCTGAAGATTTAAGAGATGCACGTTGTACAAAAGCTTCTCCATAGGTATTGTGACAGTAAAGAAAAAACTGCTCTGTTTTTTCAAGAAATCTTTTATAAATAAAAGATAAATATGAGGCAAATGTACAGAATGACATTTTTGGGCATTTGTTGCTGCTTAGCTAGATTCTTGCTTGTGTGTGTTCTTACTGAACACAAGACTCAATGCAAAAGCCATGGACGGAACTGAAACTACACATTTCCTGCTTTTGATGTGTGAACAAATAATAAACAAATAAACAGCCGATCATTTAGAAACACAGCTGTGAGCATGTTGATGCAATGCACATTAGATAGAGGGATGGAACTCTGTTGTTCTTCTTAATTGGTAAAACATTTGTGTTGAAACAGCTAAGTAACAAAATTCTGTACTTTTGCCTATTCATCATTTAATCATAAAAGATTTCTTGACTCCACAGAAAACAGAACACTTTTTATTTAAAGTCCCAATACTTACTGAGGGCACTGTATGTGCGCGTAATGCACATTAAAAAAAATCCTCCTGAGTCACTTTTAAAGAGTCTGTAATTTGGTGCACAAGTCAACATTTAAATCCCTTGTGGCCCTGCTCTGACCTGATTGAAGGCACTGGCTACAGTTGGACATAAACCAATGACCTCAAGACTTTTCCCTAGAGAAGACCACACAACTTTATCCCAAGAACTTTACTGCTGCTTTTAAAACCCCCAGAGACCACATTTATTTAATACAGTATCAATGCATTCCCTCATTCATAAAAAGTCATTTTCTGGAGTTTTTCTTTCTCTTCCTCATAGTTGTATTGCTGGTGATTTGCCGAACAGGTGCACTTTTCTGAAGGATGGCTAATGTATATTTAGCTTCTGTAACCTGAGAATGCTGCCCACTGATTGGTGGATGAGAGCACATGATAACCAGAGCACCGTTGCAGCTGTAGGCTGTTGCCCAGCGTTTCTCAGGAGGGAAGAGTTGGGGAGGCTCTGGCAGCTTGGGAAACGTTTTAACTTTAAAGTCACCGGTAAGCAAAGAAAAACCAACAAACCAGACAACAAAACGAGGTTCACTCTTCAGCACTCTCTGCATGGCCTGCTCTTTCGGATTGACCATCTTCTGATGCCTGCTGGTAGATGGAGGTGATGCTGAGGGTTGGTCCTTCAACCACAGCCTGACAAGAAGTTTCTGACCTTAACTCCACCATTATAGGAACAACCGTTTTCAAAAATTACTCAAAACTGGAACTTATTCTTGGACTTATTGTTCTTCTTTGGAAAAGATCCGAAGCACCTCACTTCACGGGCAGGAGTGTTTTAACACCCCACATTCCTCTTAATCTTTGTGATGAAAATACATAGAAAAGGTTCATTTGATGTGAATTTCTGGCAGTCAGGTCCTAAAAAAGGTTAGACCCAAACCTAAATTTAACCTGCAGCCTCAGAAGGCATTGGAACTCCGCTAGCTAAACAAAGCCAGCCAATCAGCCTGCAGCATTGGCTTACATGACAAATAGCTGAAGCGATTCAGAGCAGCTGTCGCGAGGCTTCAGCCAGGAGGCGCATCATTTTGGGAGGTCTTGGGTGTCAAACCCTCTCACCAGCCAAGGCCCACTAAACGATCTCAGCATAAAAATTAGATTTGTTTTGTTGTTTATCCACGCACACTTAAGGTATCATCTCAGAGGAAAACTGATACATCTGTCTTTGCTTAGGTTTGCAGGAATACGTAAAGTGGAATAGCAGATTGGAACACAAGCGGATGGGAAGTGAGCACCTTCAACTGCAAGGTTGCTAAATTTCAAAGCTAAAGGTACGTCAGGCTTGTTTTTCTATCTTTAACTGTCAAACAGAACTTCATAATATTTCATGACTGTTCAGAATGCCCTTAAGTACCTGGTGAAATGAAATACTAAAATTTGCCTTGTAAAATATTTTATATGATAAAATATTAAGGCCTTGTTATAACTGTATAACAGTAGTTAGCTTAGTATTGCTTGATATACAAAATAGATAACAGTGTGAAGTCATCTGATAGTCTTGAATCTTAATGTGCAGATCTTCTAAATCTCTTTGAAGATGACATCAGAAGAGGAGTTTGATGAGGAGTTTGAGGAGGAGGAGGTAAGATACAAATGTGATTGCAAAGCAACATCCAGATTTCATCCAGATATTCCTCATTCATTCATTCATTCATTCATTGAAGGAATTAAAGCTTAGTGCTTCCTATAGACTTTCCTCCTCAGTGCCCATAGATCTCAATTCTATAGTGTAAGTATACTGGCAAACCCTATGAATAGTGATCTATGATACCTCCACAGTCAGCAGGTCTGTAGGGGTGCCGTGTCGTATATGATTAGCATTGGATCTCATTTCAGATGACCTCTTTCGTGAAGGCTCCAGAACTCTGGTGCAGTAAATTCCATTAAATACGTATTTAGTCCCCAGCGCTCATTTGCAATGTTTCATGCAAATGTAACAGAAACACTTTAGCAACACCTAAACCATGATGTTAATTATAAAATGCACCACAGTTTATATCATCATTATGCAATGACTAGATTTGTTGTCATATAGTAATAAGATATTTCCTTAATAAAGGTAATAAATGCAAACAGTGTTTGAAACCTGAATGGAAATAACCATTGTTAGATATAATACTCTGGTTTTTATACTAACAGTGGGATTATGTTCTGTTCACAGTAGTAAAATCTACTGTAAGCTTTATTAAGAGCTGCCATCTGAAGGTTAGGACATAGTAAATATTCTCTGCCTCATTAAACAGCATAATTTTAACACGCTTCCTTTCGCAAATTAAAGTCTAACGGCTTTGGATTAAAAGATTCGGTAGTGATTCAGGATCCATTCCTGGTATTTTGGCCCATATTCCCAAAATCTCACTGTAGGTTTAACAACGGCTCTTCTTAAAGCTTCCAGGTGTTTTTGTGTTTTACCGATTAAATGATTGTCTTACTGTGTCAATGATAAACGTGTTTTTTTAAACATGTATGTCTGAGTGTTCAATGGAAGAGTGAAAGCAGAAGGTCGATACTTTAATTCAGTATTTCCACCGGAAATACAGTTAAAGTAAACCTTGTATACCTTCCTGTCCATTTCTGTTGCAGATATCTTATAGGGGATTACAAAACCATTGCATTCAAATAATGCATTACCACTGTTTACACTGGTTAAGATTGTCATCTTTATTTTTGAAATAACTTTCTTAAACAGTTTATGTTTTGTTATTTCCCTTTAACATATCAACCAAGAAATGGAATTCGCCATCTTACATTAAAAAGATGGGAATCACAACTTATTCTTTTAATCACACGATTATTCGGAATATTTACGTTATACGCTCTGGTTTCACTTCTACTTTCATCTACACTTAGAATAGGACTTCAAAACGTCAGCTTGTATTAAATTGGCTTCTGTCTTTGGACCTGTGAAAAGCAATTAAATTTAGTCGTCTTCAATACTTTGTTGATACTTTCAAATATTGTACCTGATTACGGGAAACTACATTGAAACTTATTTTATCAACGGATACTAAAAAACATAAACTTAAGATATAGAATTTAGAACGTAGATACGCTTTTCTCCCCATGAATGGAAAAGCAGTCCCAGCTTTGGCTCGAGTCGTTCCTCCCAGAGATACAAATATAGAAGTCGACATCTACAGCAGACTCGCACGGAGGCAAATGAGATGAGTCGTGTTGTAAATCATACCTAACCATTAACGTCATGCTGATAAAACGCTTCAGGGGGAGGACCCGTGGAAAAATAACACCTGTAAGTGGTGGAGGGACAGATTTAATTTCAAGTAAATTTCATTGCGTAGTTGCTGCTTTCCAGCTCTCATATCTTGTAGGTTAAGACACACAGGGCAAGGAACAGGGTAACAAAACCTGTGTGTATTTCTGCTATCCACTGGTCCAAATAGAGAAGTCTTTAGTTACTGTAAATTCATCTGGGGTGTTTTTCCTGCTCTGGTTTTAAGCTACTATGAGTCCTCAAACTGTATTTGTCTGTACAGTCTGACCAACGTTTGTAAGGGACAGTTTATTGTCTAGGTAGCGAAAAAGTCACAAATATAACTAAATATGATACAGTATAGAGATGTATGCGAGTGTTTGCGTTGGTATTTGTCCTCTGAACCGATGTTTCTATTTACTACAATGACAATAACTTTAGCAATAAATAGGAAAAGTGGTGAGGTCATCTGGCTGCTAAAAGCCATATGGCTCCGTCAATCAAAGTCAAAGCCCATCTGAGAAGACAGACGCACAAATACATTTACATTCCTGAAACAGCTACTGAGATATTAAATGAACACAAACAATCTGTGAGGTCAAACAAAATACTGACGCATTAATGACTAAGAGAACACTTTGGTTAATGAACTAGTTTTGCTATATGCTATAAATGTAGCTAGGTATTAGCATGCATAGACAATTAAAACGAACACATAACACAAAAATGTTATACAGTGATGGCCGGTGTTATGTAAGCTGGGATGGAATCCAACTGCAGTTATATGTTGGGAAAAGCAGACGGTCACAGTGTGTATTTTAAATGGTCTACAACAACCAGAGCTGGAAAAAGCCACTTTCCTATATTGTATTTTTCTGAAGTCTGTGATCCTGATGTTGAAAGGCCAGAGTTTCTCCTATATTTATAGTACTATGAGGAGGGTTCAACGTTCACCACCACGACCACCTCAATGTCTCAGGGTGTAGAGGTAAATGACCCCCCCCCACCCCAGAGTCCTCCGGTGCAACAAACCAGCACATTCCCAAATTTTCCTGCCTGTCATGGGGTCTATTCCCATTCTTTACCATTCAAATTAATTATTTTATTAGTAAGACAGATTGCGAAATGGCAACTGTTAAAAGAGTGGATTATTAAACAAACTACCTTGTTTAACAATTCATAATTCAGTGAAAATTAGACCATTATTTCCAAATATGTTCTTTGAATTCTGATGGTAACATATAATAGCCCCCATGATACCATGTACAGAGCCATGCAAATGACATGAATAAATTAGCAATAATGAAGGTGTTTTAATAGCGCTTTCTTTATGTGCGTAAATGTAATATTTGCTTTATCTTTTGTCTGTTTAAAGCTGTACTAGTTTGTTGTAAAATTAATTCTTCGTGCATCTTGTTTATTTGTGCTGATCGTGCATGTTCTGTAGTCGTTGTTTTAATTACAGTAGACATTAACTTGCATACTTACATACATACTTTCTGACATAGCTCTACTCTGTCCATATAGTACAATACTAACTTGCATGGTAATTTAAACAAACGAATTAGTGTTTTTAGGAGACATGGAAGGTAAGTGTCGCAAAATAAAAGCTGAAGCTTAAAAATCTATACTTAACATTTTTTGCTTTGTGGTAAATGCAGATACAATTAAATTGTAATTACATACTGCAGGATACTGATACTGCAGGTTATGAGATTACAATTAGAAAATTAGATACTTTTTAAATGTCACCCAATACTATTCATTATTGATGAACTATTGATGTACCTTTGTAATTGTAAGAGATATTTAGATTAAGAGAATTTTATTATTGAAAGCACCCTGTGCATTCATCACAAATGATTGTATACTGACTGCTCTTCTCTTTTTTAAAGATGGGGCCTGGTGGTCTTCCTAGGCGTTCAGTGAGGAAGAGGGCAAAAGTGGACACCTCCAAGTTCATGACACCTTACCTGGCTCACAGTCAGAAGATGCTTGACCAATACAGTCATGTAAGAGCTTTAAAGAAAATAATTTTTTGTGTGTTTTTACTATTTTATTGAATAGCAGTTATTAGTTAGAATTAGAAGTACAATACAAGCATTATTAAGGTGTCGTTTGTCTTTTGCTAAGAAAACATAACTTACAACTGTCATGTAATGTAAATTAAATATTGTATGTGGTATATTTTTCAGAATAAATACAGGGAGGAATATGAAAAATCAAAAGGGCAGCCGTACATGATTACAGCTGACACACCTGAGATGATTCGCATCAAGAAGGCCCAGGAGCAGCTCAGTGAGGTATGTTCCTCTGCTGGATCACACTATTTCTAGTATTCAGATTCTGTGTTTTTATTTTCGGTTGGGGGGATTTGGAACACATGTATGTGCTACCATTGCATTTATTTATTTTTTCCATTTGATTTTATTTATTTGTGCATTAACTCAGGTCAAATACCGTATGGAGGGGCTGAAGGCCAAAACCACCAGCTTCTATGATGGCGAGGCTCGTGAAGTTGTTCATGTGAAGAAAGTCTCTGAGCTGATTAGCAAAGTAAGTGCTTGTCTTGGTATGTTGGTGATGTAATCTAGCCATCAAGTTACACTTTATTTATCTGGTAATCTCATTCTTCCCTGTGTAATTTATTACAATACTACGTCTGTCAGTAGAGCCCAGCATAATATCTACATGTTCCACTTCTCCAGGTTCTGTACAGGCAGAAATGGGACGAGACGAAGGATAGGTACCTGCTCCCTCCTGATGCCCCGGAACTGGTTCTTGCTGTGAAGAATGCAGCAAATTACAGCAAGGTAGAAACCTGATACCCGATCCTTGCGCATACACACCAAAGTAAAACTGTTCCTTCTATTGGCTGATTCGCCCTCTAAATTGAATTTCTCTATCAGAAACTGTACACAGAGTTATGGGATGAGGAAAAGACCATGTACTACCCATACAGTGACAGTCCAGAACTGCGTAGGGTGGCCAAAGCCCAACAAGTCCTCAGTGATGTAAGTAAAATTAAGAATTTTACAGTGCAGCAGAACTTTTAAATTATTTAAAAATTATTAAATTAAATCATTGTTACAATTTTGTGTTTTTTAATGCATTACTTTTTTTAAGGGTTTTGAATGATTTTGTTAAAAATTAGATACACTTTAATTGCTCCTCAAGTTGTCCTAATAAAAGTGACCCAACCTCAGGAAGTGATTCATTGCTTTACTGTGCTCCACCTTCACAGATTGTCTATAAGAAGGGCCATGATGAGCGTAAGCGCAAATACACGTCTCTGGCTGATCCTCCAGAGATGGAACTGGCCAAGAAAAACTTCGCCAATCGTAGTGATGTAAGATCTTGACTTCTGTGCCCTCTGAACCTGTTATTTTGTACAAAAGTTTTGATTGAAGTTGATGGAGTGTTAATTTCCTACCACAAATGAATGATCTGTACAATTATCAACAAACCTAATCTGCAGCAGTAATAGTATATTGTATTTGTTTATATACTTTATATATGCAAATATATATATTGCCAAATGAGCATCATAACCTGCTTATAATGTAAAATACCTTCTGTCCCATTATGTAATGCCTGCCAAATGAGTCTATGTGAAAGCCATTCAAGACATAAGTTCACAGGTGTATATTTTTATAGACATAAGCTCACAGGTGTATATTTTCATAGACTTAAGCTCACATGTGTATATATCTTTGAAAAATAATACAAAACACTTGAATTCTTCACAGCTTAAATATCGTGAGGATTACAACAAGAATGTCAAGGGTCAGTGGTGTGAAACTCCTTACTTTGACGTCGCTACCGCAAGAATGGTTATGGACAACATCAGTGAAGTAAGTGGCGGGAAATCTGCCATGTTCAAAAAGAAATAATTGTAAAGAAATAACTCAAAGTTCCATTCCATGAATGCAGATCTTACTGTAATTTTACTGTAATGACTATAATTTCCTTCCAGAAAAAATATACTGCTGCTTTTGAAGATATGAAAGACCAAATTTATTTCATGCAAACAGAGACACCAACGTATGAATCCAATAAAAAGGCCGGTAACGCTGCAAGCTCGGTGAGTTTTTCTGTCCTGTTCCTTTGATCTCACACATACAAGTTGAACTGTGGTCATTGCACACTACCAATTAAAAATATATGAGATGGTACGTGTCAGTAAAGAGGTACATATTTAGATGTTTTCTCATTGAATGGGCATGATCTTCTCGTGATGCTCTAAACAGATCATGAGTCAATCCAGAGAATCAGACATGTCTGATCTCTGTTGATCCCTGCTGACTAACTTCTACATCACAAGTGACAGCATGAAAGTGTGAATAGGATTAATAAAAATCTGATTATTTATGCTTTGTGTTTGTAAGAAATGAAGGTTTTAATGTATTATGACATAGACAAAGTTTTGTTTAAAGACATACTATAAATTGACCTCAATTCCTGATAAATAAAATCGAGTTTGTGAAGACATATTTAATTAAAAATTCATATCATCATTGGAAAATCATCAACATTTACAAAATCACATAACAGGAGTAAAATAAGCTGTAAATAAGATCTGTTGATCGAATCTAGGCTGATTTTTAAAAAGGAACCAAAACAACCTCAAAAAAGCTTAAAGCATCATCATCCATTTATAACCTGCACGTTTTCCTCTCATTACTTCCACAGGTCAAATATAAGAAGGACTATGAGAAGACTAAAGCACAGTCTGATTACAACGTTCTCCCCGCTACAGAAAACCCCCTTCTCAGACAGCTGAGATACGCAGGCACCATCTTGAGTGATGTATGTCCATCAAGATTTAAGTGCTCTGCTTGGATACGTCCTCACTAATGTTGCTCATACTAAACATTGTTGGCTTTAGCACAGAGCAGCTTGTATTTAATTTTTTCACTTTATAATTGTGGTTGATTTAAGGAAATCTTATTGACCTCTAAAAGTTGTGTTAATGAGTAAATTGACATAGATTAGAGGTTTGTTTAACTTAGTTAGTGTGAATTTGCAGCTCATTAGACCTGATAATTGAATCACACTGCATCTGTGCAGGCCAGTCTTTTGCACAGACATTAGACCATGATGGCTAACTTCAGAATGAGGTTTAAAGCATTTTAAACTTTATTTTCTACCTTTTATTTTCAGTAATTTATCAAATCAACAATTAACTGTTCAACCAATAAAGATTTACTGTTTCTTTAAATTATCAAAAAAAAATCATATTTTTCTGTGACTCATTGCTGATATGTCTTTGTTTTGCCTCTTCTAGAAAGTATACAAGTCTAGCTATGAGAAATCAAGGGGATTTAGTATCAATTATTGCGACACTCCCAAATTCAAGATGGACAGCGTATTGAAGAAGTTCAGTGATGTGAGTGATGGTTTGCCAAACATATATGCCGAACACATTTGATATTTCCTCATATTTTAATCACAAATGTTATATGCTTTCTGTCTAGGCACGTTATAAAGACAAGTATGAAAATGAGGTGAAAGGTCATTATATTGGTAGCTATGAAGACATATTTATGCTTCACTGCCAGAGAATGGAGGAAATGAAGAATGATGTAAGTGTCCATAATGTACATATCTTCATGTTGTTGAACATTAATGTATTTGTGTATTAATTCTTGCTTTCCTATTTTTTTAAGAAAAATTACAAAGCTGATTATGAGGACATGAAGGCAAGATGCTTCTTCCCTCAAACCGTTACGCCAGAATACGAGGCCAGTAAGAAGCTTCAACAATGTAATGATGTAAGTTTGCCAAATATGATTGTGGCATTTCAATACAATGTTTGCGGTACATCAGATATTTTGTAGATTTGGTATCATGTAATGTGTTTATATATATATATATGCATATCTTTGCAGAAATCGTATCGTCAACATCCAGACAAAGTTAAGTTCACACAGGTGACAGACTCACCTGTCCTGGTGCAAGCCGCCATCAACGCCAAACAGCTGAGTGATGTAAGTTAAAACATCTAGTGTTTTAGGTTTGTAAATTTGACACCTAGTGAAAACCCTTCTATAAGCTTTCCTGTAGCTCAGTGGTTAGAGCATGGTGTTAACAACGCCAAGGTCATGGGTTCAATCCCAGGGATTGCACATACTCAGAATCAATGTGTAGTAAAATGCAATGTAAGTCGCTTTGGATAAAAGCGTCTGCCAAATGCATAAATGTAAATAAAACATTGCTCTAGATAAAAACAAAGGCTCGTTGTGAAAATTTTCAGGTGGTTAGTGGTAACCAGAATGTAATCAGAATACTGCAGCAGAAAAATCCCCTCATTATCAAAGCACAGCTGTCATTTTAATGCCACAAGATCCCCAGGCGCATTATTAGAACTGCTGTTTGTGCCTTCGAATGTATTTTTACGGAAAATGGCAGACAATAAAAGCCTAATGAATGTTTAGAACCAGTCCCTTTAGACGGAGGAGACATCTAGTGGTGTTTAGCAAGCTTGCTCCACTGAACCCCACAAATGTGGCTCGCAATTTATTCCCAGTATATATCAGTGTGCAAAATAACATTATAACACTACATCTGTTATATATAAGATTTTCTTTTAATGTTAAGTTTATTGAATGTTATATTATATATTCTTGTCAAATTAGTAGTTACAACAAAAAATGTTTAGAATTGATTTCCTGTGAATAATTCTTGCTGTTTACACATTCCGCCCTCGTTACCTTAATTATAACGTTTATTAATTTAAATTATTAATTTATTTAAATGACTTAATTATTACCTATTACATTAATAAAGATCCATGTGCAACAAATACAGGCGCTCACCATCTTTGTTTCTTTTTTGCAGCTTAACTACAAGGACAAATATGAAAAGGAGAAGTTCAAGTGTTACCTCCCCCCCGATTACCCTTTCTTTATTCAGTCCAGAGTAAACGCATACAACCTCAGTGACGTAAGTTATAATTAATCAAATAGCTTTTTAGTCGATTAAATGCTTTTTATGTTTAATAGGTTTTTATTTCGATATGTTTCGTAACATTAAATTGTACTCGATATTTCACTTTATTTGTATTAAATGTAGTCGTTCCCTTTTATACGTCCACAGACGTGTTACAAGTTCGATTGGGAAAAGACAAAAGCCAAGAAATTTGAGGTGAAAGGAGATGCAATTTCAATCCTTGCGGCTCGTGCGCACACCAACATCGCAAGTGATGTGAGTCGATGCTTTTGCGTTATTCGCTCGACAGCTAAACAATTACGATGTTTAAAGCAGTAGTGACGCAGTTTTGTTGTCATGGTCTTTAATGTCAGGTGAAATACAAGAAGGAATATGAGAAGAACAGAGGACAGATGATTGGGGCCCTCAGCATCAATGACGACCCCAAAATCATGCACTCGGTACATGTTGCTAAGATGCAAAGTGAGGTAGGTGTGTTAATGATAGTTTGCCCACATGACGTAACAGTTGTGAAGCTTTTTTATGAGCTCTGTCAGTTTCTCTGACACAAGAAGCCTCATTTTTGATCCTCTGAAATGTATCGACAGCGTGAGTATAAGAAAGACTATGAGAAGATAAAGACCAAGTATCATACCCCACTGGACATGATGCTTGTGACTCTTGCTAAGAAATCCCAGGCTATTGCCAGCATGGCTGGCTACAAGAAGATCATAAACCGTTACCTCATGCCTTATGACAGCATACCGCTGGACCTGGCAAAGAAGGCCAATGCCCTCCAGAGTGATGTAAGGATCTCTTCAGCTATCAATTTCTGAAGTGAATTTATGGTTATGTTTAACATTAAACATAAATTAACAAAGCTTATAAATCAATGTTAAAAGTTAATTGATCATTGTTGTGGATATTGATTTTTGTGTGTGTTCTGCAACCACAGAATGAGTACAAGTCCGACTACAATAGCTATGTCAAAGGAACCCCGTGGGTGCCGTATGGCTCCTTGGATGTTGAGAAAGCCAAGAAAGCAGGGGAGATCTTAAGTGAGGTATGACACTGACTGAGCTTTGTGTTGAAACATGAAAGCAACGTGTGAAAAATGTTGCAAACTCTACCTTCATGTCTCTTCAGTCATGGCTAGTTTACTTCAATATTCCTTTCTTTTCTACTTAGAAAAAGTACAGGCAGCATCCAGACACTGTGCCTTTCACCGCTATAGACGACCACCCCATCCAGCTGCAGGCGAAACTCAACCAGAAGATAAGAAGTGATGTAAGCATATGTTGTTTTATACTTGAACGGTCACGTGAACTCACCTGTGTTTGTATTCGTCAAACGTACAATTCATCAAATAATTACTTCAAATGACACCCTGAATTAATGGTGTTGTTGGGACAGACCAATATTTCATATAACGTATGAAAATGTTGTTCTACGTAGCTGCACTATAAGAAAGGTCTAGAGGAAATCCATCAGAAATATTCCCTGCCTCCTGATGTTCCGGAGTTCATGCAGGCCAGATGTAACGCCTACAATATAAGCGATGTAAGTGAAATTGTCCTCTATAAATGACACGCATATTTATTTTGGGTGAATTTGGGATAACTGTGTACCACTGTACTGTCTCTGCTTTACAGAAATACTATAAGGTTGAATGGCTGAAGACTATCGCTAAAGGGTATGATCTGAAGCCTGATGCCATCTCTGTAATCGCAGCCAAGGCTGCAAGACATGCTGCTAGTGATGTAAGTAGCCCTTCCACAATTCCATGCCGGAATGTCATGGAAACCCGCAGTTTGAAAGCAAACAGTATTAAATAGGCTGTTGATTTATGATGCATTCCAGGTTCAGTATAAGAAACAGTATATGAAGGATAGAGGCCACCATGTTGGCTTCCGTAGTCTCCAGGACGACCCCTTACTGGTGCACTACATGGAAGTGGCTAAGATGCAGAGTGACAAAAACTACACGAAGGATTACCACAAGGCCAAGCTGAAGTACCACACTCCTGTAGACATGCTGAGTATGGCACATGCCAAGCATTCATCTGCAGTTCAAACGTTTGCAGGATACAAGCAGCCTGTTCATCGTTATACGCTGCTTCCCGATGCCATGAATCTGGCGCTAGCTCGCTCCATGAACATCAGCTCCAGTGATGTAAGAAACAATTCAAGCATCTTCCTCTATGGGGTTGGGCAGGCTCTGTAAATAATGGATCAGCTCCAGTAATGTCATTTACATTTGGATGTGAGAACGTTTTAATTGAAATGTGCTGTTTAATTCCACCAGTACCATTATAAACTGGATTACGAGAACTATGTGAAGGGCACTGGCTGGATCCCCATTGGCTCACTGGACGTTGAGAAGGCGAAGACTGCTGGTGCGGCTCTTAACGAGAAGAAGTACAGGCAGCACCCAGACACTATCAAGTTCACCAGCGTTCTGGACACCCCAGTTATGGAACAAGCCAAACTTAATGCACAGCAGCTAAGCGATGTGAGGGACGCCAATTTTCTAAAAATAGCGGGCTGACCAATAATGAAGGCCTGTGGTAAAGTTTTTTTACATTTTCTGAATCATGTCAATGTTGTTCTACAGAGACTGTACAAAGCCAGTGGTGAGAAGTTTATGCACACATACCATCTCCCTGCTGATGCACCAGAGCTCCAGCAAGCCAAATATAACGCAGTCAATTTTAGCAAGGTGAGAATCTTGCAGTTATAAACAACATTTTAGCCGGTTATTGGTATCAAGTACAACTGTAACCGTTTGTTTATCTTTTCCTTTTGTAGACATACTATACTTACGCGCACAAGCAGGACCTCCTGAAAGGACATCAAATGAAACATGATGCCATTCCTATTGTTGCTGCAAAGTCATCTAGGAATATTGCCAGTGATGTAAGTATACACACATTTGGTTTATTAATATTAATAATATTTGATTATTTTGTGTGTATTGTTCACTCAGAAATATATGACTGTGTTATATTATTTCTCTGTAGTACAAGTATAAGCTTGCTTATCAGAAGGCTAAGGGGAAGCATGTTGGCTTCCGCAGTCTCCAGGACGACCCCTTGCTGGTGCACTACATGCAAGTGGCTAAGATGC
Source organism: Botia almorhae (assembly GCA_036877575.1). Taxonomy (NCBI): domain Eukaryota; kingdom Metazoa; phylum Chordata; class Actinopteri; order Cypriniformes; family Botiidae; genus Botia; species Botia almorhae. Next base: position 200,664 of record JAZGTJ010000109.1, on the reverse strand, counting down.
AGAGTGAAAGGAACTACAAGAAGGATTACCACAAGGCCAAGCTGAAGTACCACACTCCTGTAGACATGCTGAGCATAGTACATGCCAAGCAGGCATCTAAAGTTCAGACAAATGCAGGTTACAAGAAGCTCCACCACAACTATATCCTCCTTCCGGATGCCATGCACATTGGACTGGCTCGCAACATGATGGAGATCCAAAGTGATGTAAGATCATCTAATCAGTTCATTTATTAGAATATATTTGAATTGTAAACCTAGAGTGACGACTTGTGTGTGGACAAAGTGATTAATGGATCTTTCTTCTCAACAGAATTTGTATAAATCAGATTTCAACAACATCTTCAAAGGAGCAGGCTGGGTTCCAATAGGTTCCATTGATGTCGAAAAAGCCAAGGTTGCCAAAGCTGCCCTTGATGAGAAGTCCTACAGAACACACCCCAGTTCACTGAAATTCACAAGTCTGACAGACCAGATGAACATGGCCTTGGCCATGAGCAACACAAAACTACAAAATAAAGTAATCAAATTTAGAAGCAATTAATTGATGGTAACCGCAATGATGATGTTATAGCGCAGTCTTATGAATTCACTTTCTGTGCCATTGTAGGCTGCCTATAAAGCCTCAGGAGAGAAATTCATGCACACCTACCATTTACCTGCTGATGCACCAGAGTTCCAGCAGGCCAAATATAATGCCCAGACTATAAGTGAGGTAAAGTGAATTGCAAATCGAAGGTCATGTACGAGCATCGACTTTTAGCAGCAAATAAAACACCAAATAAAAGGTTGAAATCATTTGAATATTGACACAAACTTATTTTTATAGTCACACTACAAGGCTCGGTGGATTGCAGACATCGCCAAAGGCTATGACATGAAGGCTGACGCTATTCCTATTGTTGCTGCTAAACTAGGACGACACATTGCCAGTAATGTAAGTCCAAAATGTGATTGTGTTGTAGAATGTTGTTGATGAATATAACAAATTGATCGCAATTGTTCTTTGATCACAGTATCAGTACAAAAAAGAATTTGAAAAGGCAAGAGGCCACCATGTTGGCTTCCGTAGTCTACAGGACGACCCCTTGCTGGTGCACTACATGGAGGTGGCTAAGATGCAGAGTGAAAGGAACTACAAGAAGGATTACCACAAGGCCAAGCTGAAGTACCACACTCCTGTAGATATGCTGAGTGTTGTGCAGGCCAAACATTCATCTGCAGTTCAAACGTTTGCAGGATACAAGCAGCCAATTCATCGTTATACGCTGCTTCCCGATGCCATGAATCTGGCGTTAGCTCGCTCCATGAACATCAGCTCCAGTGATGTGAGTCCATAATTTACAAAACTACACATAACATAGATCTGTTACATCACCAACCTGTGAGTGTGACCTCAGTAAGAATAAAGTGGAATGTGTGTGTAGAAAGGATTTAATAACATTGATTTGCCGTTTGTTTGTCTCCCAGGTTGAGTACAAGAGTGAATACAACAGCACTATGAAAGGTATTGGATGGGTGCCCATTGGTTCATTGGGAGTAGAGACCGCAAAGATTGGAGGAAAGATTCTGAGTGAGAAAAATTATCGCGCCCATCCCTCCAATTTCACCTTCCACAAACTTATGGACTCTATGGACCTCGTCTTGGCTACTGCCAACAACAAGATCATGGACAAGGCAAGTCTAAGTTTAGTTTGTTTTTATTATTTTAAATGGTGTGGAAGTAATGTTAATGGTCTATGCGTAATCATTCAAATGTATCTATTGTTACAGAAAGCCTACCATTCTGCCTGGGAAAAAGACAAGCTCAAAGTTCATGTGATGCCTGACAGCCCTGAAATTGTCCTGGCCAAGGCCAATTCATTAACCATGAGTCAGGTATGATCCATAATGGTAATGACTGTATTTAGGCAAAAGATTTATGTGAATAATGAATAAAAATGGCAAATGCCATATTGATTGGATCGATTTTTGAATAATTAGTTATATTGCTGTTTATGTATTAACTGTTATTAATTGTCTGTTTCTGTGTGTTTTTTTTCTTCCAGAAACTCTACAAAGCTGGCCTAGAGGAGATGTATAAAAAGGGTTATGATCTCAAACCAGATGCTATTTCCATTGTGGCTGCCAAAGCCGGCAGAAATATTGCTAGTAATGTAAGTATCACATCAGCCATGGTCCTCTGAGTACTCATCATTCTGCGTGTCACAATGTATGCAAAATCCTTAATGTTGTGATACAATATTGGGATCCTCTCTGCAATTACAGTACAAATACAAGCTGGCATACGAGAAGGCGAGAGGCCACCATGTTGGCTTCCGTAGTCTCCAGGACGACCCCTTGCTGGTGCACTACATGGAAGTGGCTAAGATTCAGAGCGAAAGGAACTACAAGAAGGATTACCACAAGGTCAAGCTGAAGTTCCACTCCCCTGTAGATATGCTGAGTATTGTGCAGGCCAAGCACTCCTCTGCCGTTCAGACATATGCAGGATACCGGCAATACCACCATCGCTACACCCTGCTTCCCGATGCCATGAATCTGGCGCTAGCTCGCTCTATGAACATCAGCTCCAGTGATGTGAGTCATTCAAATGACAGTGTCTAACAATACAAGTAACTATTGTACGATCATTCTAATGTAATTGCATTTCTAAATGATATTTTTTTAGGTTGAGTACAAGAGTGAATACAACAGCACTATGAAAGGTATTGGATGGGTGCCTATTGGTTCATTGGGAGTAGAGACCGCAAAGATTGGAGGAAAGATTCTGAGTGAACACAAATATCGTACTCACCCCTCCAATTACGCCTTCACCAAACTTATGGACTCTATGGATCTCACTTTGGCTGCTGCCAACAACAAGATTATGGACAAGGTGGGCTACACTTTTGCATTATCCACTGTGGTGCATAAGCTCTAGTTAATCTCTAATTTCTAATTTTGATCTCATTGACAACTGACATTTGACTCTATACTATTGCAGCAAGCATACACAGACGCATGGAACAAAGATAAGACAAAAATTCACATCATGCCTGACAGTCCTGAGATTCTTCTTGCGAAGGCGAACGCCATCAACATGAGTGAGGTGCGTCTGCTCTACGTATTTATGCCAAATCTCTTAATGAGCTGATCAAAGATTCTAGTTTCTTATGTATTTTATTGTGTACGATGTATTTTTGAATACAGAAAGCCTACAAGGCAGGATTGGAAGCCTTAAAGAAGAAAGGTTGTGATCTTAAAGCCGATGCTGTTTCAGTGATTGCAGCAAGAACCTCCACGAACATTGCCAGTGATGTAAGTTACATTCGGATAATGAAATGATCCTGTCAATAGCTTCAGCAATATGTCTCAGTAGATACTTTATATTCTCATTCTCATTATAGTACAAGTACAAACAGGCGTACAACAAAGCAAGAGGACATCACGTTGGCTTCCGTAGTCTTCAGGACGACCCCTTGCTGGTACACTACATGCAGGTGGCTAAGATACAGAGCGATAGACTCTACACGAAGGATTACCACAAAGCCAAGCTGAAGTACCACACCCCTGTGGACATGCTGAGTGTTGTTCATGCCAAGCAGGCTTCAGCTGCTCAGACCTATGCTGGATACAAACAGATCATTACACAAAATAAAGTTATGCCTGATGCCATGAACCTCGTGCTAGCTCGCAACATGCAGATGATCGCAAGTGACGTAAGTCCGCATTGTGTTTTTTTCATCGGAATATTTTGCAATTGAGACGTTAGGTACATGTTCCATATTGCAAATTTAATTTGGTTTGAGCGTCTGTTGATTAGATTTCTCGAATGGGTGGAAGTGACAGCATTCTCATCCTTTCTGCAGAACATCTACAAATCTGAGTATAACAACTACATCAGAGGAATTGGATGGATTCCCATTGGATCTCTGGATGTGGAAAAAGCAAAGAATGCTAGCCGGATAGGCAGCGAGAAACAGTACCGTTCACACCCCAGTAATTATAAATTCACTAAAGACATGTCGTCCATGGATTTGGTTCTAGCTGCGACCAACAATGACATCAAGAATAGGGTAATAATTTGATTTGACGATGTTCTTTGTTTTTCTTTGATCAAGTTACTTAACTGAGATCCTGTTAATGACAAATACTTAATGATGAACAGTATGTATGAAAATGTATGCACATATTTTTCTTTAGCAAAAGTATATTGACGCCTGGGAAAAGGACAAAACCAAGGTTCACATTATGCCAGATACTATGGAAGTGGCTCTTGCTCGTCAGAATAAAGTTACTTACAGTGAGGTTAGTGACGTATCAAAATTAATATTTGATGAAAAATTGATGAATAGAGTCTCAATATGTAAATAATCCTTTTTTACTTGTTCTTTTAGAAACAGTACAAACTTGCCCATGAACTTGCAAAGAAGAAGGGTTATGATCTGCGTGCTGACGCTATCCCAATTCAAGCAGCTAAAGCATCGACTGCTATTGCTAGCAATGTAAGTTTTCTTTCTGTTTTTAATCCAACCTATAAATAGCACGTATCTATTAGGATTTAGTACATTTCCACTTTTAATAAACTTAAAATTGGTAATCCACAGTACAAATACAAGACTGGTTATCGAAAGCAAGTCGGTCATCATATTGGGGCCCTCAGCATCCAGGATGATCCACTGCTCATGCTGGCCTTAAACTCAGCCAAGATTGCTAGTGATGCTCTCTACAAGAAAGACTTCAACAAATCCAAGACAAAGTTCCACCTCCCTGTGGACATGTTGGCATTTGAATTGGCCAAGAAGAACCAGATCCAGGTCAATGATGCCAACTACAGAACCTACCTGCACAACTGGACCTGCCTGCCAGACTCCAATGATGTTGTCCAGGCCAGACAGACTTACGATCTTCAGAGTGATGTAAGTTCATTGCAATTCTCAAGTATTATGTAAGAATGTTTGTTTCTACAGTCAAAATGATCATTTATTTTTGCATATTTGTACAATTAGGCGGTGTATAAGGCTGACCTGAAATGGCTTCAAGGTCTTGGATGGGTTCCAATTGGTTCCCTTGATGTTGAAAAAGCGAAAAAGGCTGGAGAAATCCTAAGTGAGAAAGGTTATCGTCAGCACCCCAGCAACTTTAAGTTCACCCTCACAACTGAAGACATGCCACTTGTTTTGGCCAAAGCCAATAATGAGATCATGAATAAGGTACATTCACATCTGATATCTAGACAAATATGTAAACATGTTTGTTTTGCTTTGGTATTTAATTTTCTTCCAATTCTGGCAGACAAAATATGCCCAAGCATGGAACAAAGACAAGACACAGATTCACATCATGCCTGATGCAATGGATGTGGTACTTGCAAAGCAAAACAAGGTCACCTATAGTGAGGTAGGCCTTCCATTTTGTATTTTAAATACCAGATTGTTATACTAAGAACGGTATAATTTAATAACAATAAACATACTCTTTTATTTGAATACATGATGACTGCACAAGATACAATACCTTTAACTGTTGCCACAGGCTTGCTAAAATGTTTTTGTCTGATTTGCCCTCCAGAAACAATATAAACTTGCCCATGAGCTGTCCAAAAAGAAGGGTTATGACATGCGCAATGATGCTATCTCCATCATTGCAGCCAAGGCCTCCAGGGACATTGCCAGTGATGTAAGTGCACAAAATTACTAAGACAATATGTGGCATGATAACAATATAATTTAGTACGCTGAAAATAATTTCGTCCCTCGCAGTACAAGTACAAGACTGGCTATCGGAAACAAGTCGGTCATCATATTGGAGCCCGATGCGTCCAAGATGATCCATTGCTCATGCTGGCCTTGAACTCAGCCAAGATTGCTAGTGATGCTCTCTACAAGAAAGACTTCAACAAATCCAAGACAAAGTTCCACCTTCCAGTTGACATGTTGGCATTTGAATTGGCCAAGAAGAACCAGATCCAGGTCAATGATGCCAACTACAGAACCTACCTGCACAACTGGACCTGTCTGCCAGACTCTAATGACGTTGTTCAGGCCAGACAGAATTACGACCTTCAGAGTGATGTACGTAAAGTCATCTCCATGGAATTCTCTTTTTTATGTTTTAATTTGTAGGTTGTATGTAGGGCTGATGCTAACATTACAAAACTGATTGGCTGGGTCCCCATTATTATGCTTTATGTTGAGAAAACGTTACCAAGAACTGCATGGCGTTTTAATAACAATTACTCTTGTTGCATGCTTCCAGGCTGTTTACAAAGCTGATCTGAAATGGCTTCAAGGTCTTGGATGGGTTCCCATTGGTTCGATTGATGTTGAGAAGGTGAAAAAGGCTGGAGAAATTTTGAGTGAAAGGAAATATCGTCAGCACCCAAGCAACTATAAGTTTACTCTCACAACTGAAGATATGCCAATGGTTTTGGCTAAAACCAATAATGCTGTCATGAACAAGGTAAGTGAAGAAATGATATAACATATGCATGTTAAAGTATCCAATCTAAATATATTGTTACCTAATAAGTTAGGCAGTGTGCTTGCATGTTTTTTATTCATGCTCTTTGTTTTAAAGCAACAATATGTTGAAGCTTGGAACAAGGACAAAACAACAATCCATGTTATGCCAGATGCTATGGACATTGTACTTGCTAAACATAACAAGGCCAACTACAGCTTGGTAAGGATGACACAGCATTGATCTTTTAGCAATTCATAATCGAATGTTCTTGATTATTATATTAAAATGTTTATTGAAATGTTTTCTAAGAAATCGTACAAGCTTGCAAATGAGGAAGCTAAGAAGAAGGGCTATGACCTGCGCGGTGATGCTATCTCCATCAAAGCAGCCAAGGCCTCCAGGGATATTGCCAGTGATGTGAGTATTGTGTACATAAGTGAACAAAAATAAAACAATAAACCACTAATGGCTCTTTTGTTCTACAGTACAAGTACAAGACCGGATACAGAAAGCAAGTCGGTCATCATATTGGAGCCCTTAGTGTCCAGGATGATCCACTGCTCATGCTGGCCTTGAACTCAGCCAAGATTGCTAGTGATGCTCTCTACAAGAAAGACTTCAACAAATCCAAAACAAAGTTCCACCTTCCAGTTGACATGCTTGCATTTGAACTGGCCAAGAAGAACCAGATCCAGGTCAATGATGCCAACTACAGAACCTACCTGCACAACTGGACCTGTCTGCCAGACTCCAATGATGTTGTCCAGGCCAGACAGGCCTACGACCTTCAGAGTGATGTAAGAATACCAACATGCCTCTCTGTCTAATATATCAGAAAAGTTGTGGGATTTCCTGCATTAAAGGTTTTCAAATCTGAATTGAGAATTTTAATCTCCATCCATTTTCCAAACATCCAGTTTATAGAGATACAGTTTATTAGTGTACTTATTAACATTCTGATATGCATTGCTTTTGTTTGTTCTCAGGCTGTGTACAAAGCTGATCTAAAATGGCTTCAAGGAATCGGATGGGTCCCCATTGGTTCAATTGATGTTGAGAAGGCAAAGAAGGCTGGAGAAGTCCTGAATGAAAGAAAGTATCGTCAGCATCCAAGCAACTTCAAGTTCACCCTTACAACAGAAGACATGCCACTTGCTTTGGCAAAGGCCAATGCTGGCACCATGAACAAGGTAGAATGCTTTGACCAACACTATACAAAGTCAATTATGTGCATTTCAAAACTTCCTTTGCTTTATATGTATAGATCCCTTGCATATACAGTATGTGTCTTACTCTTCTTATCTACACTATAGAGAAGTTATGTGGAAGCTTGGGAAAAAGATAAGACCAAAATACATGTCATGCCAGATACAATGGAAATACTGCTTGCCAAACAGAACAAAGTCAACTACAGTGTGGTGAGTCATTCATATTACCTGTAATTAAATATGGCAAATCCTTGCTTTTTCCTTATGTTGCCATTTATTCTTTTTTTAGTAAGCATTTAGTGGTTGTTTAAAATAGCGGTATACTTTCATTTTCATTTCCAGAAACAATATAAACTGGCCAATGAGGAGGCTAAAAAGAAAGGCTATGACATGCGTGGTGATGCCATTTCTATTAAAGCAGCTAAAGCTTCTCGCGATATAATCAGTGATGTGAGTACTTATTTCATTTGTACGTAATAATTCAAAGTTTCTCTGTTCATAGTACAGAATGTGTAAAATTGTTCTCTTTTATTATACTTTCTTTGTTTTACTGCAGTACAAATACAAGACTGGTTATCGAAAGCAAGTTGGTCATCACATTGGAGCCCGATGCGTTGAGGATGATCCACTGCTCGTGCTGGCCTTGAACTCAGCCAGGATTGCCAGTGATGCTCTCTACAAGAAAGACTTCAACAAATCCAAAACAAAGTTCCACCTCCCTGTGGACATGTTGGCATTTGAATTGGCCAAGAAGAACCAGATTCAGGTCAATGATGCCAACTACAGAACCTACCTGCACAACTGGACCTGCCTGCCAGACTCCAATGACGTTGTTCAGGCCAGACAGAATTACGACCTTCAGAGTGATGTAAGTTTACAAAAATATTTGTTGGAATATTTTAATACTTTTGTTTGTTATTTATACAGTCAGAAGTTTTTTATTACAGTTGTTTTTTATATCTGTGTTTATATATATCTATAATTAGGCGGTGTATAAGGCTGATCTGAAATGGCTTCAAGGAATTGGATGGGTCCCGATTGGTTCAATTGATGTTGAGAAAGTGAAAAAGGCGGGTGAAATCTTAAATGAAAGGAAATATCGTCAGCATCCGAGCAACTTTAAGTTCACCCTCACAACTGAAGATATGCCACTGGTCCTAGCTAAAAGTAACGCTACCATTGGCAACAAGGTAAAGTACAGTAATTCTGCTTAGTACACCAAGTTGTTTCCCTTTAAAGACATCTGAAAGTACACAAAATCTCTTTTTTTTATTTCTCTTATACAGAAACTTTACACTGACGCCTGGGACAAGGAAAAAAGCAAAATTCACATCATGCCAGACTGCATGGAGGTTCTGTTGGCAAAGCAGAACAATATAAATTACAGTGAGGTATGTATATGTCATTAAAGATTCCACGTCAAGTGCTGTTTAAAATTTGTATGAAATTTTAACTGTCAAATGCGTGTCAATTTTAGAAAAGGTACAAACTTGCCAATGAAGAATCCAAGAAGAAGGGCTATGACTTGCGTGGTGATGCTATTGCTATCAAAGCAGCTAAGGCATGCAGAGATATCATCAGTGATGTGAGTACTTTACTAATTATTCTTTGTCTTTGTCATACATGTTTTTAATTTATTTTATACCTGAACATTTAAAGTACAAGGTTAGATATTTAAAAACACTCTTTTCTACAGTATAAGTACAAGACCGGTTATCGTAAACAAGTCGGTCATCACATTGGAGCCCGAAGCGTCCAGGATGATCCATTGCTCATGCTGGCCTTGAACTCAGCCAAGATTGCTAGTGATGCTCTCTACAAGAAGGACTTCAACAAATCCAAAACAAAGTTCCACCTGCCTGTGGACATGTTGACTCTTGAGCTGGCTAAGAAATGCCAGATCCAAGTGAACGATGCCAATTACAGAACCTACCTGCACAACTGGACCTGCTTACCAGACTCCAACGATGTTGTCCAGGCCAGGAAAGTCTATGATCTGCGCAGTGATGTAAGTTTGTATACCGAAACTGTCATGCGGTTTGTTTCAAAGATATTTCTTAATCACAAATAAACTGTACAGAAGAATGTTTCTGATAAACACATTATCTCCACCTCAGGCGGTGTACAAAGCAGACATGGAGTTTATGACAGGTGTAGGATGGGTCCCAATTGGCTCAATTGAGGTTCTGAAAGCAAAGAAAGCAGCTGAGATCCTCAGTGAGCGACTCTACAGACAGAAACCAGAAACATTTAAATATACACAAGACATGCAGTCCATGCCTCTGGTGCTCGCGAAGACAAATGCTCAAATTATGAATCAGGTTAGTAAAATAAATCCTATTTTACTACATTCTAGACTGAAATCATATTAAAAACTATGAAAAAAACGTTTTTTATGAAAAAAAGTTTGCTGAACTTCAATTACACCCAGGGTTAAAAGTCATTCTAAAGTTAATTAAAAATGCTTTTTCAAAATGTTTTTGAATTTTGCACAACCCTGGTTACATCATACAGTAAATATTGCTAGTAAATAAAGATTAGCATAAAGAACTGGGGATTGTAATTAAATTGTACAAAATAGCCATTTCCAGTTTGCTACAAGATGGTACAAATGTTCCACAACAACAGCTGCAGTATCGGAGGAGTCCATGACAACATTTTGTTTCATTTCAGCGTGACTATCATGCAGCGTGGGAGGCTGACAAGACCAAGATTCACATCCCTCCAGATACCCCCGAGATCGTGCTCTCCACCGCTAATGCGATGAACAATAGTAGGGTGAGTATTACTTAATGACTGTTCATTCGTCAGTATTTGTTCAATTGTTTTAGTTTAATGTGTTTGCAAAGTCTTTGATTTATGCTTTCTATTTGATTTGAATAAAAGACCTATTCAGTATCTTACTGGAGGAAAAATAAACGAAATCTTCTGCCTACAGAAACTTTACAGGCAAGCGGTTGAAGACATCTTCAGGAAAGGCTATGATCTAAAATCCGATGCTGTCGCCATCAAAGCTGCCAAAGCGTCCAGAGACATTATTAGTGATGTGAGTGTGTGACCTAATCACTTTAAATGAAGTCATTGACTTTTAAAGTTTTAAGAATATAATTTTCCATTTCATTAACGTATTACATAAATAGAAATAGAAAGCATCCTTAATACTGTATTCACTTTTCACATGCAGTACAAATACAAGATTGGTTATCGTAAGCAAGTTGGTCATCACATTGGAGCCCGATGCGTCCAGGATGATCCACTGATCATGCTGGCCTTGAACTCAGCCAAGATTGCTAGTGATGCTCTCTACAAGAAAGACTTCAACAAATCCAAAACAAAGTTCCACTTGCCTGTGGACATGTTGACTCTAGAACTGGCTAAGAAATGCCAGATCCAAGTGAACGATGCCAATTACAGAACCTACCTGCACAACTGGACCTGCTTACCAGACTCCAATGATGTTGTCCAGGCCAGAAAAGTCTATGATCTTCAGAGTGATGTGAGTGTCTGTTAAATATTAATTTCTATTCTTAAGTAATGGAACTGTACTACCAACATTGTAGAAACATTGAATGTGTTTGTATTCTTGCATTGTTTTCAATGCATTTTCTGTCATGTCAGGCTGTGTATAAGGCTGATATGGAATGGATCAGAGGTACAGGATGGGTTCCTATCGGCTCAGTTGATGTAGAAAAGGCCAAAAAGGCGGGTGAGATTCTGAGTGAGAGGAACTACCGTCAGCATCCAAGCCAATTCAAGTTCACATGTAAAACAGATGGAGTACCTTTTGCTCTCGCCCAAGCCAATGCCAAAACCATGGACAAGGTACTCTTGATCTTATTATTTAATGGCATTCATTAATGTGTGTAAAAATAAATTGTTGTTTGAAATCGCTGTTGCTGGAAAGGAGTTTGTGGACTATAGATCAACATATCGAAAATATCAATTAACCTTTATTTCTATCTTTCTCTTTATTTTCGTTGTTTCTGCATTACAGAATGCGTATGTTGACGCCTGGAATAGGGAGAAGATAAACATCCATGTCATGCCAGACACCCCTGAAATTATGCTTGGAAAACAGAACAAACTCAACACAAGCATTGTAAGTTCAGCAGCTGTTTTGTACACGATCAATGCTTGAATTAAAAAATACAGATTTAAAAAAATAATTTCTCCAGGATGATTACATCTCTGTATGTTGATTCTTTATTTCTTAACAGAAATTTTACCGCCAAGGCTATGAAGATAGCCTTAAGAAGGGCTACTTCCTGCCTAAGGATGCCATAGCAGTGAAATCTGCCAAGGCCTCCAGAGATATTATTAGTGATGTAAGTCATCTTATGGTGGATCCCCCATTTTGGACATACTGTATAGATGATAGTGCTCATTCTTCTATTTATTGAAACTTTGCAGTACAAGTACAAAACTGGCTACAGAAAGCAACAGGGCCACCATATTGGCGCTCTCAGCATCCATGATGACCCCTTGATCATGCTGGCCTTGAACTCAGGCAAGATTGCAAGCGATAATTTGTATAAAAAAGATTTCAACAAATCCAAGACCAAGTTCAACCTACCAGCGGACATGCTGTCTCTTGAGCTGGCTAAGAAATGCCAGATCCAGGTCAATGATGCCAATTACAGAACCTACCTGCACAACTGGACCTGTCTACCAGACTCCAATGATGTTGTCCAGGCCAGGAAGGTCTACGATCTGCGCAGTGATGTACGTACTGTATTTTGTTATATAAATAATGTGCTGTTTACATTCCTTTACTATATTGAGACATTAACTCATTTGCTTTAAATTTGCAAACTAGGCCGTGTACAAAGCTGACCTTGAGTGGATCCGTGGGTGTGGCTGGATGCCACATGGATCTATTGATGTCATCAAAGCCAAGAACGCTCAGACAATCCTCAATGAGCGACTGTACCGCCAGCATCCAAGCACTGTCAAGTTCACCAGTGCTGTGGACCTGCCCGTCATTGTCTTGGCTAAGCAAAATTCTGATATCCTCAGCGATGTAAGAGTGTTGCTTTTCTTTTAATGAGTACTTTTGACATTACCTAAATGTACATGTTTACACCAAAGTCTGCCAAACAAGGCCTTTAAACTATTGTTTTTTTCTGTCGTTTTTATTTACAGAGGAAGTACAAAGAGGCATGGGAGAAAGACAAGACATCTGTCCACATTATGCCAAATACACCCGCCATTGAGTTGTCCAGAGCTAATGCCATTGCAGTCAGCAATGTAAGTCAGCTCACATGCAAGATGGCTGAGCTTTACTAGAACATGACAAGCTTATTATGAAGCCATTGTGTAATGATTTCCCGTGACTGTTGTCCACTGTTCTGTTTCAGAAAATGTACACCAAAGCCTGGGATGATACAAAGGCAAAGGCATACCACATCAAAGAGGATGCTGTCTCTGTTCTTAAGGCTAGAGTCTCGAGAGATATAGCCAGTGACGTAAGACATCACAAGTTTAAGTTCTTTCCTCCTATTTTTCTACATTATTTGTTCAAGTGCCACCTCGAATTTCGCATCAGGTTTAAGGTTTAATTTTGCATGAGGCTTTTAAATGTTTCTCTTTCTGTAATTTACAATTCATGACCATATGAATAATCACAACTGATGTGGTCTTTCAAATACAGTACAAGTACAAGACTGGTTATCGTAAACAAGTCGGTCATCACATTGGAGCCCGATGCGTCCAGGATGATCCACTGATCATGCTGGCCTTGAACTCAGCCAAGATTGCTAGTGATGCTCTCTACAAGAAGGATTTCAACAAATCCAAGACCAAATTCCACCTGCCTGTGGACATGTTGACTCTTGAACTGGCTAAGAAATGCCAGATCCAAGTGAACGATTTCAATTACAGAACCTACCTGCACAACTGGACCTGCTTACCAGACTCCAATGATGTTGTCCAGGCCAGGAAGGTCTATGATCTGCGTAGTGATGTAAGTTGAGCTTGTGTTCAAAACATTTCCATTGAAATAGTTGATAAAAGCACTGTGACACATTGTTTTATTTGACTGTGTAGGCTGTATACAAGGCTGACCTAGAGTGGCTGAGGGGATGTGGATGGATTCCCCATGAGTCTGTTGAAGTCATCAAAGTGAGGAATGCCCAAAAGATTCTGGCTGATGTAAGTTTTTTGGCACTGTACCAATTTCCAAGGAAGGGGGTTGCAGGGGGGTCTCATACACCAATAATCAAAGTTTAAGAAATTGCTGATTTTGTTAATTGTCTATGGATTTTATAGAGAGGATATCGTGTTAAGTTGGATGAACAGAAATATACAACACCCATTGACAGGATTGACTTTGTGCGTTCCAAAAACGCTGCGGACGTTCTCAATGAGGTAAGTTATAGTATAAGACAATATAACTTTGACATCTTGTTTTCAGGCATTACTGTACTTTAAGCATCTTCTTTGTTCTGTCTCATCTTAGGCTAAGTACCGTGAGGCCTGGCACCAGGACAAGACTAAATACTCCTTGTCAGATACTCCACTTCTGGCTACATCCAAAGAAGTGGCCAAGATGTACCACCCTGTATGTCGTTTATTTCGTTTTGAGATGAAACAAATGCAGTTTGATAACTGACACATTTTTAAATTGGGGATAATAATAATGTTTTAACCTCACTTATAGCTCCTGTACACTAAGAACTGGAACAAGACCAAAGCCACATCATACTTCATGCCTGGAGATGCTGTTCCAATTAAACAATGCATCCACAACACGAAAGTACAAAGTATGGTAAGTAAATATTTTCAAACGTTCTGTTATACGTTCTGTAAAACTCTTCATACATTAAATCGATTTATCACCAATAACTCCTGTATCTGTTTCTATGCAGTACAAGTACAAAGACGGTTACCGTAAGCAAGTCGGTCATCATATTGGAGCCCTCAGTGTCCAGGATGATCCACTGCTCATGCTGGCCTTGAACTCAGCCAAGATTGCTAGTGATGCTCTCTACAAGAAGGACTTTAACAAATCCAAAACAAAGTTCAACCTGCCAGTGGACATGGTGGCATTTGAACATGCAAAGAAGTGCCAGATCCAAGTCAACGATGACAACTACAGGACTCGTTTGCACCAATGGACTTGCCTGCCTGATCAAAATGATGTCATTCAGGCTCGTAAAGCATATGACCTGGCCAGCGACGTAAGTATATTACTTTGAAGAGGTGCAAGCCACAATATAAGCCACAGTCTGGCTCATGTAACAATAGTTTTATATGGGGGCTTTTTCATGAGACAGAGATATACAGACTTCCTGTATTCCAAAAGCTAGATGGAGAACAATGGAATAAAACTGAATATATATGTGTAATGTATATTGTGATCACGATCCTTTCCCTCCAGTATGTCTACAAAGCAGATCTGGAATGGCTTCGTGGTTGTGGATGGGTGGCTGCTGAATGTGTAGATCATGTCAAAGTCCGAAAAGCCCAGCAGATTCTGAACGAGGTAAGTTTGACCAGACTAGTTTATCGTTCAGCTTTTCAGTCATGTTATAAATTGCCATGTTTCACAACAATGTCTGTTTCTTCCCCACAGAGACTGTACAAAAAGGATGCCATGGACAACTTTGCCAAATTTACCCACATTGTGGATCGCCCTGAGGTGGTCCTGGCAAAGGTTAACGCTTTCAACCTTAGTGATGTAAGTCTCTGAATCGACCGTTTCCATCTTGCCATCGTCATTCCATCGTCATTTTTATAAGAAAAGACTCATTTGACGAGATTACCTACTAAATTGGACAATTTTTATTTTGTTGCTTAGCTGAAGTACAAGGAATCATTTAACCTAGAGAAGGGCCACTACATTGGATCTGAGGATACACCACAACTGGCTCACAGTAGAGAGGTTGCAAAGATCATCAGTGAGGTAATGTACAGCATCCACTCTAGTTATTCAGTTTTTTTAACTTCATATTTCACAATTTGTGTATATTTGCATCTACTTCTGTGGAAAAATGACATATGAGCTGTTGTTGTTTTTTCCAGAAATTGTACAAAGTTGCCTGGGATGAAAGCAAGGCCACTGGCTACCAGCTAAACCATGAATACATGCCAGTAAAAATAGCCAAGAGGGCCAGAGACATGATCAGTAATGTGAGTACCTTTCTATCTCTATATATTGTAAATAAAGTATTTTGAAATAGAATCTATTTTACCACATGACCAGTGCCAATGGAAATTGTCTCAGTTTTTTAAAATACTCTACCACATCATATTGACAGTATATTCCAATATCTTCATAGAAAAGCACCATTAACATTTTAAGGAACTTTGGGTTAAAGAGCAAGAATGATCTCCCCAGATGCTTCATCACTATGCAACACTCCTACAGAATGCACGGTTAACTGGTTTAAAGTGATTTAATGTTTTTTCTTTTGTTTTTTTGCGTAATGTTCTTGTATATAACCACTACAGGTCAAGTACAATGATGCTCATGAGAAAGCTAAAGGCCACTACATGGCTTCAACTCTGGTAGACTTCCCTGAAGTAGTACGCTCTGGTCAAATGGAGAAGATGAAGAATCTGGTGAGCTGATGGATGGACTACTTACCCTGATGTCTAAAATTGCTTCTTTACTACTCATCTGCTTTAATTATAGTTGTAAAATGTCCATTTGTTGATTTTAACTCAGCGTCAAACTTTAAACATCTGTCCAACAGAGAGACTACCACAAAGCCTACAATGAAACCAAAACAAAGCTCCACATTCCTGCTGATATGATCAGCCATGTGGTCGCCAAGAAATGCCAGGATATCCTGAGTGACGTGCAATACCGTACTCATCTGCACCAGTGGACATGCCACCCTGAACAGAATGATGCCATCCAGGCCCGCAAGGCTAATGAGATCTTGAGCGATGTAGGTTACCCTAACTTCTCTGACAATATTACGCCTGCAATATTTGTGCTTTATACGACTTGTTAGGTGACTATAGATGACTAATATCCCCCTTGCAGGTGTTTTACAAAGATGACTTGAACTGGATGAAGGGCATTGGCTGTTATGCCTGGGACACTCCTGAGATCCTACGTGCCAAGAAGTCATACGATCTTCAAAGTGATGTGAGTAACCTCTTTAAACTAATATAGCTAATGTACTAATAAAGTGACTGTGTAAATCATGTTTCCGCATGTTCGAAGCTTATATGTTTGTTTCTACACAGATTAAGTACAAAGCAGAAGGCAAAAAGGAATGGAACAATTACTCTATTGTGACAGACACTCCTGTGTATGTGACTGCTATCCTGGGCCACACCTGGGCCAGTGAGGTCTGTACAGCCATTCATTTGTTCATTGAAGCCCTTCTATGTGCAGGAACGTAACACTCGTAGTTTAAAACTGCAAATGTTTTTATCCACAGTTGAACTACAGAGAGGCTTATCATAAGGAGAAGCACATTTATACCACTGTTCTTGACACCTATGACTATGCAAGATGCTTCAACCTGAAGCAGATCTACAGCACAGTAAGTCAGAGTGTAAAGCTTTCTGAAGACGGTTTCTGTTTTATTCATTGTCTGTATGGTTGTTAATAAATATTCTTTGTCTGATTTTAGAAAGCGTATTCTGCCGCTTGGGACAAGGTCAAGGCCAAGAGCTACAGTATCCCTCACGACTCCCATGCCTTAGTCCATGCCAAACAGCAGAAGGTTGTCTTAAGCAATGTAAGTCCTAAACTGCATTCTCCCCTGCGGTACTTAGTAATGCTTTCACTGAGAGAGGGTTGTCTGGTTGTCCTAAATTTAATAAGCATTAAACTTTCTATGGTCTCTGCAGGTTAAATACAAGGAAGATTATGAGAAGTTCAAGACCCTGTACAGCCTGCCCAAGTGTCTTGAGGACGACCCAGCCACTGCAAGATGCATCAAAGCTGGAAAACTTGTACTGGATGTGAGTAAAGCAACAGCTGAGGTTTGGAGACAAAAGCAACGATCAAATCAATCATGAACTCTTTGTAACTCCTTGGTGTGTCTTTTACCTTTAGCGTTTGTACAAAGGCAACTATGAGAAGACCAAGGCGAAGATCCATGTACCTCCAGACATGCTTGACATAGTAGCTGCACGCAACACTCAGAAGATGATCAGTGGGGTTGACTACCGTAAATACCTGCACCAATGGATCTGCCTGCCTGACATGCAGATGTACGTTCAAGCCCGCAAGGTCAACGAGCAACTGAGCGATGTGAGTTATCAATACTCTTAATTCACAACTTAAGTTCATACATTTAGTTTTTCTTCATGTGCATGTGCCATCAGGTTCAAGTGAAATGTCTAACTAATATGGTTTTTATGTTGTATTCCGAACCTTAAATCTACTCTCAGATCTTCTACAAAGATGACCTTAACTGGTTGAAGGGTATTGGCTGCTATGCTTGGGACACTCCAGAGATTCTTCGTTGTAAGCAAGCTATGAACCTGCAGAGTGAGGTAAGAATAGGCTTGTTTCATTTGTTTGCAGCTCTACAGGACAACTTTCGTCAATCTTTCGTCACCTTTGGTGTTGTCCTCTAATCTTGTGTAATCTTCTCTTTCAGAATCGTTACAGAGCTAAAGGAATCGACCACCTCAAGCAATTCTCTGTGGTCATGGAGACGCCCGTCTATGAGACATGCAAGCAGAGCGCTATAAACCTAAGCGACGTAAGTTGTTTTAACACTGCAAATATCCATTGGCCACTTATTGACCACATGAAATTCTGCCAGAATGGCTTCTCCCAACATTTAATTAAAACCTTCTAATATATATACTTCCTGTCTACAGCTTAACTACCGCCATGACTATGTGACCAACGTCATGGGCAAAAACACTGCACCTGCTGTGACCGTGGACACTGAACGGGCTCGTCAAGCCAACTACATCCAGAGCGATGTAAGACATCCCTCTTACCACTTCTTAAAATACTACGGTCTCTCAATGACCAAATATGACATATTTATTCCTTCCCTTCTTTCAGAACTTCTACAAAGAGGCCAATAAGCACTTTATGCCTACTGGCTACACCCTGCCTTACGACACTCCACTCAACAAGCAGGCCAAGGCCAACAGCATTGTCACCAGCAATGTAAGCGAACACCATAGTTGTCAAACTTCTCTCAGAAAACTTGTGATGAATACCCATTTTATCATCTCATTTCATGTTGCAACCCTTGTAGGTCAAGTACAAAGAAGCACATGAACTGACGAAGGCCAAGAGCTACACCTTACATCCTGAAGGTGTCAACTTTGTCAACATCAGAAAGGCAAACAAAGTTACCAACGAAGTAGGTTCAAAACACACATTCAGGTTCTTAAAAGATTGCTTTTAACTTTTAAAATAAACCACAGTGTTATAAGCAAAAGCTATTAAATGTGAGTGATAATATCCGATTGCGTTTTCTCATAGCGACTATATCGTGAGCAATATGAGAGGGAAAAAGACAAGATCCACTCTGAGTACGATACTCCTGAGATCAGACAGGTTAAGGCCACTCAGCAGGCCATCAGTGATGTAAGTACTTCATTGTTAACAGTTCTATTCTGAGCATTTAATATCTGATCTCATTATGCCACCAAATTGCTAGTTTTAGATCTAATCAGCAGACATTGTGAATTTTCCTCCACAGCTCTGCTATAAGGAGAAATACTTCAACAACAGAGGAAATCTTATATCCATGCCTATCACCCCTGAGCTGATGCATTACTTCCATGTCAATGAGATCAACAGTGATGTAGGTGTTGCACAAACATTTACCTACATTTCCTGCCATGTATAACATACAATACATAGTGATAATGGTATGGTAACCGTGTTCATATTTTCTGCAGCTGAAATACAAAGAGGATCTGCACTGGTTGAGAGGCATTGGCTGCTTCATGATGGACTCTCCAGAGATGGTCAGAATCCGTGAAATCACCAAGTTTAAGGTAATTATTCAGTCATTTTTCAATAGCAATATTACCCTTATGAAAATTTACTTTGGTTTTACTACAGATAACACCAAAAAGCCATGGTTACTATAGTTAAATCATGGTAACCACAAGTTAACCATGGATTTGATACAACAACCATAGTTTAATCATGGTATTTGTACCATGTATTTGTAATAACTGTGATTATACAAATGTTAATCAATCTGCCAAATAAACATGGTGACTGCACTTTTACTATAAGAAACTCATGGTTAATTTTCATAGGGGTATGAATGCCAAATTTCACTGTTTCTGATGATTTAGCTGTTTTTTTCCTAATCATGTTTATTTCTTGCATCTCTCTGCTAGAAATTATATGACATTGATGCCAAGAAGAACTTTGCCAATTTTAGTGTAGTCCTGGACACACCAGAATACAAGCGGGTGACTGAACTCAAGACCCACATCAGTGATGTAAGTGGATTTTAAATCAGCCTCAGAACAGGCTAGAGACTAAATTTCAGTTATACAGTCAAACATTCTCTTTTAAAAGCCTCAAAATCACAACCTCAAAATCTCTGTGTCTGTTTCTATCTTCAGCTGGTGTATCGAGCTGAAGGCCTTAAGGAGAAAACAAAATGCGCAACCACTGTGGATAGTCTGGAGATAAAGAGAGCCAAGTGGGCCCAAACTCTGACCAACAATGTAAAGCACTCATTTCCACTATCATTGCCAGTTGTGGAGCAAAGTTAATTTTGAAACCTGATCTTGTTTTCGAAGCGATCAGTTGAGGTATCCCCAAATAATATTATGCTTTTGCACAGTTCCAGTATGTTGATCTGGCATCCAAGGAGAGAGCCTTCTACACCCCGGAATCACATACCCCAATCTTGAATCACGCCCGGGCCATGAAAGTGGTGTACAGTGAGGTAACTTGTGCTTCTCACAATACCAAGATCCATTTCAGCACTTTTTAACTTGTAAGCAGTAAAGCCTGTCATTTATCCTTCCTGTCATTTTTTAGAAAAAGTACAAGGAACAATATGAGAAGATGAAGCACAGGTACACTCCCATCCATGACACGCCAATCCTGATTCGTTCCAAGAAAGCCTACCTCAACGCCAGTGATGTAAGTTAAACCAGGTGGTTCATAATTTCCCCTATTTAATATCCTCCATAGAGTACTATCATAATTTTCCATTTCTGTTCAGCTGCGCTACAAGGAGACCTTTGAGCTGGCCAAGGGTCACTACCACCCTAACAAGGATGCCCTTGATATTGTGGTTGCCAAGAGGGTCAGAGATGACATCAGTGAGGTCAGTAAACCTTAAGCTATTTATTTGTTTAAAGTTTTAATGTGATTTTGCAAGGCATCCCATCACTATTTCTTGACTCCTTTCACAGGTCAAATACAGGGAGAAGTACATCAATTCTTTGGGCACCTGGAAGTCCATCCCAGACCGTCCTGAGTTCTTCCACAGCAAGATTGTGCGGGACTGCATCAGTGACGTGAGTATAACTCACCTTATGCTTCGTTTGTTATTCCTTAATTTACCATCATCGCCTTACAGTGGGTTTGATCAAACCTTTAACCACGTTCATGTGACGTTCATGTTTTATCCACTTTAGATCAAATACAAAGAAGATCTAGACTGGCTCAAGGGCATCGGCTGCTACGTGTGGGACACACCCGAGCTGTTGCGGGCTGAACATAACAAGAACCTCTACAGCGAAGTAAGGAGCAACCACAGTACCATAGTTTCATTCATTTCTGCATCCGATTATTGAATACAGTTATTAGCAAAATGAATGATTCAAATCATTGTAATCATATCAATCACATTCATATCACTGTACCATGGTATCACCACAGTGTCTCTTGTAAAGGCTCCCTCATACTCTCCCATCTGTTTTTGGTAACAGAGACTCTACAAAGCATCATTTGAGAAGAACAGATACAACTTCAAGTACACATGTGACACGCCATTCTTTGCGGCTGCCAAAAACGCTTCACTTCTGATCAATGATGTAAGTCATGCCCTCAAAAAGTTATTGTATATTTATCTTTATATACAATGAGAATAATAAAGTAGGAAAAATGAAAAAATTATAGAGCAAACCATGAAATTTTACAATGATGTCATAACCTGTGTTCCTTCTTCTGCATCTAAACTGTGTACAGCTTTAAAGGTAATATTTTGCACAATACTTATTACCACCTCAAACTGTTTCATTTTGTTATGAAATTTGTGTATATTTACATTGTATGATTCCTGGGAAAAGTCTGGATAACTTGATCATCATGAACTTCTCTCTCATTATGGCATTTTCTCACCTCTGGTTGAGTGTTTATCCTTACTGGTCATGAGGCAGTTGTTTTTAACTCCTCTTTTAAAATCCTGAGCAGAGGTCCTACCGCGCCAGCTATGAGAAGTCTAAGGACAAATACACCGTAGTTGTAGATGACCCTAGAAACATCTTGGCTAAGGAGGCCAGCAAGATGAGTCAGGTAAAGCCACCAGCTCAAGCCTTCCCCTATGGGCCCATCGCCTGCTACAGGGGCCTGAGCATGAGGTCGTCGCCGCTGGATGACTCTGTCGCATGGCTACAACGTTACTTGATCGCGTTTCTTTCTCTCCCCTGATTTAGGTGTAGGATTTTTGAATTTGGACAATTAAGTCCTAATCTGTGTACTCCAGATAGTGATTCATTTCAGTAGTGCAGTAGTTAGTAATTAGGTAAGGTCATAAATTAGAGGTTGGGGCATTAAATACAACACATGTTCTTCTGCAGGTTATAAAGTCCAGAATGAACGTTTCGCTGCTTCATCAACCAAAAGAGCACCTAAAATTTGCTGATTTCATTCAGCAGAACTTTTTACAATTACATAAAAAATTAAATGGGAAACGAATCATATAACAATGTTAATAAGATGAAAGAAAACCACTAATTTCTCTTTAACTTAATAATCATTACATCCTAATCCCCACATGGCTGCTTCTCAGTCAAACTCTGATAGCATTCATCTAATGCTCGGTGAAAACTTAAAATAAAACTGAGAGTTTATATATTTCCTTAATCATTATCCTCTTGCTTGCCCATGCTGTCACTCACAGATCCAGTTTACATGAAAAAGTGTGAATTTGGGTTTAGACGCAAGGGTGAATTAAGATTAGCGGTACAGATTTACATACAGGCAGTATACATTTAATTTAAGTCTCCTATCTGGAGTACGCAGTTTAGCACTGTGCAAGCTACTCTTCCTGGACTTCGGGAGCCGATCCACGACAGCTTTTGTCTTTATTTGTGGCATGACCTGCTTGTCTGTGTTTGTGTGTTTCTTCAACGGACAGGGAAAGTATAAATTCAAGGCAAAGGAGTTTCTCAAGAGTGGCTGCAATGAGCTGCTCCGCCCTGATATCCTCAATGCCATGTACAACTCTAGCATGTGGAGTAAGGTAAACATCTGCCCATCGGCGGTGCCTTTAGCCATCAAGACATTTCATCTCATCCCTTTATCCCGCACCACTAACTTCATCTTTAGTGGTTTCATGCAGTCATTAACTATCACTACTTCCCTGACTAAATCCATCTTATGCTGCTTTTAAACACATCACACTGATCATTATCCATAATTTGTTAGAAGGCATAGAGATTGATCAGTTGAAGCAATGTTTTAACTGTATTTAAAACATTGCCTATATGTAGTGAAATAAACAATATTTAAACAATATTTAGCCTGTGCTTACAGTGTCATTGTTTAACATGGAATTGTGTTTTATAAACAGAAGCACTAGGAAAAATATATTCATAACTATATATTCATAACTTTCAAAAGTTAGCAGAAAAAGATGACCCTACAGGAGAAACCATATGGTAGCAGTAACAAGTTGTCATTGTCTGCATACGGTTGCCTAAAGCTGCTTTTTACCTCCATCTTTTGGTTTTCTGCATATTGCATGTTTGTTGCATGTATGTAGACTACTGTAAGAACTCCACTGTTGTTATTTGCATGTTTTTCGCTACATAAATTTGTGCTAAGGCTAAGGCTAAGTACCAGTTTATTTAAAGTCTGTGATCCTAAACCTGTTAGTTTTTCTAAATTGTTTCCTATTAATGCATGGGTGTGCAGTAGTTATACATATCTTGCTTAGTGATTATCATAATCATATTCCAATGATCATGTTCTGCTGGAATCGCCTCATTTTAAAAAACAATTTTAATTGAATGAATATTTTTTGACTGTATCTTCTTATGTTACTTCCTCAGTGGAAGTACAGGGAGCACTATGAGCGTGTCAAGTGGAAATACACCTCAGTGCTGGACACCCCCGATTACAAAGTCGCCAAGCGCAGCAAGCAGATCAGCGATGTGAGTATCATCACCATCTGCCCTTCACCACCATCTCCTCTCATTCCATGACTGCACGAAGTAAAAGCATAATAGCTTACGGTACCGTCCAATCCAGATGAAACAGAAACAAGCGAGTAAAAAAAAAATCATCGATCGTAATTTACACAAACCTAAAGAATCATGACATCATAATATAACAATATCAGAGCATGACCGTTATCAATATGATCTCATATGAAGGCATCACATTTGACATCCGTGTTCTCTTCTTTAGATCATCTACAAGATGGAATACAACAAGACCAAAGCAAGAGGTTACACGCTTGGACATGACACTCCTCTGAGCCAGCACATGAGAAAGGTCAAGGAGATCACCAGCAATGTAGGTTTCCTGTTCTTTCCATTTGCAAAACGGAACCAAATTCTGGAGTTTCGTGTCAGTGGATTTATTGTCTAACCCATTTTTTTTTACAGCTGAAGTACAAGGAAGTGTATGAAAGAAACAAAGCCCACATCAACATCGCTCCTGATGCTCACGACATCCGTGCCGCCAAAGAGGCCTACAAAAACATCAGCAATGTATGTGCCAATTAAACACTGGAATCGTGCACAAAACGTTTATGAAGTGGAATCCTGAGGTAACGTCTCGATTTGTTTTTCTGTAGCTTGACTACAAGAAGAAGTATGAGGCCACCAAGAACAAGTGGATCTGGACTGTGGACAGACCTGATTTCGTCCATGCTGCTAAGAACAGCTACCAGCAGAGCGATGTTTGTATTTTTTTATTTATTTAATTGCTTAATTTTTAACCGTCTTAAAGAAATAATAGATTAACCTGTTTTTTTTATCTACAGGTTGAGTACAAGTACGATAAGGAAATGCTGAAGGGCTGTGTAATGTCTGTCACAGATGATAAATTCACAATTCTGGCTAAGAAGAATGCCGAACTCGCTAGTGAGGTAAGTGCCAGTTTCTTATAAAACTGATCACATCATTCGGCATATATCTAGTTTATCCAACTAGTTACAAATATCACGTTTCTTCAGGTGAAATACAAGGAGAAGTATGAGAAAGCCAAAGGCCAGTATCTGGCTGTATCTGACACTCCTCAGATTCTTCATGCTAAGTCGGTCTCCAAACTTGTTTCTGAGGTATAACACAGATCCTGCTTACAAGTAAAATATTGTACCCGGTCAATGTGATTAGTATTTTTGTAGTGTTTATATTGGACAACTTCCTCTGCAGAGCAAATACAAAGAGGCTAGCAAGAAAGATCTCCAGTCTGGTGGCTTCACCACTCTTCGCGAAACCCGTGAGACCGCCCACAGCAAAGAAGTTTCCAAACTCACGAGTGGTGTAAGTCTACATGCTTCATTTCTTACCTCATCGTTATAGGAATCTGTGCTGTGGTTTATATTCTACCAGTGCTGTCATAATGTCTTACGATCGTTCCTCAGAAACTGTACAAGGAGAAGTTTGAAAAGGAGAAAGGCAAGTCCAATTATAACAACATGGCTGTCCCCCCTGACGTTCAGCACGCCATGGAAGTAGCCAAGAAACAGAGCAACGTAAGACGCTCACGCATTTGCCCCAAACGAAGGCACAGAGTCTCAATATGAGCCGTATTGTTTTTAATCCCACATCTGTCCTTGTGTAGTTGACCTATAAACAGGAAGCGAAAGCCAAGTTGACGTACACCTCAGTTGCTGACCGCCCGGATATCAGGAAAGCTACTCAAGCGGCCAAGCTTATTAGTGAGGTGAGGGCCTATCAAGTCACTCCAATCACAGGTTACAGCCATGTATTGTTGCAGTTGTAAGGTGTAATGGTCACTAAAACCTTGTTGCTGTAGGTGGGTTACCGTGACAAAGCTCGGCAGGAGGCCAGTCGTGGTGGAACGCTGATCGGACGGCCTGATATTGCTCTTGCCACTGAGGTGTCAAAACTGAACAGCCAGGTAATACCGTTAGCAACCGCTAGTCGCGTCATTTTAGGTTTGTTGTCGTCCATAGACTTTCACTGCATTTACCGCAACAGTTAAAGGAACACAGGTTTAGTCTGAAGCCATATGTTGATGTATTTTTCGACAGTCCAGTGACACAGAACTGCTGTGTTTCCTCACACGGGTTTTCCTCTTCACCACTGGCGCAGCTGCATGTCATTATTATGCTGTAGTATTTTACAGTAACTGTAGATTTAAACGCCTCAGCAGCGCTTCTTATGCCCGTTAGCATTAATAGCATCATTGTCTATGTGATCCCTGCGTGTCTCTTTCATCAGTGCAAACCCTGCTCACTGTTCCCTATCTGGCATGTATCTATTCATATATTCATATCTATCTATCTATCTATCTATCTATCTATCTATCTATCTATCTATCTATCCTTTCTTTCTTTCTTTCTTTCTTTCTTTCTTTCTTTCTTTTAATTGTTCTCTGTAAATCATTCATTCATTCATTCATTCATTTACTCTGTTCTGTCCCATCCTCATTAATGTCCATTAATGTTACCCTGCCATCTCACTGCGCTTTTTAGGTGGAGGAAAAACCATCCCTCCATGGTGCTGCCTCCTATGATACTCCCCAGATGCGCCACATTAAGAAAATGAGTGCCCTCACTAGTGATGTAAGAAGGGCCCCTGGGCCCCTGGGACCAAAACTGCACTTCTCTGTCTGTCTTGTGTTATTCCATGTTCTCCTCTTCTAACTGAACTCTCATAGTCCAGTGGCACTCAATTCGATAATCATTTTTTAATATAAAATAGATCCCGCAATTTAATATAAAATAGAACCTGGATTTTTTGGAGACTTATTTTACGTCCCCTTCATGTTTTTGAGCCGTTTTGTTTCTCTCTATATTTGTGTTTGTCATGTAAGCTTTTGCCCTGCTGCCAAGCTTAGGCTCCCAGGCCAGCATTTTGTGTGCTATCAGTAGCGTTTTTTTATTTTTGTCTAGCATGGTAAAGTACAATATTTTTTGTACTTATGAACCTGAATTGCTATGACCTATGAACTTGGTCTTAATTTCTGGTTTAAAATGTCAAGGTCCAGACTGGTGTGGTGTTTTATGTTGCATTCCTTTGACATGCTGCTGTAGGAGTGTGCAGATTCAATATACAACAGTATTACTCATCCGTTATATAATCAATGCTGACTTTGCTGAATTTATGCCATTGCTACCTTTTACTAGTAGGTATATTTTGAAACACTTACCAACAACTGACTATGGATATTCAGGTATCAGTGATTTTAAAAACTGTCTTGGTCTACACACTCCTCATGTGGCTCCTTGCTTGATATGACAGGATTGATTCCTCCACGGATCTAAAGCTTTTTTAGAATGTCTGGGAAAAGATTTAGCTTGTCTTTTGCCTTATCTTCATTTGATACCATAAACATGATATGTTGATGTGATGCTTATATATGCTATATGTTGAATGTTCTGACCTTTGTTTTGGGGCTAGTGCAATGTGACAATAATCTAAGCAAATGTGATTTTCAATTGTGTCATACTGTATTAGACCCAACTGAATCGCGTTGTAACGAGGTTCCTTACTGTTAGCGTCCCTCACTTTTCCACTACTGTCTCCGTTCACTGATGTCTGCATGAAGCAACTGGGTTGATATTTCTTCTCTATGCATTTGTTAGCCTTTCGGCTCTTGCGACCCTGAGAATATATTGCTAACGGCAACTAACGATGTCATGGTTCTCTTTTAAAAGCTGAAATACAAGGAGAAGTTTGACAAGGAGATTAAAGGAAAGAGACCACAGTATGACCTGAAGAACAGCAAGATCTATAAAACCCTGAAGGATGCCAATGAGCTTGCAAGCGAGGTCATTTTTAAAAAGCACATTTTACAAACAATATTTTATATTGTGTATATACTATTATTCCAGAAACATGGTGTTATGGTGTGTTCCTTGCATTGCTATGTCATGCAGGTGAAGTACAAAGGAGACCTGAAGAAGATTCACAAACCTGTGACGGACATGGCCGAGTCTCTCGCCATGCAGCACAACCTGAGCACAAGCAAGCTGGCCAGTGACGTAAGATCCCTACAGCCGGCTTCAGTTCCCTCTTATCAGTGCAGCTTCATCTCACACACCATAACAATGAATTTGCAACTTTCACACCTTCATGTAATAAGATCCATCCATCATCCGTAGAGCAAAAAGTCATTTAAAACTATTTACTCATTCTTCCAGGCTATCATTTGGTAGTGACCCCCATCATCCGACATACTGCTACTAGCATAAATTTTAACAAGCTCCATTTCTGCTCTTACTCTAGTGCCCCAGGCCCTCTAACATCTCACCTCTGGGTGTTTTCCGTTCTCTATTTCTTTAACAACTAAAAATCTTATATAACCCGTTTTTTTCTGGATGCTTTTTGTCTTTTTTTCAATGTTTTTTCTTTTTATTTGATTTTGTGCAGAGAAAATAAAATAGGCCAGTTCATCGGAATAGATTTGAATGTTGGCTTGACAAAACCTTGTCCGAAAGTTCAAAACAGCTTAAAAACTTGAAGGTTATTCAGGTCCTTGCGAGGCAGTTACTAGTGTGTTGGCAGGTAGTTAGTCACACAGAGGGTCGAAGAATTAAAAACAGGACAAATGTCTAGTTTGTTTCAATTTTGTTAATTCAAGTCAATTTGCATTTATGTATTCGGCAGATATTTTATCCAGAACGACTTAGTGTATTCAAGGTATAATTTTTATTAACAGTACCAGTGTTCCCTGGCAGTCGAACCCACAACCTTTACGCTGCTAATGCAATGCTCTACCATTTAATATACAGTAACACCAACTAGTTAGAAGGGTACAGCACAAGTCAGAATAGGCTAAAACTGTGCCAAGACTGATGGACGTACTGTAGCTTGATAATTCCAGGAGGTATACATTTTTGGTATTGTGTTTATACAGTAGAAGCATATTGGCTTTGTCAGGCCAACATACTGTAAATATGTGGGACTTACTAGTCTTACACATAACAAAAGAAGCCTAATTTTAAATGTGACAGCCATTAGTCGTGTCTTCTTTTTTGCCCCCCGCTTCCTTTTGTATTTTTGGCTGTTTTTGGCCGTTTTGACGTGGGAGAGATGACGCATTGGATTTACTGTTGTATTGAGCTGCTTTATTGGGCGTTCCTCTTTAGTACCAGTACAAGAAGAAGTTTGAGGAAAGTAGGGGTCACTACCTTATGATACCCGACACACCTGAGCAGCTTCACCACAAAGAGGCCTCTGAGCTGCAGAGTTACGTAAGTCCACATACAGTTCTGGAGCTTTTCGCAGCCCGTCCAGCTTACAGTACACGTCCTGCTGTCCTGTGAGTGA
This sequence comes from Botia almorhae, assembly GCA_036877575.1. Taxonomy (NCBI): domain Eukaryota; kingdom Metazoa; phylum Chordata; class Actinopteri; order Cypriniformes; family Botiidae; genus Botia; species Botia almorhae. The sequence goes on along the minus strand of JAZGTJ010000109.1, from coordinate 171,401 downwards.
GATGAATCCTGCTTCTTCACATGCTTTAGCTGTTTATTTCATGTTTCCTGGAGCCTTGTCATTTAGGAGCAACTAAAACAGATTGATTTATAGATGCGTTTAGATGCATTTTTATTTGTTTGGGTGACTGTGTCCCATAAAAACAACTTTACGAGGACTTCTTCTGTACGTTATGTAAGAACCCGTTTAATGAAGTTATAAAAACTCTTCGCACGTCACTTCATAATTAAAACAACTAAATGAGACCATTTGTATTATAAAAGCACCTTAAATATCTATTCTTTTGTTTTTTACACCGTGAGGTGTGCAATAAACTCTTTTCCAGGAGTTTTAACAACATTATATGGCAAACGATTCCACATCCACTGAAAAGTACAACACAGACTTTACTAAATGATTTGTGCATACAGTGTGCATACAAAGCTGTGGCAATTTAAGTGTTCTTTGCTTAACAAGCAGTGTTTAGTCACCTATTAAATGTATTGCTTTTGTTTCGCTGCGTCTGATGTTTCCCTTTGTGTGTTCCCTGCCTCGGGGTTATGTCTGACTATAGGTGAAGTACAAGGAGAAGTATGAGAAGGAAAGAGGCAAAGCCATGCTGGACTTTGAGACCCCCACTTATGTGACTGCTAAGGAGGCTCAGCATTTGCAGAGTCAGGTAAATATGTCTGCCATCGGAGCTGTTGGAGCTTATTCTATTTAACCACAAAAAATGCGAAACAATTGGCCATGTATATGCTTTGCTCAAACATTTGGATGCGCGACACATTATCAACTATGAATGTTACGCTCTTCGACTAAAGAACCAGTGTTGCCATGGTAACATGCCGACACCAGACCCATAATCCTAAAGCTTCATGTATCTCTCACTCTCTTATAATCGCGGTGAATAGAAAGTGTATAAGAAGGACTTTGAGGAGTCAATGAAAGGCAAGAACCTCTCTGGGTTGGAGGTCACCCCTTCCATGATGCATGTCAGACACGCCACGAAAATTGCTAGTGAGGTAACATGTGGTCCTTATACTCTCCCTCCTCCCATTGCAGTAATAATACTAAGACCACGAACATAATCCTTACACGAGTGTCTTTGAAGTTTCCAGTCACACCCAGTCACATATGCATGAATCATTCTCCTGCTGTAATACAATCTCAATAATTCCCTTCCACTTCCAACATCTGTACGTCTGCATCTTTCTGTTTACAAGGTTTGTCACGTTTTCTGATCAAATATCATGGTTTTCTAAACCTCCATTCAATCCCACTGTACTTCAGTTAACCTGAGCATGCATATTAAATAACATTATATTTTTAAAATAACCTATTTTAGTTTGCCTTTTAAGTCATATGAATGCTTCAGAATGAACATAAATCATAAGGAGTTCCATAACCGTGTTTTGTCGGTATTTAATATAATGCACGTGACGTTTCTCATAAATGTCGTATATGTTTTCACCAGGTTTGCTTTTCAAATTCACCAGAAACTAAAATGGTTTTACATGAGCATCATTTTAGGAAAAAAAATGTGTTTCATGTATTGCCAACATGCATTTTAGAACATTTGAATGAGTCATTTTGATCAACTCAGAGACAATTCCTGGTGACTTTGAAATGTCAGCGCGGTGCTACACCCAGTACTGAGTCTGCATCTGTGCAGTGCTTCTGTATGTGTCTGCAGTATTTCTGTTCTTCTCCACCCTGTAGAAGGAATACAGGAGGGATCTTGAGGAAGGGGTAAAGGGTAAAGGGCTTACAGTGCTGGAGGAAACTCCTGAGTTACTGAGAGCAAAGAATGCTACTCAGATCCTGAGTGAGGTAGGATGGCACAATCCGGCCTGTAGTTTTACCTGTAGTCCTCACAGCTCCACCTCCTCCTCAACACACTAATCGGGCAGCCGTTAGTCCTCATGCCTCCCGCTAATGAAATCACTAATCGCTCTAATGGACGTTCCCACTGATGCGCCAGCAAGTCTTTTCATCCTGCTGAGACTCCTACTAAATGTCATATTGTCTTTCGATTCTTAATTGACTCCCTGTTGTTTTAATACTCCTATTTTTCTCCACAGATCTTGTGTGTTCTAAAATATCTTCCTTGATTGTTCACTAATGTCTTTTTTATTTTTGTGTTATTGTGTTTGGAGCCCACATAAAAGTAACACTGTGTAATACCACAAATGTATCATCGTGTCCTAACAGGCTTGATCAGGCTTTATTGCTATTCATTTTTTCATGCCTTGTGAGGACCTGATGTAATCTCTGATAAATACAGTATGGTAACGCTTGTACACGTCCCGCAGAGAGAGTACAAGAAAGCGCTGGAGCAGGAAATCAAGGGAAAAGGAATGTTGGCTTTGGCTACTGACACCCCGGACTTCTTAAGGGCAAGGAATGCTACTGAAATCCTCAGTCAGGTATTCCCATTGTATCTGTATTCCGAAATGATTCCCTCAGCTAGTAGCACCAACATTTCAGCCATACATCAGTGGGTGAAGTTCATGTTTTCTGTAGGCCAAGTACAAGCAGAATGCTGAGCATGACAGAGCCACATACACAACGGTGATTGACACCCCTGACATCCTTCACGCTCAGCAGATCAGGAACATCGTGAGCCAGGTATGAGGGTTGCTTCTTGGAGCAACGGCTTTATGTCGACACGTCTAAAAGCTATCGTGCAGATACTGTGTTTTAAATCGTTATTTGTGGTGAGGTACTATTGTGTGTTCACAGAAAAAGTACAAGGAGGAGGCTGAGAAGACCATGTCACACTACGTGCCTGTGCTGGACACTCCTGAGATGCAGAGAGTGCGTGAGAACCAGAAGAACTTCAGTACCGTAAGTGTTTATCTGAAGGGGTTGATTCGTATGATGAGGTGTTGTGTATGTGTTTGTTTAATTAATGTGAACTTGAATGTGGTCTTTATTCTCTTCGTTGTCATTGGTTCTTGTCTTTCATGTACACGCGTGACATGATTGTCTTGCCAGAATTTAAAAACAGAACGAGAAAGATTAGGAATAGGCAGATTATACATAAAACAAATTTACAAATGACTTATGCTTGTGTTGCAGAATATGGTTTACAACAGTTGGCCATTTTATTATTGCACAGTGAATTCTCGCCAATGATTTTAAACGTTTTCGGTTGCACTGTTTTCTCTTGTTGCGTTTTTGTCTCATTTTTAACTGCCCTTATGCTCTCTTCTTTTTAGCTTCAGTACCAGATTGACCTTAAAAACAGTAAGGGCAAAGTTTCAGCAGTAAAGGACACCCCTGAAATGCTTCGTGTTAAAGAAAATACAAAGAATTTCAGCTCGGTACCTACCGCTTAATGAGTATCATTTTTCTCACATTCTAACCAGACTTTTTTGTCGTTTTTTTATTCCCATTTCTTGCTTGACTCCACGTTTTTCTTTATTGAAAAAATAGATTCCTAAATAGACCTTAGATGTAGTTGTAGTCATTAACTTTAAACTAGCAAAGCAGAGACTAACGGTCTAATCAACGTCTAATCAATTTGACGTTGTTGACCTTTTTGTTCTGAACACTAGCTCTAACCGATTTACAATATTTACATCTTACTGGTGTCACCGGTTTGTATTTGTCTTGATAAATGTGTGTTTGAAGTGGTTTTGTTTGGTCAATTCTGTTTTATCAGACGGTTGGTGTTTCATGTTGTGTTTGAAGTTTTTGTTTTGTGTTTCAAACGTTTTGTCTGTTCGTGTAGCGAGGGTATATTCTGAAGCATCCTCTTTCAAAACAACTGACATCTACGTACCGCTCAGCAGATGAAGCAACATTTGTTATTGACTCCCTATGCTTGTACGATCCTAAAGATCCAGTACAAGGAAGAACTGGGTCAAGGAATGTCCCTATCAGAAACCTCTGAGATGGACCGAGTCAAACGCATTCAGGAGGCTATTAGCACGGTACACTGCGGTGTGACCCTACCATTATCTTGCTTCTCATTGAAAAGCCCCATAAATCCCAAATAATGCCTCCTTTTAATTACAATTAAAATTGTGTGAGCATTCTAATAAACTCGATGTCAAAAAGAAACATTCATTTTAATATAGATTTAGATCCTATAATATCATGTTAGAATTTAAGTCTTTCTTCTCTTAGAGATTTAAACAAATAGTCGCCATCTTGCCGATCATATATTTAATGCTTAATAATATGATCCATACATTTATCCATCTGGTCTAAAGTCATGACTACCACAACTTTTCACTCCATTCTTTCTCTCTTTTTTACTTCTCTTTCATTTAATCATTCCATTGTTTGTCAATGCTTTTACTTATCAATTCTTTACACTTATTGTATCCTGTAAATTTGTCATGTACCTAATGCACTGTAGTATGTATTAGATTAAATACAGGAATTCACTAGGTCATGGCATACCTATACCCGACCTTCCTGAGGTGAAGCGTATATGGGAAGCGCAGAAGAACATCAGCTCGGTAGTGTGTTTTTCTGAATCTATGAGGAAGAATGTCTAACCAATTCATCCCTCATTCGTCGTTCGTCATCATTCTCCAGTCTTACATTACTCCTCCCTCAGTTCCTTGGTCAAAACATCCCTAGATGAACCAGATGTTCCCATTTTTTTATAAATGTCTCACACCACGTTTAACCAAATTCCCCCACCATCTAGAAGTTTTTAGTCGTACTTTTTCTTTTACATTTCATCATCGCTTTTATGTTTTTGATGTTTTCAATTTTTGTGTTTATTTTAAACACTAATATTTGGAGAGAACGTGCATATTGAGTCAAGTTCATTTTTACTGTGTTGTAAAAATCGTTTTTTAACTTTTTTTGCACCATTGCCTCTTCATGTTTAAAGATTCAATACAAGGAAGATTTGGGAAGAGGAACAGCTATATCCGAAACCCCTGAGATGGAGAGAGTTAAACGCAATCAGGAAATAATTAGCACGGTACACTGCGGTGTGACCCTCTATCCCAAACATTTCCCGCTCCTTGTCTTCCCATCATCTTAGTAAACCTTTTAGCCCCTTTTAGCATCTGTTAATACTAGTCCTATCAAATCCTTCAACTACTGTAGTGATAACACTTCTTTAACTCATGTGATAAAGTCTTCTTTTAACTGTTTTAGCAATATCACCTAAGCAGGAGTGCTGTTGTATTGAATGAAAGTATGGAGGTGAACTTTGCAGGTAATCACAGTCATCCTTTCATTAGTACAACTGCGCAATAGCAATTGTGACATTGCTTTTATACAACAGTTCTATAACTGTTATTAAGTTATTATTGAGCTCTAAGTATTCGATAATTACTGCATTCCAGCTCCAGTTTTCCAGTTTTCCATATGTCATTCCATGCTGGTGAAAGAAACCAACAATCCTTTGACTTCCCACATAACTGCTGCTTGCACAAGGCAAAGTTACACACATTTCCACTTGGCCATTAGTGTCTGGCCAGTCAATTTACAGGGCTGGAAACTGTTGTATAACTCTTATTAAGAACTTATTCTTTCACATAATATTCCGGGACCAAATCATAAACTGTTATTAGATGTGTATTAACTTTTTTTAATCAAACTTTGCAGATAATACTTTTGTCACCAACCATGACAATTTTTGTCAACACAGTATTATTTTGTATCTGTGGACGTTCGTGTTTGGTTTGTAGTTTCGTTCTGTGGCTGTTTTGGTTCATGTTTGTGCTGTGTGTATGTGTTTAATCTGTCTGCACGAATTCTTGGGTAGATAAAATACAAGGAATCGCTGGGCCAAGGCACAGCCATACCGGACCTTCCCGAGATGAAGCGAGTCAAAGAGAATCAGAGGAACATCAGCTCGGTAGTGGAAGCTCCAGAGGGTTTACATGAGAGTGACCTCATTCCCCATTAACTCTGCTTCATTCTCCTCTTCCTTTAATTGCCTGCCATCCTTGAGGCAGATCAAATGAAGCTTATGAAATGTATTGCTTAAACTTCATCGCTTAAACCTTATTAAGTTTTCAGCTAATGTATTTCACTACACCATATTCCCCTAGTTAGGTCCCCTCTCTGCTGTGAGATTAAACATACCAAATAATTCGACACGCCAAACTTTGCTCCTAATCCAACATGAGTAACTACTTCTTTTTCCCTTTTTTGGGAAAACCTAACACCAGATGAGCCCTTGTATCCCAAATCTGTTTTTTTTTTTCCCTCACCAGGTTTGTCTTTTTAAACCTCTGGGATATAAGCTCTACTCATGGTGTGTTGTGTGCGACGTTTGTTGTGACCGTGTTCTTCAAAACGTATGTGTGTCATGGTGTCATGTGTCTGACTGGCCTCTGGGGGTGCTGTTCTTTTCCACTGTAGGTTTTGTATAAGGACACATCTGCCAAGGGAACGCCTGTGGTTTTCACTCCAGAGATGGAGCGTGTGAAACGGAACCAAGTGCAAATTAGCTCGGTATTCACAGCCACAAGACTTGAGTGTGTATAAACTTAACCTCTCTAACCGACGTCCTCATTTCACTTAGATAGCTAATAATATTAACTATATACTTCCATTTGCTGAATTTAGTACATGTCATATGGCTGTAAATGATCGTTGCTGACGCTCTATTCTACACACATTCCTCTTGGGAAACTCAAACCTTTAATCCATCTCTCTGAAGATCCTTCTAATTCATCTGTCTGAAATCACAATAACACCCAAACTTGTGCTGATTTATGTGGTGTCTAAACTCTGTCAAACCCCTGACCTCCTGCCCATGTCATCCACAGGAACCTGACATGATCATACAGTAACTCAAGAAGTATGGTGTTTTAATGCATGTGTGTGATATTCTGTCTTTTGTTTAGGTCCTGTATTCTGACAGCTTCCGTAAGCAGGTGCAGGGCAAGGCCGCCTTTGTGCTGGATACCCCTGAGATGAGGCGTGTCAAAGAAACCCAGCGTATCATCTCTGGAGTAAGTTGATATATACCTCACCTATATATCACCTATATATATATATATATATATAAAACTCACCTAGTAGCAATATGATATAAGGATCAACCGTGTTATGTGTAAAATGTTGTGGTGTTGAATGTCACAGGGTTGAAAATTAATACTAAAAAACAGTCCATAATAGTCTAAGCATAATAAACTACTTTTTTAGGAGAAACGTATAACATTTTTTTAACTGTGGTGGAGATATTGATCTACACACTGATGACCAATGTTCTGAGGGTCTGCGTGTACCCTACTTCATGCTTTACTGTCTGCTGGGTCTGCCAGGTCAGATACCACCAGGACTTTGAGAAGAGCAAAGGTAGCTTCACTCCCACCACCTCTGACCCCATAACTGAGCGTGTGAAGAGGAACATGCAGGACTTCAGTGACATCAGCTACCGTGGCATTCAAAGACGCGTGGTGGAGATGGAGAGGAGACGCGCAGAGGAGCATGATCAGGAGACCATCACTGGTCAGAAAACACACACTGTTACCTGTACACATCAAAGAAGCCACTTTCACACCTTTGTCCAGTACTTGATGATGCTACCTCAAATCATATGCCGTGCTTGTACAAAAACACTGTTTTCCTGCACTGACGTGATTTCTTTTCCTCACAGATCTGCGTGTATGGCGCACAAACCCCGGCTCCGTCTTTGACTACGACCCTGCTGAGGACAACATTCAGTCCAGAAGTCTTCACATGATGTCAGGTAGAGTCCTCTTACTGCAGTATTTATCTGATGCTTTCTGTGATCAAAGACATCCACTCAGACAATGGGTCGTGTGATGTTGATATCTGTTTGTCACATGGTTCAGTTCAAGCCCAGCGCCGCAGTAAGGAGCACTCCCGCTCCACCAGTGCAATGAGTGGGGTGGGCGATGAGAAGTCAGAGGTGTCTGAGAACGTAGACCACCATACATCCCTCTACAGCAATGGCTTTGGAGTCTCCTCATTCGGTACGTTTTGAAAGTACTTGGAGAGTCTTAGGTTTTATTGAATTGTTATTGCACAATTTTTCAATCGTATTCTCAATATTTTGTCAATCGTGTTCAATTTTTTGTATGTATGACATTGTGTGTCATTTTTGTTCAAAACGTTCTTGTTGGTTTTGTTATTAATTCTGTCGTTTCTGTTGAAGCGTCAATATTATTATTGTTTATATATATGTTTATAACATTAATGTAACACATATAATGTATAACATTCTATGTTATATAATGTAATTATAATTATTATCTGTGCATTTGCACATCTGTACATTCTTTTACAGTAATTATTAGTGTACCTCCTGTATTTCACTAACAACTGGAAATTGCTTTTAGGACAAAGGTCAACATTTGAACATTGAAAAGCATGTGTTAAATATTTATCATTTTCTCATAAAGGCTACCAGCATGCCAAGACCGTTGAGGTTCAGCAGAGGTCCTCTTCTGTGGTGACACAGCAGACCACTGTTTCTTCTGTACCCTCACATCCCTCGACCACTGGAGTAAGTGCTAAGAGAAAAACGTTATTTAAAGCATTATAGACAAGCACGTCATTTGCATCTTAATCTCAATATTAACGGTATTTTCTAGAAGATGCTTTTAAGTAAATGGAATGATGACTGTTTCAAATTCTCCAATGTGCCCTAAACAGAAAACCGTCCGTGCCGTGTATGACTACGCTGCTGCTGACAGTGACGAGGTGTCCTTCAAGGATGGTGATGTCATCGTGAACGTTCAGTCCATTGATGAAGGCTGGATGTATGGCACTGTGCAGCGTACTGGGAAAACTGGTATGCTGCCTGCCAACTACGTGGAAGCCATTTAAGAACAACCACTACCGTCTCAAACTCCCTGTGCAGTGAGGGAGTTTGATGTCCATTGGGCTTAAGACAGAAAAAGGCTTGTTTATGTAATCTTAATGTTAGTCAAAGTTAAGTTTCCGTTTTGTTTGTCCTCTTTACTGTATGAAATTTCGTTTGTGCCCATGTCACCAAATCTGTTGTGATTGTGGCATGTGAAAATGACAAAACTACATACCTATTTAAGTCAGAGACAGAGATTGTGTCTTTATTGCTCCAAGCCTAGCACAGTAACTGGAGCTCAATATTTTTGTATATTGCAAATCACACTACATTGAAAACCTCATTATTATTATTATTGGAAGGCTTAAAAAGTTTCAAAATTGAAACGATTGTACAAGAGATGGCCTTATGATTTACTTCACGTTTGAAAACGACGAGCGATTCAGTGATTAAAACTGAACAGACAAAAGCACTGAGTTTGTCACGACAAAGAGAAATTAACTTGCAAATGCTAAGACACCAGAAGTTTCTCAAAAGTGAAACCAAACTGATATAAAGCCGAGCGTCCTCCCTCCCCTGCTGAAGGCTGGCCACTGTTTGCATGTGTGTTTTGTTTCATTGGTTCTGTAGGTGTGGAGTTAGAGAAAGATGTTTACCTTGAATCAGTAGCTAATAAAGCACACCACCAGTCAATGCATTAAATCTGTTTTCTGTCATGGCTCTTAACCTCGGTCACCACAGCCACACCATGCATCTGAAATAAAGTGGTACATTTCTTTCGATTGCCTCACTAAAAACTATTCTGTTGCTAAATTAACTATGATTACGGTTTCTAACAATAACACTGTCAAATACTAAGTTTTACAATCTGTTTTATAACAAGTTTTATAAGTGGTTTATAAATTAATTTTATTTTGTTTGTAAAATTATTTGCTGCGTTTCCACAAAAACTTGAGAGGCCGTTGTTTCTTATGGATGATTGACATTCAATTTTATTTATACAGCAGTTTTCACAAAAATGTAAAACAAACACAATTTACACAATTAAAACCCCAGCTTCAGAAACCTTAGTTTTCCAAAATGAAAAACATGAAAACAACAGATTTTTATATATATATATATATATATATTTTAGGTGTACAAGTATTACCTGAACGCAATGTTTTTTGTTGCAAAATACCCCAAAACATTTTTTCTAAAATTTCTAAAAACATAGGTAAATGAAGTTTATGAAACCCTGAAAAGGACATAAATTTGCTTTTATATAAAAGCCTGGGTTTGGACAATAAACCAGAAATTATTTTTTATTAAATTGCCGATATGATTCACAGGGGAAAAAATTCTATTCAAAATATCCTGCATGTTTTAGCATTTTACCACAAAATAAGTTGGGGTCAAACAGGCATTTTGAAAAATACGAAGCGCACAATTATTCTAATTTAGCAAAAACAAGGTTTAAATGTTTTCCAGGGATGTAAACATTAAAAAAAAAAATCACACCCATTTTAATTTAAAAGAAATCACATAAATCATGAATAAAACTTACTGTTGCAAACTGGAGTGAAGCTTTTATGTTACTCTTTGGCAATCTGTGACCCTGCCATTCACCAGAAGTATTACATTATACCATTTAAGCATTAAAACTATCTTTTTTAAAGAAGAATTAGAATATTCAGTTTATTTTGTGAAAAATTATTAAATAAAATACTTCAGTCTTATCTTTCATTACATTCAATTTGGTCTGACAATTTAGAGATGTTCATGAAATGTAGTGGAAATAAAATAACCTCAAAAGACATGTTATTAATACTATAGCTTTATTAAAAAAAGTTTCCTTGGCATCAACAATATTACAGTCTTAAAAATGGCTCCATAAAATACATCATGGTCTCCCACTTGACACTTAGGCAGCAATGGAAATAGTTATTGACCATTATATGCTATTCTCCGAAACAGCATCGTTTGACAAATCTAGTCTAAAATTCAAAATAAAACTTCAACAAGCAGTCCACTGCGAATCTTCAAGTTAAAATGAAGTCTTGTCCCATAAAGGTGAAAATGATGTCCTTATTGCAAACTATCATCAAGATTACTCAGCAGACGAGACTGAAGTTCAGCCACAATGTTTCTCATCATGCCACTCAGATGTTCATACATCTGGCCCAACTGGTTAGGTGAACAGCCACCAAGTTCCACTGGAGTTAGACGTTCACCAAGAGCCACAACATCCGATAGCAAATCATTAGCTTTGCTCTCCTCAGCCATTTGTGCTGTATCTACACTAACCTCCGACGGTTTGCCATCTGCAAAAACATGGATTAAAACAAGTCATCGTTGTGTGAATGCGTCTCCAGTGTGAATTCTGGTACTCAATACTTTTAATGCATCTTATCACTGAATTTATGCGTGGACTTGTTTTAAATAGCATTAATGTTAAATTTACAGCTACTTCACCTTGAGGCTCTCCTGGTGTTTGTTCCTCATCTTTCTTTTGTGGAAGCTCCATGTCTTCGGTCTCAGATGTCATTTTCTCCATTTCATCAAAACTCTTGAGTTCATCAGAGCGCCCTTTTGTCTGTGCGGTCAAGTGTAAGAGAATGGTCAGAATGGTCTTGAATCATACAGGTGAAAACATACAGAAATAACATACATTACCTGTTGTTCGTGATAGGTTTTAAGTGCTTTCCTCACATTGGATAGCTTAGGTGAACGAACAGGAAGTGACTTGATTTCATTTGGGGTTAGGGCACTCAGGTCTCCAACCGTTTTAATGTTTCTGGCTCGGACGAGCTGACCAAAGCCACGAGGCCTAAACACATACAGAAATTTGTATGGTAATTATAATCAGTCTCATTACTTTTTCAAAGATCTGTGAAGAAAATCTGTTGAGGAGAAATAAATTCAACAATCCTATATTTGAGGAAATGGGTAAACTAGCCTACCACATGTTGGAGGATATCTGTGGTAAAACAGCCTCTACTGGGGTAGTGCAGCCAACCAGTGCTGGGTAAACACAATCCTTAGCAATCGGCCGTGGTTCCAGGCTCATCTCTGAAATCTATGATCAAGTTTAGAACAAGCACATTTTACCACTTTTCAGCTCCTTGACTGTTGAACCAAATTTTAATACATTAACAAAAGGTACAAAATATTTTTACAAATTTGCCACAGTGTAATATTCAACAACAACAACAACAACAACAAAAAAAACAGACCAAACATTTCTTTGAACTCTTGTATCCAGGACTTCTGAGGTTACGTGGGATAATGTTTGAACATCCTTTCGTAGGAGTAGTAATATACTGCAACAACATTACAAGACATTTAACAAAGCCCACAAAACATGATGTTAAATGGATACAGATAAGACAAACATTATGAATAATTTAATTTCAGGGTCCATATCACACCATACCTTTGGCTGTCCACTCAAGAACTTTGACCTTGGTGAGCTGGTGCGAGTTGCAGGACTACGTCGATCAATGTCATCAGCCAATTCTTGATGATAAATTGGAGTCGCAAAGGACACCCGTCGAGACTACACAAGATAAAGTTCAATGTAGATAAATATTGTTCAATTTGTATGAAAACTGAAAGGTCAAGAAGAAAACAAGGAAAGACCAACAGTATTCCTACATTGTGTGAAATCGCATAACCTAAAATATTCAACTACCTTAAGAAGTGGTGAGGGAGTATCATCTTCACATGTTCTCTTCTGTCCCTTCTTCAGAATGCTGTTAGATGGAGATGCTGATGGTGACCATACACAAGCTCTAATTCTGATTGGGCTCTGGCCAGGCTCCACTACACCCATGATGGTGTCCAATGATTTTGGCTTTGATGGGGAACCCAAGCACACTTCAGAGGTACTACTCGGCAGAGGTATGGAGGACTCTTTGACAGCATCGGAAGCACTTCCTTGTACATCTGCAGAAAGATCATGGTTGTCTGTCTGGTCGTCATTGCCCTTCTCGACAAGAGCAACATCTTTGTCAAGTAATTGCACTTCATTGGCTTTTTCTTGCAATATGACGTTTTCTCCACTTTGCTCTGATATACTGAGATCTTCACTGTCCTTTATTGGTGAGGTAACTGCATCCTCCTGCTGAACATGGGAAGACTCTAGTTGCTCCTGGCATACAGGTGCATCTTCGACTGGATGACCTTTGCTAGGAGATGTGTCCTGGGGTGTTGAGCTCTGTAGTGCTTCTTGATTTTCTGAAGCATTTTCTAAACTATCTTTGTGAGTGTCTATGGATCCTATACCCTCCAACTGATCTGTATTCACCCCATGGTCTTTTGCAAGCACTTTGCCAAATTCATTAGTTGGTTTTGAGAATACCAGGTTTGGGGTTTCCTCTGCTTCAGGCAACTGAGATACAATCACACCAAGTTTACTAATAGGGTTCTCAGAAGACACATCCTCGGATGGAAGTTGATCAGACAAGGCTGAAGATGGCTGCGTGGCCACATTGGCAACTGCTGTGCATTGGTTTTCCTCTGATACAGACATAGGGCTGAACTGATCAGATTGAGAGGTCAGGGTGTTGACTTCAAGAGGATCTCGCTCATTTATCAGATCCTGTGATTCTTGTAAGTCACTGTCCTGCGACAACACACCATGTTTGTTTGAAAAGCAGTTACAGTTTCTAGAACGTCTACGCCCACGACCCCGTCCTCTGGTATGAGGGCATTTATGCGAAACGTTAACCTTCATTTTTAAATCTTGAGGTTCCACTGGTATGTTGTGTAAAGATGACTTTGTTCCTTCGCCCTCTGCTTTCTCACTGATAGGCCTGTCGTTTGTTTCTGTGTCCACTTCCCTCTTTAATTCTGTGTCAATTTGGCTCTCCTCATTCATTTCCTTTTCAGAGGTATTTATGTCATTATTTACAATCTCAGTTGCAGGCACCTCTTTGTCCCTTTGTCCAAGTTCTTTGGCTTCACTGGCAGGAATATCATCAAAACTAGATTTAAGATCGGCCCCATCCTGTGATGCGGCAGTCTCTATTGAAACGTTCTGAGAAGAAACGGAGTCAACCTTAATGTCCTCCTTACCTGGCACCATCTCAGGAACATCTGTGGTGGATGGTAACCCCTCTGTTGGTAGTGAATTTCGTGGCCTCTTTTTAGGTCTTGGTCTATCTCTGCTGACAGAGTTTTCAGACTCTGTGTTGTCAGTTGGGGACAGCAAACCTTTAGACAATCTTCGTGTTCTGTACCTACTAGGCCCTTGAGAGGAATCAACTTTCCCAGTCAACTCCTCAGTCTGTGAAGGCTCAGCATTTGTGGAAACATTTGGTGTAGCATCTCCACTGGAGTTCATCTCCTCTGTATTTTTCCGTCTTGTAGCTCTGCCCTTTACCGGTGTTTGGGAGCCTGTCACACTCACCTCCTGCCCTTTTTGATCTGTAGTTCCAGGTTTATCTTTGGTCTGTAAGCCAGTACTGTCCAATTCAGATGCAGCAGATCTCCTAGTTCTTCGCAATCTGTCAATTGGCTGGCTATCAGCCCCTATACTAGAAACACGTTTCTGCGAAAGTCTCTTTTTCAATGTGGGTGTAGCGTTTTGAGAATCATTTTGGGAGTTTTCATCCCCTGCTTTTTTGTCTGTGGACACCTCAGAATTGATACTGTGCATTCTAGTCCTCCTCACAGACCTGCCCGGTGACAGAATCTTAGACTCACTGAGAGGTGACAGTCTCTCTTCAGTTTGGCTATCCACCTGAGAGGACTCAGTCTGCCCAAGGTCTTTATCAGCACACGTACCTATATTCTGTGAAAGTGGCTGTGAAGATTCTGCAGTGGAAATCTGTGAACCAGTGGGGCTATGCTCACCCTTTGCACCTTCATTTATCTGTCCAACTTCAGCTTTGAGATTATCAAGAGTTTTTTCATTTTTTCCAGGCAATGTGGTATTTGTTGAATTACTAGGAGTATGTATGGGCGTCTGTAAATCTACAGCCTTACTAACTACTTCTTGAGATTTGCTAGAGCTCCAATCTCTGTCTGCTGGATCCTCGCCGGGGCGAAGAGGCCTACTACGACGTCTGCCTGACCTTCTCGGTTCTTGACTAGCAGTGGGAGAATCAGGAAGGCTCTGAGAGTCTTCTTCAGGTGAGACTTCTTGAGATTCCACAGATCTTGTTTCTTCTACGCTGGCTTTAGACACAGGGCTGTCCTTATTATCCAGTGCTTTTTCTGATACTTGGGTCTGGGTATCAGGGACCACATCATCCTCGTCCTCATCGGTGCTTTGAAAAGAATGACTTGATTTAATCTCGTCTTTTGCTTCTATTATTCCTTGTTCTTTCTGAGGGGACAACTCAGTGGTGCCAACACCCTGAGATTTTTGTGAGCCATTTTTTTTAGTCTGAGGTTGCAAGTCAAGAGAGGCATGTAAAGTGGATTGCAATGCCTTTGAAGAATCCAGTCTACTTGATTTTCGTGTGAGTGGACCAGTAAACGTAGCATCATTAATGGGACTTGCTGACTTTCCCTCAGCATATTTCTCTAAGGTTATGAAAGACTGCCTTCTGCTATTGGATTTAGGTGGTGTACCTGATATCACATCAGAAGAACTTGAAACATTAAGACTGGAACCCTCTAGTCCACTTTTCTCATGCCCACTCACATCAACCGAGATGTCAACATTCTCTGAAGTTTGATTTTCATTTTGTGCAGCTCTTCCTGCCGTTTCTAGATCCAATGTGGCACAATCTTGGGTTGTTTTTACATCTGTGGTTGGTTCCTTAACTGGGGCAATATCCTTGGGGGGAGGAAACGGCTTTAAAACCAAGTACTGCAGCTAATAAAAAGCATGCATGCAATTTTCCAACATAATCAAAACAGCAGTGCCAAAATTAAGAAAACTTAAAAACGCTAATACCTTCAGCGGAACCTTATCCTCTTCCTTAATTGTATCATTCTCATCTGTTGTCAATTTGTCTCTAAAGAGAAATGTTGATTAATACATTTAAAATATTAGTGGATAAAACATTCAACTAGTAAAGTTGTGAGGTTAACATACATTGATTCCTCCTGACTTTGAGAGTATTGTGTAAAGACAGTGGTGTCCAGCGACGCATCCAGATTGTTGTACAGGGCAGGAATGTCAACCCTTAGAGTAAACATTTAAAGTAGAATTACATTTTTAAAACACACTGACGAATAACACACAAAAATGTTGAAAAACAGGCTTACCTTTTGGTCCTTTTGACTTCCTTCTGGTGTTCAGTCAGCACTCTCTCCTTGGTCTCAGGTGGAATAAAGACGAAATCTACAGAAGCTTCTTCCTCAATAGCCTCATGCCTCTTGGGCTTGGGGGATCCAAAATCCAGCTTCACCTAGAAAAGAAACAGAAGCATCGCTCTTTTTATTTAAACTGAAAGTTAAATGCTGGATCTTAAAATCAAAGAGTGATTCTGAACGATGCTTACAGAGACGGGCTTTTGTCCCGTTACAGAGCCTTTTCCTTTCAGCTCTTCTGCCCTAGCCAGAAGAGAGTCTCTCTTTCCCACAGAGGTCACCTTCACCCCGCTAATCTGAGGGTCTAGCTGGGAACTCTCACTCTGATCAGAGAACACATCTTTTCAATAAGTGCACCAGTGTTAAATCAACAGCAGGAAAATATCTGCATGCAGGCAATATTGAAACGTACAGTATACGGTCCACTGCAGTCATCTGGATTGTCAACGGCTTCAAATCCAGGTAAAATCAATGGCGTTTTTTGCTTGGCCTGACTTAAAACAATCCTGGGAAACAGAAAATACTTTTTTCAGCGATCACTGTTTTTAGGTAAATGGCTAACTTGTTTCAATTTGTAACATCACAACAGAGCTACCCCAAAAACATACCTGAGAGCCTCGGGGTAAGTTAAGGTGACTGCATTTCCAAAGGTGGCATTCCAGAACTGAGTGACCACAGTACGGATTTGCTTGTTCTTGTATGGGAAAAGCACACAGAGCAGGGGCGACAATACAGCAAGAAGCTCACTGTCATGCAAAGTGGAGTGTGTCTGAAGGGAACCAAGCAAGTCTGCGGCCAGCTTCTCCAACTACACAAGTAACAGAACTTGTCAAACAAACCCCACCAATGCAACTAAAACATCACACCTGATGATGCGTTTACATTTTGAATCAGCATCCAAGTTATTTCTTACCTTTGGTCCTAGTGTTGCACTGGGCTTGGACTGTTCAAAGCTGATTAAAAGAAATATCCAGGGTTAGACAACAGGATAAAAGATATTCAATGTGCATAGAAAGCTAAAAATCAACACACCTTGAGAACAGCTCATAGAGACGTGCAAGTGGCTGGGTGATAGTGGACAGCACCTCTTGTATGTAAGTGGGCAATGTGATGTTGGTGAAGAGAACAGACAAGATGGTGATCAACGTCAAGCCAAGCCCATTTAAAACACCACCATCTGGCTCTGCTGATGCTTCTGGGGGGTCCAAAGCTAAAAACGCATCTAGAGTCTGTATCAGAATAGTGTGGAAGGTCGAAAGATTCCCCAAAGATTTGCTTCTCTTCCGCACCCAACTCAGGGGTGTACGAGGAGCTATGGATTAACAAAAGAACATGGTGACATTACCATTCTACAACATTGTTGTTTTACCCATCTGAAACTGAAACAAAAGCCTCACATTTTAACTTCTGCTGGAACTGAGGGGTGTAGGGAGAGAAGTCCAGGCTCTCTATGATGACCAGCAAGATACTGGCTAGTGCATCTAGCATAGGCAGATTCTAAAAAAACAAAAACTCAACGTCAACTATCATACCCTCAAGTGCAAAATTGTATTTTCAAACTAATTATAGTTGCAGCTCCCAAACCTTCAGAGTCTCACTGTCTAGAGAGGTGGAGATCTTGACACACAGCTCCTCACAGCACACATTCTCCTCAGCCGTGGCTACCAAAGCTGAGCACCGGGCAAAAGCCTTATAAAGCCTGGACCACGTACCGATCATGGCTTTCTGAGTTGCCTGTTGAAGAAATTAAGTTACGCAATGAACTGATTGTCAATATATAAAGCAAGAGAGAGAATTTGTATAAAGCTAAACTGGGAACTGACCTGGGATGGGGCTGAACCAGGTAACAGGTGAATGACAGGGAACATCAAGGCACTGTAAACGGCACTAAAATTATGTTCCAAAGCATCTCCTTGATTCACTTCATTGGTCTGTGTTGGAACAATGATTTAACATTTGAACAACATTGAAGGTTCCATCAGGAACAGCGCAGCACATTTTACAGGTTGGATTGGAGTTTGGCACCTGAGTGATGGTGTCAGTGAGCTGGTGAATCACCACGCTCCACATCCTCCAGAGGTGTTTCTTATTCTTAACAGCCTCCACAATCCCAGTAACGGCTCCTAAAACGGCCTCTCCAAAAGCCAGGGGGGATGTGGGTCCACTAAACCCACAGCTCACAAGAGTCTCCAGGGCTGAGAAAAATCTATCAGATGAAAGAAACAATGCACGTGAAACAATAAGCAACACAATAACAGGTTGCATGGATCTCAACATACCTGTGTGTGTGTGTGTGTTTTGAAAAATCTTTTGAAAAAATTTAAACATCTTTGCTCACCTCTCATCTTCAACAAACGATGAGAGCTGACTGCTGTTGAAGAAAAGCAGTATCAGGAAAAGTGCTGGAGTACCCTGGAAAAAGATGCGGAAAAATGTACATCCAGAACACACAAACATCTCAATGGGTTTTAAATACATGTGAACCACAGTATTATCTTCACTGCTCTTGACACATCAATGCTTTAGACATCGATTTAATTCTGTGTAATTTACTGTAAGAGCTATAACAGCACTCACATTTAAGACATCCATGTTTGCCACTTGATAAGCTGCCGAACCAAGAACCTTCTGAGGAACACTCCTAACTGTAGCTTCCAACAAAAGCTGCAGGAAACATTTATATCATTAGAAATCTGCAACACACACAGGTAGAGAGACAGTTCGACAGTCTGAAATTTTTTTTCATTATCTTACCAGTGCACGCTCAGCTGGCAGAACGTCTGAAGAAAGTATGGCTTGCAGAGCCTGTAGCAGAAGAGTGAGGACCTCTGAACCCTGGCGCTCTTTCTTGTTACCTGTTGATGGATGTGGGGGATAAAGCTCTCCAAATTACCACACACCAGCATGCAAAATTCTTGCTAACAATAACTGTACAAGTCCTCTTCAGTTTCATAGTCCGACCTGCTTCTATTGTTGTGCTGACAAAACCAATCAAGCTGCTCCAAATGAGACCGAGAAGCAATTCTGAGGGGAGAAAGAAATCAGAAGCTGTCAACACAAATCAGGTGAAGATAAAGACATTAATCCATTTTTGAAGTGAGCTTTAGCAAATACTTCCACTGACACACAAATTAAAACTTTCAACATTTGCTTCCAAACAGGTCAAGCAGAAAAACAACTAAAAACAGAATTGACACTTATGTTCCTATACGTAGAAGACATCAGCACATTGAATACCTGTAGCATGTTTTCCCACAGTGATGAAGACCTCTCTGACTGCTGAGATGAGAGTAGAGGCATGTCTGCTGAAAGACGAGGGGCTGGTGAGGAGCGAGTGCGTCAGGGGCTCTGCAAACGAACATTCAAAACACTGACATCTGCTAGCATTCTGAAGAAACACAAATAACATGAACCACCTCTAAAAAGGTGCTATAAAGGGTTCTTCAGAGCAACATCAAACCATTTTGGTTCTCCAAATAACCACCTTCTATTATTTCATACAGTGTACAACCTTTTTCCACTACAAAGAAACTTTTGGGCAACAAAGTTCTTTGCATATTAAAGGTTCTATATGGAGAACAAAGAAACGTTTTTAGGAACTTTAATTTTTTAAAGTATACGCAGAAGCAACAACCATTTGAAAGATTTTAAATGGTTTAAAATAGTGTTAGTACCACTGGTACAAAATCCACAAAACTGTATTTGTGATTACCCAGGCTGAGCTGAAGATTTTCTTTAGCAGCTGTGTCTGCGACTTCTGGACCCACAAGCCAGTGCAGCAGCATCTCCAGGCCCAGGAGCTGAATGGAGCGGTAGGTCTGGGTTGCCTGCATACTGCTGTTAAGATTCATACGAGTAGCAGAGCTTGGTGTGCTACAGGATGGGATTCCTGGAAAAAAAAAGGTGTCGCGGTATGAGCCTGGAATTTAGAGGTAGAGTTCAAAATGAAGAATAAAGGCGATTCAATTATCATTGGTTTAATTTCCAAATCTGAATTTCACCACATTCGATTTCTGAGATTTGATAATGCAGAAATAATCAGTACCTGATTTAGGGGTATTAGGGGTGCCATTGCTTGGGTTAGGGGTTCGAGCAGGTGTGGTGGGGGACTGCAATGGAGAATCAGGAGGAAGTGTGCTATGCAGCAATGGTATGCCAACCTTCAGGAGATGGTAATGGAAGGAATTAATAAAAAAAGCGATAATAGACATTCAAGGAGTATATGTTACAAGCATTCAGTTCTGAAAACTGTGAATTCTACCTGCTCAAAGTTGGCTGCCAGGTTGGGCCCAAGTTTAACTACAAGATACCACCACACCTCCAGTTTAGTGAGCATCAGAGCTTCGGTCCGGACATGGATGGAACTAAGGGGTTGCATGAGGAGCTTCAGGCGCTTATTGCTGCACAAAATATCTGCTCAAGAAAAGGGGTTCAGAATTAAAACCCAGGTTTTGCAAGGGACACTTCAGGAAACTTCAGTAATGCCTGGTCCAAGCAAGGAATTTTGAATACAAAAATAAATAATAAACTTGCCTGGATTAAGAGCAAAATTGTCAATGAGACTCTTCCAAGCTATGAAGGCAATCTTCTTAATATTAGGCGAGGAGCTACGGAAACCCAACTCCTCCAAATACAGCATGGAGTTAATGAAAGCACCGCCTTTGTGGAGCAACTACAAAAATAAAAATACTTTGATGCAACACTGGCAATGTCACGATTTCAAACTGAAAGAGCGCAGCTTGAAAAACAGCATTTGGCGACCAGGAGCATCTTACCTTCCCCAGAAGCCTTACAAATAAGGGCCAGAGCTTCAGCATATTTGTCTCATTCTTAGAAGAAAACAATTTCTGCATTTCAGGGATGAGCATCTAGAGATGACAGAGCAGCAGCAAAGCATCGCAGTTATGCGTGTTCATGTTCACAAACGTGCAACAAAAAAGGCTTATACAGAATCAAGGAATCAAAGCCAGCACTTACAGTGGACATCATTGGCTCTACAATGGCTGCCACTTCCTGCTGCTGCTCCAGAAGTTGAGGCATGCCCAGCTCCAGGGCTGCTGCTGCACGCAAGCGCACTTTATTTGCAGAATGAACCACCAGAGGAACCACCAGCTTGGCCCAGCACACAGCTCCAGCAGCCATCTGAGTTGGTGCCTGCTCCAGCAACCTGCAGTACGTCACAAAAACAACCTCTTAGTCTGTATGTCAATGGCTTTATAATAGTAAACTCTGTATAAGTAGTACTGTAAGCCTACGATGTATACAGAAAGGTTATGTGAAGAGAGAAAAACAGCAATTTGCAAACCTTATTATAACATTGAGTGACTCGTGATCAATTAGGATCGACTGAATTTCTCTGCACTGCATAGCCTCCAGACTCTTGAGAATCTCTGGGGTCTGAAAGTTAAACAAAAAAATGAACCAAAATTTGAAAATGTGGAAACGTAAAAAAAAAAACAATTTAAGTATATTATACATACTACACATACCTTTTTTGACACCACCTCCACAGGAAAATTTTGTTTGGAAATTACCCATAACGCTCGAGTGCACGTAAATTTCTCTTTAGATTTTAACACAACATTGCAGAGTGTCGAGAGTATCTCTTCTGAAACATTGTCTGCAGCACAAAAAACATATATCGTAATATAGCAATGTATGTATATTATTACTGCAATATTTTATTACGCTCATTTTACGTACCTGGGATAACAGAAACAATATGCGAGTGGAAGACACAGAAGCCCAAAGCCTGCAGTGCAGCTTGACACAGCTCTTCATTGTCACTGGAGATGTGAACCTAAACGCAAGAATTATTTAACATTTAACAATACATCCAGCTATTAAAACTAATAACTTGTGCTTATTTAAAAAAAACAATGCCAAATATTAAATTACATTAAATAATGACATATATAATGTGAAATAAAGTCTCTTAATATGTGCTGTAGCCACTCTTACCAGAAGGACTTTACTAAGACGTGTAAAATGCTTTACAACTACAGGCAGAAACTGACGTCCGTCCTCCCCATTGAGACGACTAGGAGGAAGAAAAGAAGCAACAAAAGTCTAACGAGGAACTTCATACAGTACCTTTCAATTTCTTCTTATACGTGTGAACATTTACACTAAACAGGTGCCCTAAACAGGCACAACACTAAGCGACAAGCAAGTTTTTGTCCTAACCAAATGCAACATGACCGTACTGAAATCTTACTGGTCCTGCTCCACATAAATGTGCATTAAACATCAAAAATCTTCTCATTGGTTGCACACACTCTCACATACTCTTTGTGTTCATGAAACGCATCGTGTTCAGCTGCGAGACAAAATGACGTACATGTACTGAAAAGGACAGAAGTCACAATCCATACATGTGACTACATTCCGCCAAACTGAGACACAAAGCAGGTGAACACTTACTTGGCTATGGTAATGTAGGCGTCTGTATGCTCCGACACGCCAGCTGCATCATCTTCCAGGCATTCCAGAAGTGGAAGGATGCTGCCACTTGATAGAGGGACTGCTGCCATCATCCTCACAACCTGCAGGACATGCAAACTTAATAGTGACTGCAAACATGACACAGTATAATGCAATACGATGGAACGTCACTTAACAGCAATTTTGGGGCAGTACTGAACTCATCCTATGTTGCGAGTAGTGCCCCAGCCATCGCTTTGATTAACAGTCAACAAATATAAACTAATGCATGCACATCAACAACGTGTGAAAACGTTTTAAAACCTATATCGATGTTTTATTACTGGAGTATTTTAGAACATGCAGGAACATCTTGTCCTGCATTACTGAAAGTAGAAGAGGAGATCGCCGGGTTTAAAAAGTATGTGCATGTTTTTAAAAACAAGACTGCTATAAATCCAGTCATCTGTTCCGCATTAATGGTAAAGCAAATCAATTCTGAATCTATTCAGGAGATAGAAAACCCTAAATTTATCCTACACGGGATGTTAAGTGGCTAGCCAGGTGCACGAGAAGCTAATATTAATACAACGTCTATTATTATTGCAGACAATAGCAAACATTAGCGTGAGATTATAAAGTAGGCCCATTTGCATTAAAATGCAAAGATGCTCGCGGAGGTGGGCCCTAGGAGTGCAGCAAACGTCAGATCACTGATCATATTTCGTAGCTATTGTACAAACGTGTGGCGTAAACAACTCAAACCATGTGGCCACATCGAGTACAGCAAACGAGGATATCCAAACGTGCTGTTTATTA
Organism: Botia almorhae; assembly: GCA_036877575.1. NCBI lineage: Eukaryota > Metazoa > Chordata > Actinopteri > Cypriniformes > Botiidae > Botia > Botia almorhae. The sequence goes on along the minus strand of JAZGTJ010000109.1, from coordinate 148,171 downwards.
AAACACCGCGTATATATCTCAACTCTAAACAGTTTAATGAAACGGGACCTTGCCTTACAGAGACTCCGGAGTTAGCGAGCTAGTTACCCTCATCATGTTACCCACCCAGCCCCCGAAACAAACATATCAACAGGCGTAATGTGCCGACTCTCACCTTACGGCTGCAGACGCTCTATCAACAAGTAAAGCCGCTTTCATGAACACAGAGTCTATATTTGAGAAATGGCAGGAGGATCTTTTAATCGCAGCGCTGATTAAGATTGCTGTTGTATGTGTCCACTTCTCACTCCCCGCGAAAATGCTGGCGCCAAACATTACGCACTGCTAACGTCACCTTCAACCCCACGTAATCCCCGCCCACTCATAAATTAATAATCATGAGAAAAGTCGACTTTAAAGCTACAATCTGTAACTTTTCTGTGTAAAAATGAACAAAAATGAGTAATGGAAAAGTACATGACAGATCAGTGTTCAAAATAATCTTCTTACTCAATGCAACTACGTTATTAAAAACGATTTATAATTTGAACTGTCGGGTACGATTTGCCGCGAAATGTCAGTCTGGCTTTGTTTGCCTTCAACCTACATAATGTAAACAACGTAAACCAACCCGCAATGTTACGTTTTAAACACTGATGGCGGTAGAGAGGCAAAAGTTAAAGATTGTAGTTGTAACTTTAACAAGAAATCCGAAACGTTTTGGTTACAAATGAACAAAAATCAGTTATTAAGCAAATATGGCGTTTCAAACATGGCAGTGTTTAATACATACATTTTTATGCAGTAATGACGTTTAACATTAAAAACACTGAAACAAATGTAATTGTGATTATTGTTAGCTTTAATATTGCACCTTAAGATTAAGGAAGCAAACAATACACAAAAATGACAAAAATTAGTGGGTCTGGTGTATTAAACATGGGTCAAGAGAAGGTGTCAGCAGGATCATCAGAAAACAGGGTTGCGTTCATGGCAATGTACTGCAGCTGAAACCCTCCTGCCGTCACAGAGGAATCAGAGAGGAATTTCAAGGTCATCACATTTCCTAAACGAAAGATAAAATGTATCTCAGTTAACAAGCTCTAGAGTTCTCAAACAGCTTACATTGTAATAGTTTCCATACAAAAATACGAAATTCCAAAAACGTGTTTAGTAAGTTAATTCATTTGGATGGATTCCACAAATTGAGTCCAAGATAAACAGACTTAGAAGTACGGCAGATTGATTTCAATTAAAACAACATACCTGTACTTATGAAGTCATCAGGAAGTTCATCGCCACAGTATCTATCCAATACAGACAGATGTGTACAATTACTTCCGAAGCCAATTTAAAATACGTTGAACTGTTACAATGGAAAACTGAAGGTCACCAAAACAGCTGTTATTTACTCACCTTCCAACAAAGCCTGAAACATCGTCATAGCTGTCGTAGATCTCCAAGTAATCACTGAGGCAAGATGTGTCCTCCTCAATGTCGAAGTCCAGGAAGTGCAGGCGGATCCTTTGACCGTAGCGCACGCGAATGTGCCAGTAGCAAACCTGCTCATCCTGGTACTCTTCTGGATAACCAGGTGAATAGAAAATTTTCTGCTGGTCTGTGTGTACTCCTCCGCACTCTTTTGCTGTAAATTTAGTGTATTGGAAATTAATACATTAATCAAATTGGTAGCAATAAGGTCCAATTTATTAACATTAGTTAACTACCTCAGTTAACTAACTAATCATGAACAATAGCTCTACGGCATTTATTAATCTTAGTTAATGGTCATTTCTCCACACATGTGAAAGCACATAATCATACTGACAATTAATCAACCATTTATGGTTATCTAACTATTTTTATAAATGAGATAAATGTACAGATGAATACTAAAAGCATGAAATAAAAAGGCAGCCAACAGGAAATGAGTAGTGCTCTTGCCCAGACATGACACATTTACACTCATGTCTGAGGTTGACCATGTTGTTAATCATATACACATTTGCTGTCTTGCCCCGAATGAGGTAGAGACATGATACTATAGACTGAATACAACAATAAATCATGACAATATAACAATTATTTACACTTACTTAATTACTTTATTTTATTGATCTATTACCAGAGTAAGTCAAGACATAATTGCATAGATGCTTAATGGGGAGCTTATATTTTAGATTCTGCATCTTACTTGTTAAAGGGAAACCTCTTTCACAGCCTCAAACTGAATGTCTGAGGTATCTGTTTACGCCGTGACTTCATTACTGACAAGTCATTCCTGACTCAAACTCCCAGAAGGGTCTTTTACCATCTCCAAGCATTACAAATCAGGAAAAGAGAAGCAATTACTAACTCAGCTGGATCTCTGGAAGTGCATTACCAAACCCTGTAAACTTCTCTGGGCTCCGTTTAGATTATTTATGGTATAAAACATTTGTCATTAGAATCTGTCGTATTCCTACACATTATGCCAGAAATGTGTTATGTTATATGTGAACATGCTTTTGCGCCTTCTCTAATAGTTCTACATATTTTTCTGTGAATTTAACTTGGTCACTGCCCTATTTCCATGCATCTGTCATGGGGTGTCATAAAACAGCTATTACTTTCCCCTAGTGTTTGGTCATGGTCGTCTTTGTCCAGACCACAAGTCATCCCACCCATACAGTTAGGAGACCACGGAATGCTCAAATCATAATATAAAGTAATTCTCTGCACTTTATGGAGATTTATTTACCTTACTGCCCATGTGGCTAATGGCTTTGTTTATTTCAATGTCTGGACACTAATTCACTTCAGAGAGCTTCAGAGAAGTTCTTAGAATCCTCATTAAACCACTTTGTCAAAACAAACATCTTGTGAGTACAGCTCTCTTAACATATGGCTGAATCCAGCAAGGATTGCCTAATTTTCATGTTCCAAACTCACCATTGGGGTTGTAGCAGTAGACATCCCACCTTTCGCTTTTGTTGAGCCGGTATCCGTAATCAATAATTCCGACCCTTCCGAATCCACAGTTGTTGCCAGCTTTAACAATAGGATATCCCACACGCCCTTTATCGAACCACCCAGCCGCACACACGTGGAACCCTTCAGGAGAATTACAATTGTTGTGATATTGAAAACTGTATTTGATATTGAAAACTGCATTTGCAATGTTTGTGATTCTGGAATTCTAGAATTTGTTTTACTGTAGAACAGAACGTAACCCTCGTTTTCATTCATATTACAACTTCTGTAGTGTTTCACACACAGGTCCTGTTTAGATAAAACATACAATGTTCTCCAAATGACAATGGATAATTGTAAATAAAAAACCATCTGTGAATTTTGGGGGCATGAAAAATAAAGGACCCTTTTGTTCTGAAGAGCCACGGGCACCAATTAAGGGTTTTAAGAAGAGGAAAATAGCAAAGTAGACCTCCTGCATAGTGCCACAGGCCTGTACTAACCACGAGATGTTATGATTACATTACACATCACAGCCGATGTCTGGATCAAATCTACCACGCAAAGGAAAGACGCAGCCATTTGCCTAGGAAACAGGTGTTGCCGTTTAGGCAACACATATCAAGAACTTGATACAATACAAACATAACATGGGTGGATAGTGGGTTTGATTTATACATTTGCTTGTAAGATGTGTGGAGTTATTTATACTTAAAATAGTTACTTATTTTACTGCTTGCTGACTGATTCAGTTGTGGCTCAAAATTGTGTCTGGCTGTTTGCGCAATGATCCTCAACTTATACAATCCAATAACAAAACAACTTGCTCAGCCTTTCAACACGTACGGGCGTGGGCAAGACCTTTCACTTGTGTATGTATTGGCATCTGAGCAGAGCCAGTTTAGGAAGTGTGATACAAACCAATTTTGCGAGCAGCCTCCAGTTGATCATAAGTGGCGAGAGTTCCCCCCTCAAATGCACACACTTCTTTGGCTTCTCTGTAAGTCAACTGATACCTTCCTTTGCGGGACTCTCGGTGGTAAACTCCAGCTGCTTGCTCTGAAGAGAGAGAAAATGAGTCTAAACAATGACAATTTCAGCAGGTTTTACAAAGTCAAAGCTTGTTGACCAACATAGATGATTCACTGTGCGGAACATTCAGAATACAGAAGGGACAGTCGCAATGTACATCTAATGCCAGTTGCTGTCTGTGAAATTACTAAACCAGACGAAGCAAAGCCTTCGTTTTTTGGAACCGTGTCTCCTGCTGACAGAACCTTGTGTAGCTTTGTAGTTGTTTTTAAGCGCGCATGCATAACCCTAAAGAAGTTAGATCCCATCTGAAATAAGCAACAAGCCAATGTTTTTACTGTGCTGGCCTCAAACGTCAAGCAGAATCCTCAAATTCTCATAAGACTGCGACCATTAGTGAGCCCCACATACACCTCAGAGGAAAATGGAAGACTCATATGAAGCAAATAATAAATAACTAGTCTATTAAGGGTAATTGGCTTATTTAAATGTTTTTAGATGTGTATTGGGGGGCAGGCTTAATAAAAACTCATTTAAAATGTCTAAAGCTAAATGACACAAATCCACTGAAGCAATGAGACTACAGTCTTACGAAACAGTCCAACGCTGATCTAATGAGGAAAATCTTTTGTTGTTTGTCTTTTTCCATGTGTTTCCTTATCAAACCACTTAAAGTCTCAAGCCTGTGAGTTTCTTTGATAATACTGGCAGTGCTCCGGGGTGTGTGTAGTAAACTGCACTACACTACAACTGTATTAAGTCATTTCCCTGTGTTTGAAAGGTCCCCCCAAAGACTCAGAATTACAGAGCCTCAATGTGCATTTCTCATTTATTTTTGTTTAAAGTGAAATGCACACGAACTCTTATTTTTTACCAAGCCATCATGACAAAGATAAATTACCTTACGCATTACCTTGGAAAACAGTAAATGAAAACATGTGCTTTTAAAAGCTATACGAGACATTACATATACAGTACACCTAGCTGAGAAAGAAAGACGGAAATCTATGTATGCATTCTACAATACTGCTTCTGTTTAATTAACCAATGAGAACGTAGTAAATAATTAAGACAAATACCCAGCCAAATGGAGTTGTGGAAAATTCCGTTCTTGTAACCCCATCCTTCAGTCTCCTTAAGGACAAACACAACAGCGAATACAGCGTGTAAAACGTGCATTTCTCTTATCGTGCTGTCGATCACACTGATGTTAGCGCAGCTGTCGACACCGCATGCAATCTGAAGTATTCGCAGCACGGGTAAGCCAAGTTTAAATGGTTTTCCTGCCTACTAGCGGTTGAGTCTGTTACGTGTGGTCTGACGTGTGTGTGGGGTAGCTGTAACGTTACCAGTTGCGCCAGAGGGTGGAATAGGAAAGACCCCATTAGTAACCCCTGCCATACACACTTAAGGCAAACTAAACGAATTATAATCTACAAAGCTATTGACATGCTCACTTGTAGTGTACCCACAGTCGTTTCCAGATAACGTGATAATGATACAAAAGTGTTCAGGACCACTTACTGAAGTATTCTCACGTCCTAATCTGATAATCTGATGTTATTGTACACAAGACATTCTGAAATGTATTGTTTACAAACATTTTGGAACTGCTTTTCTTCTGAATGCAAATGTAATTAATATTTTATAAAGCTGATATTTTCTCCTAAACACAAGCTAACAATTTGTAAGAACATTTCTGTAACGTTCCCATTAGGTAAAAAGGTTAAAACGACTGTTTTGAAAGACCTAGGAACGTTGTATTAACGTTATTGCTTAGTTACAAGAACTATTTTTACATTTTCAATATATAAAAATGTAAAACATTTTGAATTATATAACTTTTAAAAACGATCCACTAACTACCAAAGAATAGCGTTTCTGATATATGATTATAACGTTAAAGAAACCTTCTTCTAAAGTTACTGCAAGATACAAAGTTTTGATAACTTTGAGAGAACTTTTAGAGAAAGTTAGCGAGAACGTTTTCTGTTAGCTGGAAAGCTGTTATACTATTCTTCTTAAAAAAATATGTTATTAAAATAAATGAAATAAAATGTTCTATACGTTTTATAAGTATTATGTTTTATAAGTTTATATGTTTTATAAGTATTTCTGGAACCTTTATTGTATTGACTTTTATCTGTTAGTAGTTTTGTACAGATGTACAGATCTTATTTTTAAACTATTAATTTTTTTAGTAAAATAGAAAGTCAAATATTTTTAGCACAACAATAAGAAATATAAGAAGCGCTGAATCACCCACACAGTTCTCACAGTCTTGCATATTATATGGATTTTAAACAGAGTCATTTCATTCCCACTTACTGTGCTATAACACTGCCCAGCTTACTCTGTGGTTTAACACAGGCAATTACACAAATATCAAGTCATGAGAGCACTGCACACTCTTAAAAACACACATGATAATCACTGCCAAAGAAAAGTTAACCCAAAATGCTAGATGATTGTGTATTATAATGTTAGGGTGAGTGTGATGTGTTATTCATTTTGGCTCATAGCACATACTTAGTAATATTGACTAATGGAGAAACTATTAAGATACATTAAAAACAAAACATGCATTACTTTTTGCCTGTCCTGCTTGATCAATAAATCAGTTCTGTACTAAGAAAAATATCATTTATCTGGTAGGATCAAAAGATGAAGACATAGCCTCCAGGGTCACAGATATAACCTGCACAGGCTTGAACACCAGCATCTGTTTGTGTAGCACACCGCGCTGGAATGACAGAACAAGCAAACTCCGGAGCTGCCCTCAGTCTCCAGCTCACATTTGGCACATGCAGCCATTGTGTTGGTGATCTTTGTATTCTGGAAGACAGCAATGGAAAGAAAGACTCTTTTGTTCTCCCATGTTTTTACAATTTAGTCAAACTACGTGTAATTCCATGACTTAATATCCTGCACGAAACAGAGGTGGTACTCATTTTGTGGGTATGAAGGCACAGACACACCCCACCACACAAGCCCACACGCTGTATCTCACTCGAAGTATGTGAGTCACTGGGAGTCAGGGTCTTCGTCGGATCTTCAAAGAAAAACTTGACCCAATTACTAAAACGTCTGTCGTCATTGACTCACCCTCATGTTATAAGACGTGTGATGCGGACTGTAAAAAATGTTGTGACCAATAAGTCATAGCAACATATGTTTTTACATTAACTTATCAAAACATCTTTACATTTTAAGGCAGTAACTGAACTGAACTTTCTAAGGTAAAATTTGCGGACATTTTTAACAATGTGGGTTTTGCCATACAATGATAGTTGATCGAAAATAATAATAATATGATAAACTCCACTAAAAGTGTAGTTTTTGGTTACTACATACACATATAACACACAAACACACACTTACATACACAAACCAGTGAACCAAGAATAACCAGTTAACAGTGAGTCAGTGAATTAACATGTCGGTCTGATCATCACACAAAGCTATCGTATGTGTTTGTTTGTTTGTTCCATTACAATCCTCGAGGATGAGTCAGTATTTCTGAGGGTGGATACTCACACTAACACTTCATTCAGCAGATGGTGCTATAAAACAGAACAGACATCTCCGTCCAAAGTCACTTCAGTAAAAACACAAACGATTATATTATTTACTCCACCAGAGGGAGATATTCTCCAAGATATCTCTACTGATGTAACTAACTTCTAGGCTGTGGTCAATTCTTAGATCTAAATCTTGAACTGCTTATTTCAGCTTGATAACCTAAGAGTACGGGGTGTAGTTTTCTGTGGCATCTCTTGTGAAATGGCAACAGTTGTCTGTATCAATACTAAAAATACTTATATTTTCAGTGAATGATTAACGCAATGTGACAAAGACTGGACACCAGAGCATAAAAACACAATGTGTAAGCGTTACCATCGGCATTCAAGAATACAATCAGCTTTCAATAATAAGAAACATTAATACATGTGTGTAAGCATGAGGCATACGCGTAAGGAAACTACATTCAAAATTAAAGCAGCTGAAGTTCCTTCATTGAAATGCAATGACTGCTTAAACGCACAACCAGTCATAGATACAGGCTCTTTAAATGAGTAGAACCAGAACAATTATGCTGGACAGTGAATGTCTGTAACAGTTTGGTAAGGAAAAACAACTAAATTTGGCACATCTAAAAGGCAAGCTAATTGCAGTGGGCAACAAAACTGTGTAATAAGCATTCAGAATTTCAAATGGAATTCTAAAATGCTTCGGTTTTAAGTTTATAAGGGGAATGAACTGGCCCCAGATCAACCTGACACGAATGGTTCCATAAGCCTGTCTATCCCGTCTGATAGATGCGATAATAACTATTAATTCTGCATTATTTCAACACTTCCTTTTGAAGTAGTTCACCCAAAAATGAAACTTGTTATTTCATTATTATTATTATTTTACTCAGCCTCTGGTTTTAATATACCAATATCATTTCCTTTCTTCCATGGAACACATAAAGTGACACTGAATGCCTCAGTATGAAACTTTTTGCATTATTTAAGAGCAAATTTTCATTATTTTATGTTCCACAGAAGAAATAAGTTCTGATATTCCATCAAACACAAATCTGGACCAAAACGTGGGTCAGTAAAAGATTCAGGTGCACCACCTTTTGGGTGCATTATTCTCCAATCTTTTTAAACAGAAACTCTATGAAGCCTCAAGTCTTAAAAGTCATCAGGTTAAAACAGCATCAGGCTCAACAGCCACAGCTGTTGCTGTTCAGCCGCTAATAGTTTAATTCAAACAGCCCTGCCAGTGAACACCTAACACGCAAACCTACTTTCTCTGTCTGTGTTACCATTGCCCTCTCCCCTGAGTGCATGACTTCACCCCCTTCTGAATGTTCTGGCTGTTGATACTGGAGGCTCTGAAGGAAAAGAGTGTTTCAGCTGATTGAACTCTGGGAACTAATGTGATTCATGGGCAAACCACAGAGTTGAGATCTAAACACAGAAGAACCAGCGGAGTTCCATATAGAATGTTTGTATTTTATGTAACTCCAGGTCTCAACTCAAAATGCCGTGTCGTGCGGCAAGAGCGCATGGAAACGATGAATAATTGACCTCAGACATGGCTGTTTTTGGTTCAGAAAAGGATTCTGAAGTACACTGAAAGCTTTTACAGCAAATAGGACATGGCATAGGCACACACAAGTAAATAAATTATGTTGAACTGTAATTTATTTATTGAGAATAGTAGACCATCTACCAGACCTGTCAAATCATTGTTTGAGATGACTTTGAGACACCATTTTGTGTGGTTGCATGGTAAAGCAGTAGTTGAATCTGCATTATTTTTTTTCATTTCATAAGCCCAAATTTCTTTTGATCAAAACGACAGTTCTTACAATTGGTCTCAAAAAAACAGGTCATGTATTGTTGATAATTTAGAGAGATGTAACGAACCACCACTGTGGTTGTGAGAGCCCTTCTTCAATTAGTTTATTTTGTGGCTTGACATAGACCAATGTGTTGTGGTGCTTGTACAGCTGTTCAACTAGACGCGTGCACACTTTCTCCATCACAAACACAGGAGACACACACACACACACACCTTCCTCTCTGCAGATAAATACCCCTTGTGCACACACCCAGACCTATTTAGAATGTCTTAACAAGGTGCCCACTGCATATTTGATCTTATTTTTTTATTAGTCACTGAAGAATATTACAAACAGTAAAGCACACATGAGCCTGTTAAGGCCCTCATCCCCTCCCACTGCACGACCCTTTTAGAACGGCGGTGTGGTGTCAGTTTTCCCATCAAGAGCGGCTGTGTGGCATTCCCTGTTGTACTGACATGTTTGCTTAACAAATTAAATAAACCGCGGGTGCGGGCATGGCTTCAGTTTTGATATGGGATGAATACCCTCTTACTCCTTACAGGCAGTTAGTGTCTAGGGCCTAATTTTTTACTCAGTCCAGGTCCTGATGGGATGGGTGTAACAAAATCCATTAAAACCAAATCCATTAAAATCCCACCAACACCCTCAAGAGTCTCTACATGTGATCGTTCCAAAAGGAAAGCAAACAACTCAAACATCAGCAGGCGATGTTATTGCATCACAATGTAGTTTGCATATTTTCAGGAAAATGTGCAAACGTGTGGCAATATCTGCATACATAAAAATGTCTAGTGTTCTAGAGTGGCGTTTGTTTACTTTCATACATAAATCTAATACAGAATGTGCAAAACATGAGTTAGGAGAATTATTGCTCTGGTTAGGTTAGTATCTCGTCATCAAAGAGTTGATGTATAATTTTGCACTTTTGTGTTCGTGCACGCTTTATGGCATCTGACTACCGGAAAAAGTAGCAATAAGTTGTTTTCATTTAAAATGCGTAAGGCACACTGTTAAAAATATACACTTGAAAAATATCTCTGTCTATACAACACAGTGCACAGTGAATCCCTCATAATGTGGAGGTGGTACGGTTAGAAATGCAGAAAGAGTTAAATTCAAGCAAGCTGTCCATGGCAAATGAACAACGACTGCTGTCACAACAATGCTCTCCGAAGCCACAAGAATGTTCCTGGAAAAAGGGAGAAAAGCTCTTCCTCTCCAACTGTTTAAGTTCATCCCGTGCCAGTCCTGTGCTTAAATTCACCATATGTTCTACTGCTGCTCAGCAATGAATGTTCATTACTGCATAATCTTCAGTTCTCACCAAAAGAAAGAAGGCTTGCATTGCAAAATGACCAAAACAAAATCTCTGTTCTGTAGTGCACGACTGGACAGGTCCTGCCATGTCCCTCAGTCCAGCTGCAGGTGGATCAGTGGACCCCTCCGTTGCATGACTTAGTATGCATTTGAAAAAATGTCTCCATTGGATAAGATGGGGCAGACTGCTTATAAACAGGATTAGATGCCTAGAAGGAGAGAAACACAGAGAGGAAAATAGGTCAGATGAGTTCATTGAAATGCACATGGTTAGAAGGGCAGGCCGAACAGAGGCTTTGAAACACAGCCTTGAAATGATCATCACGACTGATCTGTTCTCCCAGCTGACTAAAGGGTTCCAAAAGACCTCATGGTTTCAGTCAAAGCCGAGTTGTTTTCATCCTACTAACTGCTTCAAGTTGCTAGTTCAGACTCTTAGTGTTCTGGAATTTGAACGCATTCCTGTAGCTCAGTTGTAATTTGCATAAAAGTAACATGCACCTCAAGAGCTAAGAGTTTAAACGTTTAATATTTAACGACATCACTTTAAAAGCTGGAATGCAATACTACATTAACTAGATTTTAAAGTTTAGCAAAAAAGAATAAAGTTTTGACTTTACTACAAAGATGTAAAACAAAATCTGGACACAGTCAACACTTTCTGATCGGAAAAATTACCATCACACTCAGTTTGGTATTTAGATATTGGTGTTATGCGCTCACCATCTCATATCGTGCTCGTGAACGTGCACTCTGGAAGCGTGCGAACTCTCTGCGGTCGTGGATGGTGATGACCAGCTTCCAGAGGGCCAGCAGCACGATACCCATCAAGAGGATGCTGCCGACAACCGCCAGCAGCACCGTCAGTGCATTCGGGGCAACAGCGCATTCTGTAAACACACACAAAATGCATTAACGCTCGGCTGTAATGCATTAGTGCTTAGCTGGGGACATTTTTCCTTTAGAAAGCACTTTAATCTTTTGTTTACATCCCTTCTAACGAAAGAAATGGCAATAAAAATACTTAACGGTTTTTACGTTGACTGTTTTCTGCCTTCTAAATACCAAGCACGAGTGTTTTTATCATGACCGTAGCTGTAAAATGCTAAACACTTACCTGGATCTTTAAGAGCGGTGAGGACTGACTGTCCATTTGCATGTTCAGAGTATGTGAACTTCATGACACAGTCATTTTCGGTTTTGTACACACACTGGACGGTGTTCGGATCATCTGTTTCTGAAAGCAGAAGAGGTGTTGGGTGAAAGAGAAGCCTAGTTCAATAAACACAGAGAGGAAAAACATGCCGACCCAACAGCACAATACTGAAACTGAACTGAAGTGAATATTAAGTTATTATTGGACTAGCCCTTGCATTCCTCAGAAAGTACACTGATCATCAGGTTTGCTTATATAAGGAATATTTTCATAATTAAAATCCCCAAAGTCTAGGGAGTCTCTCCCTTCCCTTAAAGTCATTTAAGTATGAACCCTGTTTCTCCAGGCAGGCTTGAAGTTTCCGGAAAACACATGTGGAGCCCATTAAGGACGTCAGCTGAGGAATCCACAACGCCTCCTTTTCTGATACATGAAAATGCTTTAAAAGAGTTCACAAGCATCATAAATGTTTCACTACGGCATCTCAGCCATTCATATCAAGCACCATACTGCTCCACACTAATGACTCATTCATGCATTCCTCAACAGATGTAAAATGCTTCTTGCAATGAAACCTGCTATAAAAACCTTGGGGAGGTACAAAAGAAATGGCATATATAATGTGATTTTATATATATATATAAATGTAAAATACTAATGTAAAATAAACCCTGCAGGACCCGGACATACAGAGCCATGTACCTATAAATGACCTGCTGAATGTAAGTTATAAACTTATAAGTTATAAATTCATTTATTTCATGGCTACATAAGTTCAAATTAATACAGTAAGCAAAAACATTTGACTGCAGACTGCAGTGACTGACCAATCAGAATCCAGTATTTCAGAACGCTGTGTAATAAACTTCCCACAGACCACAACCAACAAAAACAAATATATTCTTTCTTTTCAAACACAATTAAACTCACTCAAATTCCTTTTCTTATAGCATGTGCTATACACAGCAGTGGTAGGTATAAACAGCAGGGTTGTGGTTCACTTGCACAGTGGGACACAGAACAGCGAGATCTGCCGAGACGTCCAGACTCGCTTTCTCCAAATAATAACAAACAAAGCTGGTCAAGATACACCACAAACTGTGCTTCACCCTGCTGCTAATAACACACTCGTGACCTGGAAGCACAAACCGTGGGCCTTGACCAACTGCAGAGTTCCAGAATGAAAGACAAACAGAGTTCTTTACTGAGATTCTTAATCATTACTTTATAATTTAGGCTGTCTGCTTGCAAGCAAGTGTTTTTGAATGTGCACTTACTGAGGGTTTCCACGGTGACGATCTCATCCTTGCACATGCGCTGACAAGTCTGGTTATCGGCCAGTCTTCCCGTGTTAAAGAGACGGCACTCGATGCATTCCCTGAGGGGACGTTTATCAATAGAATCATCAAAACAACAGAAAATCACAATACTGACAGAACTGACAGAGTTCAGGTCTTTTCTATGCCATTAACTGTTTGATAAGTTAAAATAGAGTTAAAATAGAGATTGTATGATGTTTTATGAAGTGTTAATAATACTGACTACTTTAAAAGGAATGTCTCTGTACAAATAATGCTATATTGAGAGCACCTGTGGCATGTATTTTGGCAATTTTGCTAGTGTTACAGAAATGTCACACTTTATGTTTAAATACTTGGTGGAGAAATGTAACTTTTGGGCTGGCTGTTAGTTTCAGCGGTCACATTCTCATACCTCTTTGTTGCACAAGCATCTGGGCAGGTTGGACACTTCTCGCATGTGTCCCCAAACGCCCCTGGCTCACTGCACTGACACCGCCCACACACACAGTTGCCCCGCCCACTGCACATCTTGCCATCGTCAGACACACAAGAAGCCGTTTCAGTGGAGCAATTACAGTTGTCTCCAATATAACCCGCGTGGCATTTACACTCGCCGCAGTGGCATTCCCCATGACCTGAGGAGAAAGAAAGATCAGAAAATGATACAGTTTTCTTTTTATATACAAAATTTATAAAAACAGCGAGTTAAAATGTGGTTTACAAACTGGGAAGGAGGTATAAACGCAAAGACTTCTCTGAGAAAGACTGCAAATATATGCACACTCGCACGCACAGTAGAAATACAGCACAGAAGTACACATAGAGAGAGAGAGAGAGAGAGAGAGAGAGAGAGAGAGAGCATACATCCATCATTTACTGACAATGAGCTCACAGCATTATTGGAAACAAAGAGTTCTACATTTTTCTGTCATACCACAAGCATCAAGACGGCCACTGTCTGCTTGACCCACATTCTCTCAAGTCAAACACACTCTGTCCACTGTTGTGCACATTCCATCAGACTTGATTCCATGCAGATCTGCTCATTCCAACATGAAGGTTCTTGGCTTGTTCTTCTGCAAGCGAGTGTGAGCAAAACGGATCTCTGTGTGTCACAGCAAATGTTCCAGTGTGTTAAACTTGCTGCTGGTTCATGAATGACCTGATTCAAAAGTTAGATGATTTGGCAACATATGTGCAAAAACTTTGGCAAGTAGCTCGGAGGGGTGATTATCCCGCAAAAAACGATGTCAAACAAGACAGGCTTTCAGGACAAAACGGCTTTGATTGAAGGCATAAGAGACCATCTGGTGAACTGCTGGAGAACACAATGCTCCAAGGTTCTGGTTTTGTGGTTCTACAATGATGTTCACTCCAGAAAGGTCTTTACTTGATTTTTGGATGTATTTACTTAAAGCGGGTCTGCTCACCTTACCTAAAGAATATCACACATGTGGGGGAGGGGGGTAAATCCTAGCTCCTGGAGGAGGACTTTGCAGCTGACCGGAGAACAGCTGGAGGGACAACAGCTATATCCTCTCACCTGGCACTTATGAAAACTATGAACTACTGGGGGAGTTTATGCTCTGCTGTCTGATGGAATCTAATCTTGTGAGAAACATCTGTAGGAAGTCAAGGCCTCATAACTCATACTTGATAAAGAAAGTTATCTCATTGGACACTGAGGAACTAACGTACAGTGAGGGACGATGTGTTTGTGAAGTAAACACACACACACACACATCAGAATCAGGCAATAAAAACAGTCAAATAAGGCCATGCTGGTCAGCTTTCACACATTAACATTACACTCTGATGCCACAGCAGAACCAATGACCAACAAAACGAAGGTTTACCGCATACAATTAAAACATTCTTTGCAATAAAGGATTAATAGTCTTTTAGGGTTATGAGAGCGATTCACAGAACAGAAAATGTTTCGGTACTTAAAATTGTAGTCTGTACGTACAGGAAATTAATGCACCATGCCTACGGGTGTGTTCTAAGTAATACAGTGAAGGAGCCCAAAGCATGGAATACAACACCTCCACTGAGCACCTGTGTCTTGCGGTTACATAACTCATGTACTGAATAAATGGACCTCTGAAAAGATCTGGTACATACACGTTGAGGTATGTGTTCTCCACTCCTGCGTTTTCTAAACCTTTCTAGAGGTGTGTGGTACTGATGCTACCACTGTAACTCTACAAAAAATCTGCTCTCCCAGAATTCCATGCAGCAGCCTCTAATTTAGGTCACTGAATATGATGTTGCTGCGTCGGAAAGGCAAGGCAGATCTGAGTTTTAAAGCCCCAGGGAAAGAGCCACAGCCCATTTGACCACATCAAGTCAAATTCAAGCTTTAAATTCACACATGAGCTAGTACAAAGCCATGCAGGCCCTGAAATATATGTCAATTACTGAAGACCTTAAGTATCGGGTTTGTTTCAGAGTGCAAAGCTTCACAGCCGACACAAAGCCTTTTTGTAAATGACAGTGTTTGAACAGTGTAATCCAGAGCCCCACTGCGGTGAAGGCTGAGTGAAGGACAGACATTTGTTTTTGAAAACTGTTGAAATACCACAATATAAAAAGTTGAACAGATTGAGTGTAACTTAATGTAACTTGATGCCATATTTAAATGTTGAGTTTGTAATCTTGCAATTTCTACGCATGAGTCACAATCATCTTGCACTCAACAAAACCTGATTGAAAGCATACTCATGCAGCAGAGAAAACTGAACAAATGCAGAGTGCTCTTTAGAAGACTACTTGTGTTAAAATAAACCTGAAATGTTCAAACGTTTTGTTACGTCTGTATATTTCAAATCTCTTGCATGACTAGATCTAAAACACCAAATTAGTAAAATAAAGGAAACAACAGATGAAAACACACCTTTTCAAACATCACACCAACTGTTAAATTATGTAAATATAATATAAAAAGTTACTCCCCATTATTTTAAATGTTTATATCAACAAAGCAATACATTCCGAGAGAGAAACCACTTGTCAGTCACTGCAAACTGAACTCCTATTGGTTGACTGATATGCAGACCCTGACCAGTCCTTCCTGTTATAAAGACCCTTTTACCCTCGGCCGTCCCACAGGAAGTTGAGATCCTGCAGTTCAATCAACAGGAAAGACATTCCTCTTCATCGTGTGACAGCCCAGTCTGCTTCATTTGGCCTTACTGTACACAATCCCAACTAAGCAAAATGCTGGAGCTATTCTAGTGTCTCTCAGTTCATGCCAAAGAGTCACTGAACTTACTGAACCGCAACGCATCTGTCTGCCAAGACCAAATGCAGCTACAATTACACAGGAGATCAGAAAAGCTCTTAGGGTCAGTATGAGACATTCCTGATCATGTAGTGCACTCATGGATGATCTGTGTGTGAAGCAGTTGTAAAATTCCAATAAACGTGCATTCTATATGGATACACACATTCCAGGTTGCTATGTTGCTTGGCAACAACATACAGCCTTCTGGTACAACAATAAAAGTTTCATCACACGAGAAGGAGTGCGGCTAGACTCTATATCAGCATGGCTGAGAGTCACAGGCTACAGGAAATCATAGCCGTACTGATATACATCTCTTTCTAAACATACATATGGTAAGTATAAGAATATTAAAAGTATATCTAAAGCACACACCATTAACTTTATGGTTATTTTATTGACTTTCGACAGATCAAAGAGCACTTCGACTAATAGTATTGTACACAGTGTTTCTATAGTGTCAGAGAGCTGTAAAACACAGCATGTACGAAAAGATTTAATAGTCACAAAACCACACAGTTTAACCACAGAGCTTAATTTTACACTTGTTTCTTGCAAGCACCAAGTCAGTCCGCAAGGTCAATCGCTCCTGACTACATTAGGATCGGAGTTCTAAAACAGTCATGGTTTCTGGTTTCTCTCTCTTTTGGTGGAAACTTGAAAAAGGTCTTCTTTTAGATCTAAAAAAAACACCAGCAAAAGGCCCTGTAATTATTGCAAGCATGAGGTATGAGATCTCGGCCATGTTCCGGTTCCACCCTTTGAGGAAGCAGTATTCTCACTTCCTAATCCGAAATCCTACAGACTGCCTGGAGTATTCAAAACTGCTGATGAAAAACCTTTCTTGTCTCCACACAAAGACTGAATATTTGTCGCCACAGACTCAGTGGTCATTTTTCCTTCCCTTTAAAAGGAAACAAAACAGATGGTGGCATGTCACCACATAATGAACTCATAGGAACTTTCACAGCGCAGTACATGCATCTATTTTGAAAACAACGTGTCTTTAATTCACCTCATAAGGCTGGTTTGCAAAAAAAAACTAAATTAGAAGCATGCTGACCCAAGTAAACACTTCTATTGTTCCTCTGAGTTCTAGCACAAATGTGACAGGAAGAGCTCTCTGCACTGTGACATGGACAACCAAGTAAATATTAGAGACACAACATTAATACATCCACAGACAACACGAGGGTCTCAAGGGCAAACACAGTGGTATTGAATGTTGCTACTGGAAAACAGGCCAAAGGAGATGGGGGTTGTGTATTGAAATCATCCAGGATTCAAACTTAGCGAGACTTCACCCTGATCACACAATGACCGAGAACAGTAACTTCCAGGTCTGAAGACGTCCCGATTAATGTCTTATTTATGTGTACTAATAAAAAGTGGAAAAAGTAGTGTTCATTAACACACCCTGCACAAATACACAAAACTGTGTTAGCATGCTAACATGCTGAACTTACTTAGAGGTCCGGCTGTTCTTATGTGCCTGACAAATGCATTTTTTGTAAGTATGCAGGACAGGCCAGAACAGGCATCCCAGTGGTGATAATGTAGTAAAAATATCCATAGATGATCTATTGGGAAACTTAGTAGGGTGTACATTTGAACTCTGGTGTACACAGAGAGCTATTTGGGAAATTATATACAAGATAATTAATGCAGTCTAAGTTTTGTCTCGTGACTCCATGGGCAACATCTCAGGCTCCACAGACAAATAAAATGACATGCTAGGCGTACAGGATAAGTACAGTTTTCTTTTGCTGCATAGCCTTGTGACGCCTTTTAAAAACAGGTGGGCTGTGGACAGTAAAGATATTTTTTAGTACATTAAGAAAACATTCACAGTCGTCTACAGTTCTGGCCTGTGGTTTCTTACCTTGTAGCAAGCTCAGTTTGTATACATGCTAACTGCCATTTTACAGGTTGAAGTTAATTAATGGTTAGCAAACTACAGCATATCTGCTGCTCTACAGCCTGAATATAAAAACATCACAGCAAAGTGCTGAAAAACAGCATGTCTAGAACGAAGACATCTCAAATGAGAAATGCATACCAGATGTGTAGCTTGTCTAAATAAAAATGACTCCCTAATCCCAACTGTTTGACAACTGAGTCTGTGGGGGAGTTACTGCCAGTCCACTGTTTTGCCCCGAAACACTACAGACTACCGCGGTCCGCTTAGACACAGTGTTTGTGTCCACAATGACATGGAGACTTTGACTCATCACTGATCTTACCCTTGATTCACAACCATGCACGCAGGATATTAAATTTGGTTATAACATGCAAAATGGCAGAGCAACTTTTATGTCACTCATAAATAAATACTTTCATAAAGACAGAAAAGCATCAGATGGATTGTTGTTAGGATGTCACTAAAATGACCCGCTATACTGTGATGTATGAATAACAACAGACGAGCATTTGTTTCCTCTGTACAGAAACAGGCTGGAAAATCATTAGCCCGTCACAATCGGTTGACCAGAGCCGGTTCTAAAGCTACAGAGACACAGTAACTCTATTGTAGCAATGCGGTCAGTTAAAGACAAATTACCAAAGCAACCAAACAACATGAAAGGTGATTTGGTGTGTTTTAGCAGCCCTTGATCAAAGCACAAAGACAGACAGGAGGTTTGTTTTAAAGCGTTGACTCAATGCAGTGATGACAGTGTTGTCTGATCCATCTGGCAGAGTAAATCTGCAGACGCAAAAACAGAACAATTACAATGTAAAGCTTGTAACCCGGGATACAGAAGTCATGTGCATTTTCCAATTCACAAAACAGGAGGAAAACAGAAACACTTACACAGCTGGTCTCAGAGTTATGGACCACATTTTAGATAACTGATTGTAAAACACAAAGCAGGTAAAAAAATATCCTCAGGGACCGTCTCAAAATATTTTCCCTGAAGGAATCCTGTTAATGTCACTCAGATATGAACTGCTTTGTGAATCAAGCACGGACATGTAGAGAACAGCTTCATGAATTCAACCGTTCTGTTCGACAGTCATCTCTGCCTCCGATATGCCCCAACAGCAACACTGTCTCCTTACCAACACAAAATGTTCAGTTTGAAAATACGTTTTTGGTTGTATGTAAAGAATGACAGAGAGGTCCTGGAAGATTCATAAGAGAAACAGGGACCATAGAAGTCATTTTTTTAGCATGCTTTTTTAGCATCCAAGTCCCTGAGGCTCCCAGACGATCCGCTATCCATCCGAACCGGGTCTGTTCAACTGACCCGATGCTTAAGGCAGTGAGGGATTGACTCAAAACTCTAGTGATTGTTAAAACTCAAGCACAGGAGTCCAATAGAGTTCAATGAAGACAAACGAAACATTAGATCATTAGCAACATCAGCAACAACATTAACATATGATCAATACATAGACATATAAACTCACATTCATGCATTTCCATTGACTAAGTTTCCTAACATTGCACTGATGAGAGATGGACATGGTAATGCACCATTCAGCTTAATCACACATGCAGATTTTACAATTTATCTTTGCTGGCAAATGTGTGAACAATGACCCTATAGAGTCCTATTTTGCTTATTGTCCCTGATAGTTCTTATGTTGGACGGACAAAAGAGCACTAATCTCATGACAGGGCTTAACGAGATTGGCCCAAGCCAGTGTGAGAAAGATTTGGGTAAACTGGCAGAATTCTCACTGGGCCAGTGCTGTGTTGACCCTACATTTGTCATTGCAAATGTTTGCTTTTCTGTATAATCCAACAGTGTTTAAAATTCTGCTGATTAAATGGGTCACCGAGGTTAACATTACTAATTTGTTCAACCTTAAACTATGCAAGCGCAGTAATGTTTAGCACCAAATGCAGTTGTAATGATAATAAAAGATTTTTTCTGAACAGGCAAGTGAATGTATTGGCACACAAAACAAAAACTGAACATATTACAGAAAAGAAAACAAAATCTAAAGTGGAAAAATGTTGCCCTGATTATACTTGCATGAATAAAATGTGTTTATATTTAATCACTTCATGCCAACCAAAAAAACCTCCAGACTGTGCGGCATTTAGGATGACGGTAAAGTGGCGAAGGCCTTTTCTGTTTGTTTACTGATGAGGTCAGTGTGTTGCCAGGTGATGAGGTCATTTACTGTGGTACGAGAGGATGCAGGGGTGTGGAAAAGGCAGTCAAACAGACATCAATGCAGGGCTATGGGTCTGCATACATTATAGAGATGACTTGGCAGATAATGTGCCTTTTGCCAAGCATTAAATGGAACCAGATTCTGGCCCAATTTACAGCACATGTTTGGTATTCAACACACATCATCTCATCTGCTCCATGTGCTTAATAAGCTGAGCTAACATCAGAAATGGTGTCTAACAAAATGTTTTGATAAGAGCGACATGCCAAAATACAAAATAAATCCATCCTGAGCTGTTTTTCTGAGTTGGTGAGGGTCTTCAGAAAGAGGACAGTAAATGAAGAGAATGAAGAAGAATTTTATGGGTCGGATTCAAACCCACATTTCTCAATGGAGCACCACACATGCACTAACCACTATACCACAGCTCCAACTTTCGTCTATACTTTGTTAGTACTTCAATCTGTTACTGTGAAAATCATGACCCAGAAGTGTGGTAGAAGTTTCTCTTACTGGTTCCTCATCACATAAACCCCAATTCTGTTGATTTAATTGACATTATACCACCACAAGAGTTTAAGAACAAATGTACATGTGTGTGTTATTAACTGACAAGGTCTGTACTAACCTAAAGAACAATGTTGAGGACTAAATCTATGAGTCTGAAGTATGAAGTCACACTCTTTCTGGCTCTCAGCATTACCGAGTGGCTGGAGAGCACAAATCAGCAGCAGATGTGTGGAACTACAAAGCCCAGCTTTCCTGGAGGCCTCACCAAAAACAAGTCAATGGTTTTAACACACGCTCATTCTTATGCTTTAAACATTCAAAGTGCCGTAAGTACAATAACACATCTTAAAGTCACCATAAACTCAAAATTCTCTATTCTTATTTTGCAATCTATTATTGCAGTGTTTATTATAAACGATTCATCTGTGCACATGATCAGAAACATTAACCTCCCCTTCACGAAACATCTCATCTCTTGATGATGTATGTGTCGGACTGAGGGCGGGACTAATAATGATTGTCCAATGGCCAGGCAGTTTCTATCATTCCAACTTTAACAAAGATCCAATCAAATCATATAGGACCAAACCTGTTCTACATTTTTTCTCATTCTAGAAGCCATTTTACTCTGACATGCATCACCGAGGGGAAGAAGTGTAACTTTAATATGCTAAACGTTTGACTGACATGAGGCATAGAGAACTTAAAGTAAAAAATACATAGATATTAGAAAACATAGATGCACTTCTAAAGCATCACACAAAAATCTCTTTAATCATAAACGTTAAGATTTGAACGACCTGAGCTGTTCTTGAGAGATTTCATAACAGTCGAGTTTGACTGGATGACAGTCAGAACTCTTATCAGTCTGTAAGGAGACCCAGCAATTCCAGACTCTGACCTCCAGACTGCTATCAGCATAGCAAGGCCATGCTAAAATCATCCAAGCCAATACACAGCTGAGAGAAAAATGCTTTCATGAAATGAAAGAAAAAATAGCTGGCTGAAACAATGATAAATATACAGTTAAAGGGACATGTACACACTGCATTTCCACTCAAACATGGATGCGTTGAGCAAGAGTGCTGTTGTGCTCATTATCAGCAGTTTAAACCTGCAGCACAATTACTCAACACCATCCATGTTTGAGTGGAGAGCAGATGTTGCACTTTAACCCTATCAGAAATCAGTTTGATGTTTCTGTTCATCTTGCAGAATAGGACAATGGGACACTTTGGTCCTCCACATCTTATCTCGGTTTATTTTGTGCTACTCCTATAATAAAATATTATTTTAAGTAACAGCAGGGCGTGGAGTGATGCATTTGATCTGTCTGCTCAAACAGTGGTAAGTAAACACGGGTACAGCTGAGAAAACCATTTCAAATGGCATCGCCATCAAACAAAAAAAACATCAAACAGAAAAAACAAAGGCTTTGTTTACTGCAGGTGTATGATCAAAAAAACTATGCTTAAGAGAAAGACCAATAATCAAAGTGGAAGACATTTACATGGCTTTAAAGATGACTTAAAGATATCTTTTAAGGTAGCTGCTATAATTATGTCCACCTATATATGGAATGTTTTAGGTCCACAAAAGGTTACAAACATCCTTTACAGCTGGCCAGGAATGAGCCTGTTTTTTATTGTGTTGTGCTGTAGAGCATACAGTCAATGACTCAAGAGTCATGACAAACTCACAAAGCACAGTGACCCACTAAACCACAGACACTGGATGATGATCAGAAGCTCCACCGCCCTAAGGGACTGTTTTGCTTTTTCAATGCTCCTTCCTTCTAATATTTCAGACGGGTCATGTTTACATACCTCACTTTAAATCACAGCTATCAGCAGCACACAGCAAAGCAAACACGTCTACTTCCTTACAAACTCAGGCTTAAACAATAATGTAAGACTGGTCAGAAAGGGTGCTAAAGACAAATGACGGAAGTCATTTAAAAGACAAGTAAGATTTGAAAGGAAATTCAAAGCAGTGTAATGTAAGATATGGAGGGAGTTTGAAAATGAAAATAATCAATAATATTATTGATGACTAAAAGGTTAGGCTCTGTACAGGTATCAAAATTAGTTTTATAATACAATACAATACGATTTTGAGAAGTCAAATGGAACATAGAAAGTATGTAGTCTTAGGGTCCGTGTCTGTAGGGGCCGTGTGTCTGTAGGGGCCGTGTGTCTGTAGGGGCCGTGTCTCTGCACCACTAGCGGTGCCAAACAAAATTACAAGTGTTTTCAAACACGTTTCTCAAAGGCTCCCACCACCTGCAATCTGTTTGTCAAGGATATGTACGTTCTGCTGATAAACGCCAGCTCAGGGACTCCATGAGCTTTTGAATTCCACCTCAGGATTAAATTTCACCTCAAACCTTGTAACTCACAACCGGTAAAACAAGCTGCTCTCACCAGAGCACGGCTAAGTCAAAATGCCACAAAGCATGTTTACAAGGCATTTAACAAGTGAATTAAACCTACAGAGAATTCGCTCATCAACGGTTGCCTTTTCCCACAGCCGTTATTAGCGAGTTTTTACAAGAATTGTCTTGGTTAATTCAGCATGGCAAAGTGGTGCGAACGAATATAATTGCTCGGTTTCATTAAGAACTCATTATTGAGTTTTTCCATGGCTGACATGTGCCATATTGCTCTGTATGACAAAAGGTTTGTTTTATGCTGGGCAGGCAGTTCCTGCTTGACTAACAAAAAGCACAGAGCTTTATTACGCATAGATCAGCCATTGTGTGCATAGATAAACAAAATGCATCCGGTTACAAAGCTCCCACTGTGGCATGGTAGAGATGGGAGGTTTGGAGAAAGATCGAGAGAGAGAAAAAGAGAGAGGGAAAAAAGAAAGAGATGAGGACACAGCCAGAAGCTCCTCAGCAAGAACTGATCCAAATGGCATCAAGCACAAATATGTCAACTTAGGAGTAAGCCTTGTTGAAAACCTTGACAAACGGATCATAACAGACTTTCACAGCTGGTGATATTGGGTTTTGCAGCATGTAAATCATGCTTTTTTTTATCTGAAACTGCTGTTCACATTAAAATGGTAAGAAATTAATTCTCTAATATACATATATTGTTGACATGGCACAAACTTATTTATGAATAAGTTCAGAAATGTATAAGTGTTCAGAAACAGGGTTGTGAACAAGACTCACTGTGACAACCAAAATAAATTATTGAACATCCACGTTGCACCAGTAACATTTTTCCATATAAATCTCTGTGGGTTCCTCTTACCTGAGCACAGTATTCCCTTGTGCCTGGCACAGGAGAAGTCATCACACTCGCAGAAGGCTCCGTAGATCTTGCCGAACTCTGACTCGTAGCACAGACACTGTTTACAGCTACATTCACCCCGGCCACTGCACACCTGCCTGCCCTCGGCCTCTCGACAGGCACTGAGGTGCTGGTGGTCAACCTCTCCCTCCTCGCACTCACAGCGGGCTCCCAGGTAACCGGGCTCACAGCGACACATCCCGCAGCTGTAGGTGCCGACGGAACTGCAGCGGCTGCTGTTGGACTGCGTGTAACGCGTGCAGCTGCAATCGCAGCGGTAATCCACAGAGACCTCCAGACGGTCTTTAAAACCAACGGGCCTGATGGTGAAGCTCTTCTTGGTGCCTTTTGGAGGGCAACCTCGAGCATCTACAGTAACGTTGAAGGAGACCTGAAAAGAACAAAAAAGTGGAGTGCAATTTTTTTAGAGTCAGCAATTTTTCAATGTCATTTTTAGATTTATTTAGATCAACCCAGATAAAGAGAACAGGTATTAACAGAGACCTAATCAAAATGAATGAGGTCAAAGCTGAGTTATAAACTCTGAATTACCCCTGGTGACCCATGACCTCATCTCTCCTCTGAAAAACACTTCAGAAACACACAGGGGCTTCTCACTGACTGATACAGATCATACGTCAGATTAATCATAAACCATGAGATTAAAGACAAACTAATGACTGCCTAAAGGAAGGAAGTCCAAACAGTAGAGGCTTCATCCAGCCCAGACTTGATCTACATCAATCAATTTCCGCTAAGATCCAATTTGCACCTCAAAGCTTAAAGATAATTGCACTATTTAGTATTCCATTTGAGATACGGTTTGACTTTCACAAGACAACACTGGATCTTTGTTGGTCAGCAGTGCCAAGAAATTAGTTTATGGTGATCCAACCTCAGAAGAGAAAAAAAACTTTATGTGTGGATCCTCAGGGGTACAGAACCTGACCCTTCAAAAACACAGTCCAGCTTCTCTTTAATCCAGAACAGCCCAGGGGAGAAGACATGTCTGACATGCTGAGTCTAAACACTTTGAAGATTAGGGAGGCCTCCAGACCAAAAGCCTTTGCACACAGCTCAAAGCTGAACACTAGGCCACAGACGGTCATTCTGATGTTGACAGCCTAGACCTGAGGAGGTTCAGACGTCTCCCACAGAATAAGATAAACCTGTCAGTGAGGGTACTTTTATGGAAAGGAGGGTTCTCGCTGTGTTAATAACACTAGCCTATATACTGAGGACTAGCCTCAAGAAAAGATATACAATGTAAAAATAGAAACGATAGTACAATAAACATAGCAAGCTCTGCTCTGTTCAATACTCTTTTACTGCTCATCCTGTCTCTAGCATCAGAATATGATTTCCCCTTGTAAATGTAGCTTTGCCGTCTTGGCTCAATGGTTTTTAGGGCAAAATGTTTACTGCTCTCTCCCTCTCTCTTTGTACGTCGCTTTGGCTAAAAGCGTCTGCTAAATTAATAAATGTGAATGTAATTCTCAGCTTCTGAGTGGTGAACCGAGAACAACAAAATGTGTTACCGATTTGCCTGCATATACGACTTCTCTGTTTGTCTCAGGTAAATTCTGAAAACAACTATGAAAAACCAGTAAAAGCAGTGATGACGGATCACAGGATGGTAAAGGCGGAGGGGAGGAGTGAGGGATGGATCAGTACAGAAGTATTTCCTTAATGAGGCAATGAACTGCAGAATTAGATTAAGAAGACATGTGAGTCATGAGGACATGCACTGGTTAGATGAAGGCAGACAAAACCAGAAAAGTCCACCAGGCACAGTTGTGTGGCTGGAATGAAAAGAGGTGGAATACACATTATGAAGACGACCCACATACTAAAATCAGATTTACACAGATTTGAGATTATTGGCCCAACTGGTTAAACTATGAAAAAATTAAGCTATCGTGCTATAATACTTTTAACTAGATGTTTTTTAAAGACCGGCCCAATTTCTGAATGGGAGAACTATGAATTAAAAGAACCAGTGGGCGGGGCTTGTGCTCATAGTCTGACTCTGTGTCTGAGCACGCAGTATTAGACACAACGCTACAATGCTAATTGCGGGTAATAACATGGAGACAAGCTGCCTGCGGCTAAAATAATATAAAAACTTCATGTGCAAAATTCACTGCGTGCTAGTCATAAACAGCATGTTGTAATGCTAAATGGTTGTAAACCCACCCCAACAACCAGGCAAATCTAAATAAGTTTGGAATCCTTACACAGCTTAAAATGCAAAATGACTTTGAAATGAAGGTTTGAAATAAGATGTCACACGCTCCATAGATTTGAAAATCAACATTAATGATGTTTAAATGATGGAGAACAGTGTTGTAATAGATATGTGCAGTAAAGCGCGCTTTTAGGCTTTTAAATAGACGATTTAGGTAAACTGCTGCATCCTCCACAACCTGATTTGCATAATTCCTTTAGTGAATCGAACGCTAAATAAACTCAAACAGTATGTGTAAATAAACAACAAACAACACTGAGAGTGGCCATAATTCATTTTTAGTGAATCCCCCCGTGAAATCTACAGAAATTCAAATTACTTCAACAACTGCGATACAAATTTGCATTAAAACTGTTTTGACATTGTAGTGAGCAAAACTTTACAAATGCATCCAAGTCTATCCAGAATTAAACTAATGTTTCCTGGGACACCAGCCAATTTAATATAGGATTAGACCAATCTGTTATGTATGGGATATTTTAGTAGTCCCAAGGGGCCTGAATTCTGCTTCTGTGAAGGAATCTAAGCTTAACTTTAGAATGCAGGCTAACGCCTCTGTTTCTAAGGCCTGTGTTTTTCCACGGCTCCTCGCCCAAAAAGAACTCAGCGCTATTGTGTGAGTCCATTAAAATTCAGCATCCGACCCCTCGGAGAGCCAGCTAGAAAACTGAGAGTAGCCCATGGGATTCTCCTTGTGTTGTGCACCCCTTTTCTAAGAGCAAGACTGGCACAGTGTGACAAACTCCCTCGTGGATAAAACAAAAAGGTTTTGGGCCTACTGCACTGGCTAGAGGAAACTGGGTTTCTCTTTTTATTTGTGTTTATTCAGTTCTGCCCCCCGCCCCCCAAACCCCTGATGTTCCATCTCCACAGGGTAAAGAGGGCAAAGCAGAGACTGGGGAGTGCTGGATGAATCATTGAGGGTCAGCTCACTGCATGGTGACATGTACCATATATGGTATGTTATAATGGCTCCCTAATTAACAATGTACTCGAGGACTTTACACTAAAATCTTTAAGAACCTACAGACATTATCTAAAAAGTCCTTAAAGCTGTAGATGACTGTCCCTGAAAAGGGCTCTCAAAGCTTTTAAACCAAATTCCCAGACAGAGACCCTGTCTACAGACCACAGCATGGTACTCAAACTTCTACTTATCATTGAGACTTTGAAATACATCAGCTCCTAAACAGGCAATGCTAAACAATATAGCCACAAAGCTTAAGCATCAGTTAAAAGCGTATACAGTCTTTCAATCTGTTGAAAAATACTGCACTACTGACTTAAACAATTTGGCCCACTTCTAAAAAGCCAGAATTTATAAAATAGAGGCTGTTTGAGTTTAATTTTGGTTGCAAATCTAAAATAGTACTTTATATGACTGTAATTAATATGACTGAATTATAATTCCTCTTATATAATCACCAAAATGCACTTTAGCTGGAATGACAAACAAGTCATTCCCTAAAATAAACATCTGATATTCTTTCCTTTCTTCAGTCGTCTTTTCCCATCACTCTTTCACCTCAAATCTTCCGCTTTCATTTCCAAGACATTGAAAAGAAATTTTGTAACATACACAGAAAAAACAACAAACAAATACGATTATTCACTTATTCATAATCACAAGAAATTAAAATTGCTCCTTTGAGATATGAGTTAGATGAGGAGGACTATGATCTCAAGACAACATGCACTGAAACTGACCTGTTTATTTCTGACTTTTTGGCTTTACATAATAAGATTACATAATCATAAAGAAAACAGTCTGGCTGGCATCAAACAATCCAGGCAGAGAGACAGGATTAGGTGTGGTCTGTATTAAGCATTTTTTGTGCGTTTAAAGCACATGCAATATTTGATAAGTAATAAATACTAACAGTGTCACCAATTTTGAGGTCAGCACACTTGCGGAGGCCGGTCAGTGGTCGGCCATCTTGGCAGGTGGCAGTGAAGGCCAGATTGAGATCTTCAGGGTGGTCCCACACGCTCAGCTCAACTTTTGACCTGATGTTCTAGAGGAACATAGATAAAAGAAATCAATAAATATAAGTGCCAGTGCCAATTTATCTAACACTCACTGGAAAGAGTTTCGAAAGTGTTGGGGATGCTCCAAAATGTAAGAAACACTAGTCTTATAAATACTAGCTCTGGCACCAGAATTAAAATCACAGAACTTCTATTGTAATCTTGGCTTGCATATTAAAACAACCACTGAAACCGAACTGTGTTTGACACAGTAATCACAGAAATTGTACAGATATAAACAGAAATTGTTTTTGATATTCATTGTTTACCTCCACTGTTAAACTAATCGTCTAAATTAGCTTGTATCTTTTTGGAAAACTTCCTCAATCTCCCTGCATAGCAGTTTCTCGTGACAATTTCGCATTTTAAACTTTTATGGCTAATATCCAGTAGGTCCATTTTTTTAAAATTTATTTAGTTGTATCATTTATTTAACTTAAATACTAACTATTTATGAAAAGTACAAAACATGCTAGCTAAAAACAAGCACAAGGTCTTCGCCTCTCCCACACATGTATGGCTGAAAAACAACCTCAGCCCTAAAACAACATTCCAGGACACTTCCTGGACAAAAGACTTATAATGCATCAACAAACAAATCTTCAGTATCAAAGTATCAAATCTTCATCGTTAGCTAGAAATGCTAGACTGCAATGCTTACTGTGTGAATGAAAGCAGACCTATAAAAATGAACTGCAATTTCCACCTTGACCAAAACTCAGGAAATTCCTTATTTTGGGCGCTTATGTAATCACGTAGTCATACTGTAGTCGCGGCAAAAGAGCAACATTTAGTCTGCACTCCATAAAACGTACATCATATTCTCATTTTAATGGTTTATTAGTTAAAAAAGGTCATTAATGAGGCAGCCAAAGAATCTGGAGTCAGTTTGGTGGTTGTTTAGTGAATTGTGTTGTTCACACACATTGTTCTGTACTACACACATACTACACACTTTACAAGGTAAAAAGCCTGAAGGAACTGTCATTGGGTCAAGAAGACCAATTGACTCCTTTATCTACACCTGGTTTATAGAGAGAGGGAGGCTGAAACACAAAGCTAATACATTTGCATCTATAACAGAAAGATGGCAGATAGATAGGTTTAGATAACTACACTTACATTGTATGCGTTGACAATTAGCTGAATAATATTTTTGGAGTCCTGGTCCAGAATTTCCACTGTAGTCCCAGGAATCAACGCAGTGAGATTCTGTTCATGAAAAGTCATGTAGGACATGTAAAAACAATTTGCTAGACATTAACTACAAAACATGTATGGGAGCTGCTAGCAAACACAGCCCAGCACAGGTCTGAGTCATGATGAAGCTAAGATACCTTGTACAGAACATAGTGCCTTTTGGTTACTGCAAAAATTAGGAAGATGTTGTTCTCAGCCAGCTTTTCTCCAAGAAGGGCTAGTGAAGGGTAGTCCTGTGGAGAGAAATGTACCAATGAGTATGACAGCAGGAAATTCATGCACTCTCTTTCTGTAGGAAGTTTGTGAAAGGAAGTCATAGCTCTTCTGATTCCCCTCCATGGTTTCCGTTGTCTGTCTCGCCCATATCCTCTCTGTACAGCTGGAGCGTTCTGTGCTACTAACGTTCTGTGCTCTGCCCCAGAAATGCAGCTTGCACATGCAGCTTGCACAATCTCTTCAAAGTGCTTTCAAATAAATGATTAATTTTATCTAATAAAAAGTTAATAAATGAAAATATATTGTGGGTTTAATGCTAGTGTATTTACACGCATTGACAAAATTCTCTTATAGCAAATATGCAACACACAGGTTACAATAGTACGCTCTTCCATGAATATAAACCAAAAATATCGATGACTCATCTTGCACCACACAGTTTTTCGTCCAATCAAATGCTTTATAAAGTGAACATATCCTTTCAACACCACCTGCAGTCAACTAAAAATAAGGGTTCATGACTGTAACTAAAGCTGATTGGCTATTTATATAATAAAAAGGAAGGAGTCCTCAAAAACAAGAAGAAGTCCTTCGAAATGTCCAGGCCAAACTTTTGGCTTCAATAGACAACACATCAACACAAAACAGACAATTCTGCTCATCAAGCGATTTCATAGGGCCTTTAAATCCTAGTTTGCAGTAGATGGTGCACAATGATTTTGTTTGTTTTTTTCCCGGTTGAGTGGTCTCTCTCAAAACATTTGCTGCATTGGATGGAGCCCAAACTGCACTGAGAGTTGAGCCCTACATCTGTGCTGACATTCTCACAAAGATGAAAACATATCCAAACCAGTTCAAATGAAAAAGATTTATGAATATTCAAGAGAGATCACATGGCCAAAAGAGAAAAGAAACAATGAGTGTGCAAAACCTTTACAACTGAATGATCAGCAAACGCACGCATGCCTTCTGAGCTTTTTTAATACAGCTCAGCAAACATCGACCTGCTGGGTTTCACAAGCTTTTCAGACAATCATTATATGTTCTTTTTAGGAATTTACTGCTGAAAATTATTTAGTATTATTTAGCATTTAGTATAATTCCAATAAACACATTTAGAGCTCAGACAGCATGCCAAATCAAAACAACAACAACATGCATCTCTCAGAAACCACAGTATCCTTTGTTTCATTCAGTCCATTATAAATACATGGGAGGAGTTTTGCAGTATAAAACGTGTTTACCATCATGGTGGAAGCGCTGTACTCATTCTTGTCATTCAGATGACATTGGCCATCATGTGGATGCACGAGTCCACCGAGCTTTCCATCCAAAGCCAGGTGTGGGACGTCATCTGTGGCAAACACTAGGAGATGATAGGCCTCCTTCCTCCAGCCAATCTTCTCCTGCCACAAGATGAGACTCTTAATCATACCAGTCTGTTTCCTGTCATATAGCTCTGCAATGTTTAGATTATTAATACTGAAGCATCTAAGCATCTGAATTTCATAAAAGGTTTTTTATGAAACATCCGGCTAACCTCAAAATCTTATGTAAAAGTGGTTTTCTTAGTAGGTGTTTCATTGATTTGCATGTAAACACATAAAAAACATTTTGCATATGAATCTGACTTATCTGACAGATATTCACTTATTTTGTGCATGTGTGTGAACTAGCCCTGAAACAGCATCAATGTAGAATGTATAAACAGACAAGGCCCTCCGCTCTCATTCAGTGCAAACCAAACGGTCTTGATCAAACATCCTCAAGTCTTGTACACCTAAGCAAATATTTTTACAGTCCATGATGTCGCATAATATTAGCAAGTGGCTTTCAGAACTCGCCCTTAGGTCGGTCTGTATGTCTTCTGAAAAAGGATGATATAGCATAGCACAGAAAAGGGAAATCTAGTGATGCTTTTTTCCTTTAAATTTAAAAATGAAACAGAAGCCGTTCTGTCTTTTTGGAGAGCAGAAAGAGTCAAAGATGCTCAGTGATGAAGCAGCAAATTGCACACACTGACTGACAGCTTACCTTACAAACAGCAGCCTGCAGAATGGCATCAAACCCCCCCTCTGGTGCGTCCCTGTTACGGGACACCATCTGCTTCTGCACTTCTTCATTAAAACGATCAACCTTGTCCGTAAGAGACAGCAGGTGACGGAACCCAAACGTGGGGACGCAGTTCGGGAACAACTTATATCTGTAATAAAAAAGAATTATAAGTATTGGGATAATCATGCATTAACCAGGACATCATTTGTAATTATCATGATAGCTGAAGTATAATTTTAATTAGTTCTGTATTCACACACACACACAGACATATTGTCCCTGCTGTGGCACAGTAAGCATTAATGTGGATTACGTGCATACATGGTCACTGATGCATGATGGGATGCATGATGGGCTGGCATGGTGTGATTACCTCTCTGTGCTGAATGTGCTGTACTGGCTTTGTAACATCAGTCTAATCTGTCACGCTTTTAGAACAGCCTACCACCATTCCATTAGGACAGCACGATAACCACAAGGGATACCAGCTAAATAAACACTCTCATTTTAAAGACGGGTTTCTCTGTTCTAAATTAGAGTATCTCATTTTTGAGATGAGACAAAACAGTAAGTCAGTTTAGTAAGTCAAGCAAATATGACATGCCCAAAGAAAAAGGCTATGACAAAACATTGATATTTTTAGTAACATAAGGTAACAATATTAAGAGCCCCACTAACAATTAACATCTTCTTTAAATCAATTTCTTCCATTGCATATAACAAGGGTATTTTAAAAGATAAAAGATGCAATGGCTTTTTTCATTTGTATTCAGCTATAAAGAAAAGACAATACCAAACTGTTTACAGCTCCTCACAGATATGTGAGCAATGCCACCTAAGTGTTGATAATCAAGTCTCTCTCTTACCCATTGCAGGGGTTGTCCTGGTACTTGGGGGCCGTGTAGGAGAAAGGTGATATGTTCTTATCCACAAAGGAGCCAAACCCAAGGCGAAAGTTACTTGTGAGTTTCCTCATTTCCTCCGCCAGTTTGGTGCCCAGATTGCGAATAGTATCCAGATCATCCTTCATGGAGAGCGAGAGGTCCATCAAATAGTACAAATCAACAGGGTAGTCTTCCACTGGACGGACCTGTACCTCAAATGAGGTCTGGTCACCTGATGGAAGAAGGGTCATGCAAACGCTATTTTAGTGACATGGTTAATTTAAAGGTATCTACAGATACATTTAAATATCTAGTCCTACACTGGCATCCGCTGGATGCTAACTCCTCCACAGTAGATGCATACCAGGTCTTAAGCTGAGGGAGATCTTCTGTGGATATATCTGGATGACATCATACTGGGTTGCCCCAGAACCTTTGGAGCTCAGGGGTTTGCCCCTCAAGAGAGAACTGCCACTCCTGGGATTTTCAATGAAAGGTGCATCACACCCTCTTTTGAGTAAGCTCTGGCTAAAGTCACATCGTGAGGTGAGTGTTCTTGCCTGTCCGAAATCCTGAATCAGGAAAAATATCATTCTGAGCAAGCTGTTAAATAAATAAGCGAACCTAGAAATTAAGTTGCAATCTGTCAGCAGTAAGTCGCACTGGATTGTTAAAATGTATTAGATTTAATAGACTGCGGACACACCTATTAGGTCCCTGTCTTGGTAGACAGCTTCATAGGGTTCATAGTGTCAATCACCGTGTTGTGTGGTGGACTGTGGCACGTGCATGCATACCTCTTGCGCGCACCAGGCGCAGCTCGGGTGAATGAGAAGACATTCCTCACAAGACGTGGCGCTACCGCTCATACAAACATTAAGACCTAGAATATGAGAAGATCCATGGTAGATGTTACAGACAGATATAGCTTGTAGGTAAAAGTTACATAACACGGCACACCGGTTGAGCGAATGTACACTATCATTTACCGGCAACACTTTGCAATAAGGTTCCATTTGTTTGTATTAGTTAACTACCCTAGTAGACATGAACTAGCACTTAACAATACTTAGACAGCATTGCAATCTAAGTGAATGCAAATTTCAACGTTTACTGATGCATTTTTCAATCAAAAGTTGTCATTAGTTAATGCACAACGAACTAAGTTCGTTCGAGAAGTAAGGACAAAGATGCAGAAGGTGAGATTTGTGCACATTTGTTACTGTAACTTGCTTTTGTTACTTTCTATCTAAATGAAATTAGGAAACGTCGTTTAGAGATGTCACTGTGTATTCGCTGAGCACTGCACTTACAAAGCAGCGCGGAAACTGAAGAGCGTGTATACTTACCTTGGACGTCGAAAATAAATATTTCCAAGACTATGTAAACTAGAAGGGCCGTGTGGCGTGTAAATCGGCAGAGTTTCCACATTATTCCTTGCAAAAAATCCACTCAACGTACAAAAGGGGTTTGTCCAAATATTATGAAACAAACAGATATATTATAAATGTCAGCGCTCGTTATTTAGACAGCGGGTTGCTGAAATCTTCCCTTTGTCCATCCTACTCACATCACAACCGCATATACATGATTGAAATGAGTTTGCATCAGTAAACATGTAAATGAAATCTTAAGTTTGGGACTGCCACTCTTAACAATAATCCACATTCGAAGTTATTGTTACTGTCGTACGGCACTTTCTCTCTGTTGCAATAGTTCAAATTGATTTGTATCCATAATGATGTCTCAATCCTCTGTAGCAGAAGGTATTTGAAATTTCGTAGCCGGTCTGTGCGATTGTATACTTAGTTAAGGACGCATCCTCTCGTTGTCGTCAGCATGCAAGTTCCGCTGCTGAATGCCTGTTGTGTCCCTCACTTTACTTTAAGCTCCGCCCACAGGCGAAGAGAGGCTGGACATTTTCCCGAATTCCAACAAGTACCGCCTCCTGCAACAGGATTGGCTAGTACACTTCCAAACATGATCCTATTGGACAATTAGCAAGCCATTCGTATCTATCTGCTCATATCAAATCAGGCGATGAGGGCGGGAGTTATGGAAATATGAGTGGAAAGACTGTAGTGGCTTAAACTAGTTACAAACTTGGGATAGTGTTTAAACTTGTTAAATTATACATTTTGTATTTTTTTATTTGTAACTTTTAAAGAAAATGTTTTACTTAAATATTTGTGTATACTACAACGCTATTATTATATATATTTATATACATGTCATATATGAGCTTATATATTGTTATATAGAGGGTTTTAAGCCCCGACATTGAAAGTTCATCCAGCTCAGTCGGCAATCACGTGACCCCTCGGTAATTATATCACCACATAAGGAGTAAATTTATAAGTTAGCTCTGGTTTTACCAGAGCAAACGTGTTAATGAGTGGTAAATGGGTCCATCTATCATGAATCATTTTTACAAATGCAAAAAGACCTATAAATACCGACACACACATCACTTGATATGCTTTTCATTCAACAATGTGCGACTCCTCGCCGAGTTTGGCCTTCTACTTATCAAATAATTTTTAATAAACAAAGGAAAGCGGTTTTATTTAAGCAACACAAGGAAACAGTATTTTTCATCATTAAAATAACAGCAGTGGTGAAAACCTGAACAGAGGTTTAAAAAACAAAGCTTGCTAATT
The DNA here is from genome assembly GCA_036877575.1 of Botia almorhae. Classification (NCBI taxonomy): domain Eukaryota; kingdom Metazoa; phylum Chordata; class Actinopteri; order Cypriniformes; family Botiidae; genus Botia; species Botia almorhae. Next base: position 112,552 of record JAZGTJ010000109.1, on the reverse strand, counting down.
CTATTCTATTAATTCTAAGATCTGAATTCACTCAGATAAAGTGCCACAAAACTAACCGTATTAAAATACAGTTGCATATAATGCTAAACGTAACTCACAAGAGGGCCTAAACTTGAACACCAACACTCAACAGTTGAACACCAGTAATACTAGTCAGGTAACTATGTACAAGGCCTTAACTTTATATAAAAAATACAAATCAAGCACACTTGGAGAGAGAGCCCTGTGTGAGAAGCTCAGAAGTCATATCCACTATAGATCTGAGGGAAAGGCCATTGAGAAAGCCTTGTTTTTTGGCCCGCAGTTCCAGCAGGGCGTCTACAATCTTCTGACGGCCTATGTTTGGGTGGCGCTCTGACAGCTGGGCCATGATTGTATTAAAGCTTCCCATGGTGGCATGGTGCTGTGGCACACAGGTACCAGACGCCGTGGGTGAGTCACAAATCATGGTTAACCTGTCAACACTACAGCGTGGTCCCTAAATCAAAAAGCAAGTATGACAGATTAACAGTTTAAAACAGTAATATATGGTTTGTATCTTTTACTTCGTAACAGTTGAGTAAAAAAACAGCAAATATAACAATGCGAAAGCATGTTTTTAAATGATAATCAAATACACAGCAGCTTCCAAGACTCTGAATTATAACCTAGTAGATAAAGTAAAAGTATTAAATAGCCTTAAAAAAACTCCCGGTATGGACAATTGCTAGTGAACTAGTTTTTCAGAGACTACCACTTCTTCATCTGACAAACTACAACACCCTTTGTTTCCAGTTTATTCACTGCAGGTTCTGCTTTACTGGTTTTTGCAGTGCCGTGAGATCTCTCACCTTGGGATGAGTTGAGGCAGGCCCACAGAGTTGCTTCACATGGATGGGGTGACCTTGGATGATGCACCCATTTAGATTTTTAACAGCTGCCCTGGCATCACTGGGACTCTTGAGGTTAACAATTGCAGCCCTAAATAAGCGCAGATATGATTACAGCTCGTTAATGATATCCTCTAATGAAAACAGGAGCTATAGTATTCTGCATTACTAGAACACATAACATTTATAATTACATCCATCACAGCATGGGTGTGGTCCCGTAAGCTTTGTTACAGCATGCTGTGTAAGCATACTAGTTCAGCAAGAAATAAACACAGGTTTACCAGCTTTTTTTAATCCGTCAGTTTTTTTAATACTGTCAATTCTTGTTTGCATGATATTTGTAATAAACCTAGTAAGATCCAGCTACTGAATATGGTCACACAGCTGATAACATTTACTGAGATTCTGACAGTTGTCAATTTAATCTTAAAACTTGATGTCAATATTAAAAAAAAAAATAAAACAGAATGATAAAACATTCCCAGAAATTTGCCCTCCAAAAACACATTGGTGGTGTGGATTAATGTGTTGAAACACTGCAAACAAAAGACCAAAACTAACAAGTCGAGTTACTATATAAAGACAGATAACTCCTACCTGATATTGTTGCTGAAAGTGGAGATGTGGACAGTTGTGGCATTATACTTCTCAAACCAGAGCATTACCTCGTGCTACAGGAAATAAACTAAAATGTAAGGATGCTGCTGCCTCCTAGAGGCTATATTAACTTTTAACACTTTCACACAAGCACTGCATTGGCTGTACCCTACCTCAGTGACAATACTTGGCAAGCCCGTAACACACAAAAGGGACCTTTGGTCTGACTCCTGCTCATCAGTCCCTGTGGAACAGTAACAAAGATAACTAATTAAATAAAAAATAAGGCCCTTTCCCAATCTACTAGTCCCACAGTGATTATCCAACCCAAACTATCTCCAAACTATCTCTAAAATCGCCAGTTTTCAGACAGCACTAAAATGGTAAATCAAGACCTTTAATGAACAACAAAAGTGAAAAGATACTCCACCTTTTTGCTCCATTTTGTGGTTCGCGCTTTCCCTCCCCTCTTTCTTTTTCTCCATCTTTTTATCTTGATTTGGAGACCTGAGTTCCTCCTCTGCATCAAACCAAGCTTCACTACTATTAAGATCCTTTACAGTACCTGCAACAACATAGAGATCATTATTAAAAACTGTTTTTTGTTTCTTCTCCAAAACTCATACCAGGGATCATCTTACTGGAGGTTCCTGGCTGCTTGTTGGGAAGGACTGTGACTCTGTCTCTGTTACTGCTTTCGGCTTTTGGTTTATCCTATTCAGTAGCACAGAGAACAAATACACTGTGAGTCAATGAAACTGCAGGTCCAAACATAGATCACTTTTATCAAATAAATAACAGTATGCGGTGTCCAAAATATACATTTTTCTTAAAAAAAATGCAAAAAAGGCTTCAGGGTAAGTAATATTTCTGATCAGTTAATTTACCCACCAATGGAACATGTAGCATAACGGTAATATTGTACACTGACAAGATGTAAATGAATTACCAGAATAGCTTCAGTGTCTGTAAAAACAGGTGCTTTCATCCTCTTAGCGTTTTCATCTAGCATGTGGCATTTTGCAACAGTACTGCTCAGAATGAGAGAAAATTGTACATTTCTGAAAATAACATTTATGGCCACAAATTAATTTTAAGAGTGTTGGTTTGAAATCCTGACCACATACCTCCCTAGGCAGTCAAATGAGCCTAAATGGACCTCATGCAGCTGAAAGAGACAGTTTAAATATTGCTTATATTCTCAGATCCATTCCCAAATATTCCAATATTTTAAGTTCATCATACCGAAGCTGGGCTGTAATATGTCCCTGTAGTTATTCTTTGAGTGTCTACAGACAGAGGCTTAAGATCATCCAGTGGAATGCCTGCCAGAATCTGACCTCTCATCTCATAGTAATCTCTCTCCAGTGTATTCAGGGTTTCTGTCATGATGTCAGGAAAAGCCTCAACCCTGAGGACCACACAAAAATTAATCACACAAAATAACAAAATGCTTTTTGTTTTTACACAAATTAAACATACAAGTTAAAAGTGCTTTATCTCATACCAGCTCAATATTAACTATAACCATAAATAAAAACTGAAACTAAAAACTCATCTTTTTCGTCTTCACTTCCTTGACTAATTAACTAACTCACCGCCACTTCTACTTCTTTAACTTAATAAAAAAAACCTTCTTATACTGTGTTTGAAATATCTGAGACCTGTCTATAGCACTTATTCACTGTTGCCTCTTATTGTAATTGAAGTTGCTTCCTTGTCCTCATTTGTAAGTCGCTTTGGATAAAAGCGTCAGCTAAATCACTAAATGTAAATGTAAATATATAAGTCATCTGTGGGTGGATTCCAGTAAACTTCAGGTCATGACTGGTGACGCCAATGGTTCAGAAATGATACACATCATCTTAAAGATTTTAAAGACTTCCTCCTGCGAGTTCTGTCTCTTACCCGTGATGAGCTCTTTCACTCAGTGGGGAGGTGAAGTAGCATCTCCAGCAGTGCTGCTGGCACATGACAAACTGAAGAGCAAGATGATGCAGCTCTGCCCGTCTCGCCCGCTGGGCACAGTCACACCCACCAACTTCACTGCAGTGATCACCACCAGGACTGGGCCTGTGAAGACACACACAAACTCCACTAGATGCTAATAAAACGTTTCATTCTATAGACAATCTCATTTATTAGGGAGGTATAAAGTGGACAGAATCATTTTTATCCACATAGATAAATTCAACCCCCGCATACATCTGACCGCATGCTCAGAAACTCATAAAACCAATGATAATGGATTCACACAAGGATTTGCTTTGTTAAAAACACAACACGTGTCCTGCTGCAGCACATGGCAGGAGTCTGAAGCATTGGGTGTCTATAACTGTGTTCTATGAAACACAAAGTGGTCTTGCTTTATAGGGTACTTCACAGCTCAAAACCCTCAAAATCTATGACTATATTCACAATATAGCACAACCCCAATTATTATATAACCGTTACCACAGTAAAAATACTGAAAATTTAAACTAAAATCATTAACTGGTGTCTATCTATCAGATATAGCTACGAAATATAGTCATACAGAACAGTGCAAACAGAATGATGGCACTCCTATGAAGAAAGTATTTTGAAAGATGGGATTTATTTGTCAAATGCATTACCTTGACCTTCTATCCTTCAGCTGTTTCAGTTCCTTCTCCATCTCCTTTAACTTGATGAATTCCTAAGACACAGATCTTCATTACACTGAGCTCACTACAAACTTCAACCATGTGGCAAACGCAAAGAATATGATACCTCTGTGAGAACATCCAAGTCAGCCATGTAGACCTCAGTAATGGTGCTCTTGTCACATGTGACCATTTGCCGGGGCCGTTTAGCTTCCTCATTGTTGACAGGTAGCGAGTCTGTATCAGTGGCAACACTTTTGCAGGCTTTCATCTGGGAGATCTGACAAACCTGTGTCGCGCGTGTAGATGTAAAACGGGCTCTGAAATCACCGCCGGCATCTACGATTTGGTTCACAAAGAACGAGGCACGAGGAGCGCCGCACTGTACACTCGCGGTGGATTGGAGCGAAGACCCTGCATGAATCACTCTGAGACTCTTATCAAGCGGTTGGTCGTATCTTGAGTCCTCCTCATTACATAGGTCCTCAAGATGTTTTCCTGAATCATTAGCCATCTCAAATGAATTGCTGGGGCAGATAAAAGAATCTGCAGAGTTTGCAGCACTGGCCAAGGTGGTTTCCGAGGGTACATATGAGACTTCTGTACTGCCTTTTGTGGCCATGATGGAGTCATTGTAGTCTGCCTCCATGTTTCGGCTGTCATCACTCCAATCTGTGTGGTTTAAGCTGGTTCTACTAAAACTGTAATATTCTGACAGGGTTTCCTGGTTCACATCATAGTAATTTGCCCCACCTTCCAATTCTGCACACAACTGGCCTTGGTCATTTTGGATGGGGTCAATTCTCTGAGCCTGACTCTGCATATCCAGCTCCATATTAAGAGAGAAGTTTGCCTGAGCTATCGGTTCCTTTAAGGTTTTGACATCCGCCCTTTGCTTTACTTCCTCCCACATCTCAGACAAGCACTGGACCTGTGCAGTGTTCATTCCTCTAGCAGGGCAGCTATGGCTAATCTCATCTTTAGCCGTTACGACATTCAGCTCTTCCCTTACGTTACTTGGTAGAAGCTCAAGGTGCTCCTCATTTTCTAAACAAGGACAAAATATATCAGTATAGCTTGAAATATACCATCTAGCTTGTTTTAAAAGGTTATTGCAACATAGCACATCTCACCTGACATACGGACTTCATCTTCCGAAATCTGAATACTCATGCCACAATGGTGACACTTCTTAATACCAAACTGAATACTGCTCCCACAGTTTTGACACCGAGTTGCATCATAACATGTTGGATACCTGGACCTAAGACACAGCCAGATGGCATTAAATAAAGCGACCATTAGAATTGTTTCAAACGAGTGCCATTATAAACTTTTGTCAATTCAAAGCATCCTGGTAAACAATTAAGGAAAACAGAACCACAAAACACCAAACTACAGCGATTTTAAAAGAAACACAAAATTAAGATCCTACTTGTTGTGATTTGATGACATGGCTGTTGGATGGGGACTGTAATTTCCTCTTAATTGTTCTAAACACACACATACAAACACACACACACACACAAACACACACACACACACATTTATGAATGACAGAGAGAAAGAGAATGTACATTATATGCACTGACAAATGAAACATCCAATCACAATCAAGAATTAGTGTCATTTTACTAACTGAACTCACGTTTCAAATACACAAACTTTCCGACTACTTTAAGCGCAGGGTGTCTCTGTGTAAACTGCAGAAATCCTCCTTCTTCTGCAAATGGGAAAAGCACAATTTATCTTTTAAATCATTTTTATATTTAAGAGTGAAACGTTTAAAGCTGCAATCTGTAGTCTTGCCTCTCTATCGCCATCTCTGTTTGAACCATAAAATTACTTTGCTGGATTATGTTTATGTGGATGACAAGTTTAAACTCCAAGCAACTGCTGTAACGTAAAGTTACAAACACTCCAATATGCTCAGCAGCCGGACACAAACATACAATATAAGAGCCGGGACTTCTTCTTTCTGTTTATAGACATGACATACCAACGCAGACAAATAAAGTCAAACAGACATCTTTAACTATATAAAAGTTATGGATTGCAACTTTAACCTTTACTGCCCATACATTTTCAATTGCTAACGGTCATTTAAATAGTTGACTCCTTACGTTGTATCAGTGTCCTGTCCTCCGCTGGTAAGGAGAGGTACCATCCAAGTAACTTTGGATCAGTGAGCTCCAGACAATGGTTGACCTGGATAAGGTCGAATAATGACCTATAACATGCACAATTGCTCCAGTCAGATCAATAAAACACAGTTAACAGTAAACCAATGTAAACTAATTTTCATTAAATGGATGTACCCGTATGGACTCTTGTTACATGGTTTTATTATCTGAACAAAATACACATGCATAAAGCTGAAACGAAAATTAAAATAAACAAATCAAACAAAGTTTGACAACAACTGGACATTTGTCAGTAAGTGTTTAGTCTTGTCAGTCTTGTCAAGTCTAAATGAGATGAGTAACATCTACTATTTACTTTAGTAAGGTGTAAAATCAATAGTTTAACCATGTGTTTACCTGTTCAACAAAAATTTCCTTCCATCCTCAGCGTTTGGTGAACCATTGTGGAAGCCCTGAGCGATATGCAAGAAACTCAGCGAAGCTAAGGGAAGAAACACAAAAACTGTTTGGGAAGTACATTTTTACATTATAATGTTGATGAAACGGACCTTCATTAAAATGATTTCTTGAAGATTTTAATTCAGTTATGCTATTTACAAAGCGGTCCATGACAATAATATGTTGAATGACTTTTGAGTTTAACAGACACTGACTGAAACTTTTAAAGGCTTAAGTTAGATGCCAGATTGATGAGCCTGTCTCTGAATGATGTTAAATGTCTTACCTTACCGATCACTGGCTATGATTGACCACCCTGAATGTTTTAATTGTATTGAATTTGACTAGACATAACTCACCAACTGTTTCGTTCATTGCACGATACACACGTTGGTCAAAGGGCATCATCTGACACATCGCTCTGGGAGAACGACTCTCGTATATGTTTGAATGCGGTTCAACCACATACGGTACCACGACTGGTAACCACATGCTTTAAACTATAACAACACACTTGAAAAAAGTCCAATTCGACTAGTGAGATTTTGCTTAGATTTTGTCTCCACCTTTGGTTAAGCATACAGTAATCAGGAGGAAAGGCGTGGCTTCAACTGCGTGTATCTAACCCTGCGTCCGAAATCCCCTACTTACATACTATGTAGTATGCGAAATCAGTGTGCGAAATGAGTGCCACGTCGGAAACCTAAGTATGCAAAAATATCATTGGAGATAAGTGGATCCATATGTATTAAAAAGGTATGCTTTTCATAGTCTGTTTGCACATTATGTGTATCTTATAACCAAACGCTTAATACTGTTTAATACCCTTTCGGTAACATCATCAGCAGACCTTTACAAATTCATTAATTTATCTGCGGCTAACCTTTAATACTAGCGATCTTCTAAATATTTTTACTATACATGTTTAATGTCTTAGTTAATATCTTATCATATCTTGGTATTAGATTAGTCGCTAAATAAACTTAGCAAAGAAATTACAATTGTCCTGTTCCGCCGGTGGTCAGTGATTTGTAGGTGTAGTTACTAGCATGACCACTAGAGGGAACTCATAGCACGATGCATAACTCGCCATTACTGTGGGGTCTTAACAAAAAACAAGAATTGCAAATATAAATAAACTAACACGAAATACGTTAACTGATTAAAGAAAATAACACTTTAAATATTGAGGAATCGTTTACTTTGAATTAGGATGAATGTTGAGCTATAAGTGATAAGTGCTTTCAGAAAGTAAAGCTTAATTCATTATTAGACCGTATTGTCACATTTTGCTTTTTAATCTTTCTATGTCTCAGCAGAAGGACAGCTGCTTACAAGTAAAAAATAAACAGTGGTGAATGGTGATTTAGGTAATGTCACATCCCATCTTTAGTTCTGTCTTGCTCCATTGTACTGAAAGATGTACTGTAAGCAAATGGTATGCATTAGCTGTCGACTTTGCTAAGTGAAATCAATACTTCACTAAAAACACAGTCATTAGCAGACCACAGTGCAAAATATATGTTGATGGAACTGGCCATTAACTTTTTGCATGAAGGCATAATTTGCTTAGTGTTCATCCCAGTTACATTGGTCAGTTATAAAGCACTGAACAGGTTAGAAATAAAGTCATTGTGTTGACTGCAGAGTTATTTACAGGGAAGTAGGTGGGTTCAAAGGTTAAGTGGCTTCCTGGAGCAGATGGAGTAAGGGGTGTTGCCACGGTGATCTGATCAGCTTTCGCTTAAATCGTCTCTGTTTTCAGTGACCGGCTACATTCATCAACACTGTACCATGTACAAGATTTGGGGTGTTTCTTTAATTCTGACCAGGTGGAGAACAATAGAAATTGCACATGCAGTCTTTTGTGTAGCCTACTGTTATTATTGATAACAGCAGTTGTCTTATGAGCATAAAAAGTAAATGGGTTTGAGGATAAGGATCAGGTCCGAGATTACATTAATGCTCCAGCAACTAACTGTAGTGGGCAGTGCACACAACTGGTTGGTCACAGCCAAAAATTGGTCACTGGTCTGTTTTGAAGGAGTCGTGGAAAAAGCAATAGTAAATAATAAAAGTAGGATAGCTAAATGAACAAGCTTGTTTGGAGGAGAAAAATCTGTCAAATGTTCAATGAAACCATATTTTGGCCAAATTATTCGGCAGATACCAACATGCACCAGTTGCATGGCAAACCAAAAGAAAATATGACCATGATGATAATATACGGGTTTAGCTGCAGGGAAGACGATGATTTGTCAGACCCTTAAAACTATCAATTTTCTTTTTCGACACATCATGTTAATAATCATATTGTTGTATGCAGTTCATGGTCACATGACTATATTTAAAGTTTAATTTAAGAACATTTATGTTTACTTTTGTACAACAAACAAACAATTCAGGCAATGTGTTAAGCTGCTATCTGATGTTGAGGCTCAGAACATGCCTGAATAGTTTAGATGGTAATAGATGACCATACACTACACTACACAACACATAGGCATAAATTATTGAATTCAAATGTTTAATTCCTTAAAATAAAATGAAGTTGTAAAGATTAAAGAGGCAAAATAGTGTGAAAATAACAAACACGTCATAAATGTTTGGATAAAAAATTGAGGCTGTGCATGTTTTGACAGGTGTAAGGTGTTCTCATGCAGACCGCTTATCCATCCATACAAAACTAAGCAGAAGCTATTAAATAATCATAGATAGGAGGTCTGCAGCATAACCATATAAGCAGACACACATTAGCTAACCAGCTAAAGCCCTGGTGAAAGGGCAGTGCAGCCCTTGGGACAACCAGAGGCCTTTAACCGAATAGAGGCTGATCAATACAGAATAGAGTTTCACATTTAGTGCAAGAAAGCAATTGCCAGCCCATTACCTACAAGCCTCTCTAAGAAGGGCTTTATTTCTCACAGGTAATACGGAACAAACAATTATTTATTTTGCCAGTTTATGCACACAGTGTCATTAGTTATTTATCATAAAAGTGCTTAACTTTTTGGATTTGACTTATGAAAAATTACCTTTTGTGGTCTCATCAATTTCATGTGATCCAAAAAAGAGAAAAAAAAAAGGTAAGAATACTTTAGTAATTTAATAGTAATTTATTGCTCACAGCAGCAGGTCAGTTAATGTGAAACGTGGAAGATGACGAAAGGAAAGCCAGAGTGCAAGCGAAGCAGAATGGACAGTTTATTGTACCCAGTACAGATTATAAACTCAGCAGTGTAAGGTACACATTGTGAGGGGACAAGGTTAAGCCTGTACAAGTGCAGACAACCTTTCTGTGGTGGAGGTTGAGACGAGCCCCTCATCCAATGAGAAAACTGTTCATTTATAAGCTGCACCTCTCATTTAAAGGCACTGCTCTCGAACCCACCAGGAAAGGGTGTCCAGTAACCACCAGTGTGCAATCACTGCAACACAGGGATCATTTAAAACATACATAGAGGATCTGGTACAGGCAGAACTATACAGCTTATACAATCAAATCAAATAAATGCAGACTTTGCAAAAATATATAAGTTCATCTTTCCAAAAAAAGAAAGAAGGACAATACAAATGCAGAAAACTCCACAAATTCTTCTTTGTCCAGCATAAAGCGATATGTTAGCGGACAGCCGATTGTTGAAAACATCATGCAGAAGGAAGCAGTGGTCTTACGTCAGCTTGTAAATGTATTTTTCTGTTACCTTATTGCATGCAAGGCTCTGATACTCCTGCTTTCCTGGTACATTAAACTCTAGAATGATGACAAAATAATACGAGCCAGAAATAATGTATGAGGCTATAGTTTACTTACAATTAAGCATTCAAAACACTTATGGAGAAATTCCGACTAGTGCATCCCTTTTGAATGTTATAAAGTGAAAAAATGATATCAAATATATATATATTTCAAATTTGGCATTTTGGGGAGCAAAAACAAATAATTAGCAATAGTTGTACAGAAATACATGTAACAATGGGTTAACAGTCCTGTGAAGTTGACTAGATAAACTGCTTCAGAGTGCTTCTGGTTTAACTTCACATTCATCAGATCAACAACTCTTGGGTTAACCAGCACAAAACAAAGTTAATATAAAACAACACTTGACAAACAATTCAGAACCAAACCAATGATACAAAAAATAAAACATTGTTCTGTAGGAATCTTCAGCGTAATTAAAGCTGTCCACATTGAGTTAAACAAAAATTGTTGTATAAAAGCCAGCTTTCTAAAGAGTCTTAACAGGTGTGAAGAAACAAAGGGGTCATTTTTGTCCTTGCAAAATAAAGCCCTTTTGACTTCTTGTCTACGTGGTTTGGAGGTAACACAAAATTAATTGGGCCAAAAAGGCAACTATTAAATAGTGCTGCATTTAAGGGTTTTTCTTAAAATGTCTCTATGATTTGTTACCAATTTTTTCTTATGCAGATTGTCAAAAACAGAATTGCTACAATTCTTGCAGTGAGATCTGTCAGTCAAGCACCGTTCTGCTCCAGCTCAACCATTTCTTCCTGATCATTTGCCACGAGGAAGGTTTAAGCACTGCAAATCGTCTTCGCTCACCTCCTCGACACACTTCTCATGTGCTGATGCCAGAGAGAAAGTGTCTTGCAGATATCGCCTCATTCTTTTATGTGTTTGGGAGGGTGAATCTGGAAGTGGGCAGTTTAGAAGGAGTTGAGGCAACAGGGACATGTGTGTTTCAGGCTCTGAGTTATAGATCAGTACACATAACCGTCCGGGAAAGGCATCCCAGCAACACACTGCTCCCCACCATCTACCAGGTATGAAGTCCCATCATCATAGTGCGTCAACGGAAGAGTGTCTTCATCGACTCCAGGCAGACCATCAGGATCTGCTTTAAGGTTGGGCCTCTGGTTGTCTGGGAAAGCCATGGAGAAAAGGGCTTCTGGATCACAAACAAATTTGTACACGTACCTCTCTCCAGCAACCTGAAATGAGAAAAATAGCCCAACGATGTTAGATTATCCAAAAAGCTTGGCATGACGTCGGACAACTGAAGCAATTTTTTATTATCTGACTAAAGTAAATCAAAGTTCAACCTGCCTTTACCTTCTGCATGATTCCTTTCTCATAATAGTAACGCAGGGAGCGACTCAGCTTGTCGTAGTTCATGGCTGGTCTGTTTTTCTGGATGCCCCAACGTCGGGCCACCTGGAAAAGGAACGTCATTTCATTCATTCATTTAGCAAGAACATAAAGCGGGCTAATGTAAACAGCGTGCTTGAAAGAGACGCAAGAATGGCTGACCTCCTCTGGCTCAATAAGTTTGAACTCCATTCCACGTCCTGTCCAGGCAATAAAATGCCCGTTGGCGGGATCATCCAGGAGCGTGACAAGAAACTGCCAAAGTTGGAGGGAACCGCGGCGCTGATACGGCGGACCATCGCGGTACACAGAGGGCTCTTGCTTTATCTTCCCTGTCAAGAACCAAAAATAATGAGGATTAGAGTTTGCCTAGAGTGGCGTGAACAAGCGGATGAGAAATTCCAAACACGAATGCAGCACAAGTGGACACCGTTCATTTCACACCACCATACTAGCATACTAGCTCTCTCCTCAAAAGAAGTGGGCTGCCCTAGTGAAGTGTGAACACTGCAGACTGAGCCCTTGACATAGAAACCAACTTCACTAAAGTGGTTTGGAAATTAACTTTACGAGGAAATCTTGAAGTCAAACATACCTGCACGTGATCTATTGTTAAACCTTACCTTCAATTCTCTCGGGAACCACGCAGGTGTCATCGTAATACAGCTGCTGATCTCTGTCAAATGAGAAGTCTGGAAAGGACAAAGTACTGTGTGTTAGATTAAGGAGACACAGGAGAAAAGTCCAGATGATGTGATGAAGCTGCAGTGAGATATTACATGCGTCAATGGAGCCGTCACCTAACTTACTTTCATGGTTTTGGTAGAAGCTTGCTGCCCTCCCAAATGAAGACTGACACTTAGGCACTTCTGCAAGACAACATGAAAAACGGATTATTAAAAACGAGATTTGCAATGATAAATAAGCACAATATCAGCTGGAATATAATACTTCAATAAAACAGAAAAGTCATATTACATTCACACATTTAATTTACTCTTAGTATATTTGAACTATTTCTGAAAGTTTGTTTCAAAAACAGAGATTTCGGCAGGGACGTGATCTTCTGGATTCTCCATATGAAACGGGGTTTTGATGGAGCACTACAAGCCAAGATCGTCAGCAACAGTGATTCTGGCCCTTTTAAAACAAAACTTGATGGACGAGCTGTCTGACCTCATGCATCTGGTAGCACTGGCTAAGCTCATAAAACACACCAAAGAAACATGCAGCATTAGCGACGACTCACATTAGCGATGAGTCTACTGAGTCACCAAATAGGATTAGCCATCATGTGAAGATACTGGACCATGAAAATTAAGTTTACTGTCTGTCCTTGTGTGTCCTGGTGATTTGGCCAGACACTCCACCCCATCCCACTCAAATCACGAGAATTCCGGCTCCTTTTTTGGAACGCAAATGTTTAAGGTGTGTGCGCGTGCATGTTTTTGTTTGTGCATACCTCACTAAATATTGTTAAAAGTCACAGGCCTATGCAAGCACACATAAAGCATTCCATGCCCTCACCCGGACAGCTCCAAGCCAAACCTGCCTGACAGATTGTAAATACCCTAAAAAATAAATCTAGAAAATGGGGCAGTGGTGAATCCTCACCAGAGTCAAAGCAGAAGTCTCGTGGCTCTTGCTTGATAGCCATTGAATGGAAGGCAGCCTGGGATGGGGCCATGTTGGAAACAACCTGTTCAGTGTAGCGAGGGTCTAAGAGCTCCTGTTTGAAGCCCTGAGGTGGCACAGGAACCAGAGGCTCTGACATCTGACGATGGTAAGCTGGCCTTCCATCTCTGGGTGAAGTGCTTGGGACCTGTGGCATGAAGTTGGGTCTTCCCTGGGCGTCAGCAGGCGGGAATGGAAGGCAAGGCTCCGAAAGTTGACGCTGAAACCTTTTGCAAGACAATACCAACATTTACAAATCTGACAGAGTTCTAGAACAACAAATATTACACGAACTCTTTACACTGCTTTCTCGTAAGGGAAGCCATAATCAAACCGCATGTAAAGAGAGTTACTCTGGTCATGTGACATCAGGGGATAAATAAAGCAACAGCTTAGCAGTGGGGCTTTAAAGTTGTCTTCTGCTTAAATGGAAGTAGCTGACATTGTGCTACAGGCTGTAAATGATGTGCCACACATACTCCGGTAAGCTCCCAGGAATTCTGCTACAGGTGGCGGGGTAGATTGCCAGCCAATCTGTTCCCACGGGGGTCATATTATTACAGTCCCCTCTCAGTGAGGCTCTACCTCTACTGCACAACAACAATCCGAGTGATCAACACCACTAGAAACATATTTTTGGCTTCGTAAAATTAGCATGGCTGAAATTCCCACTGAAGTTCAAGTCAAGAGACTGACCTAGGTTCGTTATTGAAGTGAGCGTCACGGTTTAGGGGTGGACAGGGCACTGCAAAAGGTGGGCTCTGGCTGTGGTGAGGAAGTGCCGGTTGACTCTGTGTGGTCTTGGTCATTGAAGGCTGCCCATGAAGAAGATGCTGTCCTATTGTTGTATTGGAGACAGGGGGAGGGGTCTGTTCATGCAGTGGGCGTGTCCCAAGAGGATTGGTGGAACCACACGGTGAGACGGGCGTTGAGGGAGGAGTCAATGGCTTAAACCCAGCAGTGGGCTTCCTTTCATAGGCACTGTTGAAGACAATTAGTAAAGTTGGCCATTACACAACAAAAAAGCTCTCCAGCTGTGGTAAACACTATTTAACAGCATGGCAACGACACCAAGATGGATATATGATGGGTAATGGTAGTACCTGTAGCTGTAAAGGCACTTCTCTCCATACGGCATGGGGCTTCTGTCTTGACTACAGGGGGAGAACTCTTTGGAGGGACTCAGTTCCCGTTTGATCTTGGCTGGTGGTGGGCCATGAAACATCACTGTGAAAAGAGAAAAAAACATTCGTAATGAAGTAAAGCATCCCGATCCAACGCATCAACAGAAGTGCAGTGAAATGCCTTTATCATTATCTGTGAAAGATGGCAGTTTAATGGTGGTTGACTGAGAGGTATAAAAGCTCTTCGCTCTGTCCATCAGTAACATGGTGCAAAACAACACACGCAATCAAAGCGCTCCCCTCAGATTTCCATCATAGCCAAGTCAATACTCATGAATCAGTGTGGTCGTAATTCAATGATCGTGAATGATTTTCTACCCCGCACTGTAACCATTAGCCCCTGGATCTCTGCATCAAGCTCTCATATCCGGCGCCACATAATGGCCAGTGCAACTGGATCCACAGAACTCAAGCCAGATAAATCACCCAGACTGCATTGGGTTTAAGAGGCCGTTCGGTAGGCACGTGAAAGCTTAAATGCAAAAGTTGCAAGCAAAGGTGCAACGCAACCCCCCAGAGGCTCCCTATTAAATAATCTCCAAAGTGAGAGATTACAAGGGTGTTTTTATGCTTTCTGGCCATTTGGGTTATTTGTTGGAAAGGGGGCCACTCCCCACTGATATTGTACTGGGAAAGTGTAGGAGTACACGAGGGGCCATGTGACAACCAGATGACCCGAGCGGCCACCCACTGGTTTTGAACAGAGTGAAGAGCAAGCTTGCCTTTCTGCCAAGCTACAGCAGCCTCTGCCAATTTGACCGAACAAACACAAAAACGTAATGCCACATATAAAACAATATGTTACATGGCTTACACCCAAACCAGTCTCATTTTATAAACAGCATGTCACAATATTAGCCTTCTTAAAACACTTTTTGCCTTTTGGTTATGCCACACTGACATGCAAAACTGGACAAAAACACATGCCCTGACATGAGGGTGCACACCCTGTCTCCCAGCTTCACCATTAGACGAAAACGAAAACAAACTTCAGTTATTCAATTATTTCTTTTGGTTCTGATTTCTGTGGCCAGGCTCTAACAAATTTGGTTAGGTTGGACGTAGAACCCTCAAAGAGGACAGAGTTTTAGCTCTGTGGGTCACAGGGATTTGGTGGTTCTCGATAGGCTGAAGGGGGAAGCTTTCCTCTCACCCTGCCCGCTGGAATCTGGTCCATTCCAGAGGCTAAACTGAGTGCATGAAGGTGTAAAATCTGATTATGAGCTTGGCTCATGTGACGCCCGATACCAATCGGCTGATTACATTGGTTGGGGGTCCACTCGGACAGGATTCAGGGAAGAATGAAAGGATGAGGAAAGACCATTTAAGTCCTTATAAATCAAATCACTAGACAGGGTTATTGGGATCTAAGAACCAAGTCAAAAAAGCAAATGAATTCCTTTAAAATATATTCTCTACTAAAATATTTAATATGCACTATGAGATTAGTTTGTTGACTAGCTGATGGCATATTTATGTGGAAATGCGGTCAACAAATCAAATCAACAACACTGCCCAGACACTTGACACCATCCTTAGTTTAAGATATATGCTTTTTTTCATGAAACCCTGGTTTTAAATCTGAGCTAGAGATGAATAATAACTAGCTCCAGCAGCTCATACTCTGCCTTTTCCCTGGCCCTCTCTGGACTTCATCCAAAGTACATCGCCAAGGCGAATAAATAATAAATCTCATGATACTCACAGCTCTCCGACTGGAAATCTGGGACAAACTGTTCGTCATCGGGCACCTGAGCTGTAAAGAAAAAAAGAAAAGATTGAAATAAAGTTGCAGAAATGCCCCCTGCTGATGAACACCCCTCAGATGAATGCCATTTGTCAGAAAACATAAAGTCTGCATGCTTTCCTTTCATCTAAACAAGAACGGCCATTTTGCTGCCAACATTTTTGACACTGCCGCAAGGTTGATGCAGCAGACCAATTTTAATGACCAGCGTTTGTGAAAAATAACAGGGAATAACAGCTGGGACAACTGGTTTTCTCCTAGATATTTCCTAAGGTTAACGTGCAAATTTTACAAGACATGTGTATGAATCTGAAATACAAATGATTGCTGACAGCTGCATGACAAAGCAAAATGAACGTGACAATAATATACTGACGAACATAGGTTACGAACCTTCTGCGATCCAGATCTCCTGCAGCTGGCTGAGGTCCTGGAAAAGTTCTGCAGTTGACAGGCAAAGATATCACACTGTGAGGACATGAAAAGCCACTGTGTTCTGATACATGAAAATCTGCCTTCAACAGCCACTGCATCAATCAAACTCAGAACATACATCTCAGCTAAAGCCATCTGCTAAACATGCATTAGTCATGTTCAGAAGTTTGGAGATACCTTCTGTATCCTGAGCGAGTTCACTCTCCACTAACTTTCTTTTTCTGTCATTAACCGGCCTGCTATATGGTTCCTCCAGTTGTAATGATTTCTGCTGTGGAGAAACACGATGGTCTGTGTTATCGAACCCAAATAATGTTCAAAAATAAAATCTGTTTAAAATAATCATTTGAAACCACATAATATTAAACATATA
This sequence comes from Botia almorhae, assembly GCA_036877575.1. Taxonomy (NCBI): domain Eukaryota; kingdom Metazoa; phylum Chordata; class Actinopteri; order Cypriniformes; family Botiidae; genus Botia; species Botia almorhae. Next base: position 95,354 of record JAZGTJ010000109.1, on the reverse strand, counting down.
CTTACGTTAGGGGGGATCATAAATGGAACTTGTTGGTCATAGAATCCGTCCATGTTACCTGGGTCTTCCCAGAACAGGGTCTTCGCTTAAAAGCGATGTTTTTATATTGCCTCTTTGGGTCTTCTGCTTTCTCTGAGGAGAAACAAAGATCAATCGTGTAATATATCTACTAGACACTGGGATACCATCAGTGTGTCCCACATCAAAACAGTAAGTCCTGCAACAAAGCTGACAAAACCCTCAAATCCATCTGATTGTGTACATTCATCCTCCCCCCTCACCCTCTGTTATCCATCACAACATCATCCTGACAGAGCGTAAGTACAAAGAGAGAGCGAGAGAGAGAGAGAGAGAGAGAGAGAGAAAGAGAGTGAGCTGCGTAATGCAATACACAGTAGAGATGAATGTAAACCTTACATAAGCAAAGCCAACCATCTGTGCCTGCGATTACACTATGAAGGGAACGGCGATTGCATTAAGACACGCTTACGAGTATGGAAAAGATACATGTTAAATTACATGGAGCGATTTAACGTTTATATAATAGTTCATAAAAATATTCGCAATGTTAAATCTACACTGAGGTAAACGACATAATTTACTCGATTAACTCGATCAAAAGTGGGGATTTTGTGCGCACTTTTCTGCTAAAATACTACCGCTCTCCATTAGCCCAAAAAACAACAAATATTAGTATTACTAACAACCGAATCAATAACAATAATTCATATCATTGCTGTTGCTCAAGATTAAGTTTAGTTTTGTTATTAGTATTACTCACATACTTTTAATTATCCACATTTACATATTTAATATAATGTATAAAACGTGTCAATATTCCAAAACATAATAACAACAGCAATCATAATTAAAATAGTATTAATAATCAGCTTCTTATGTGAGGGTTCATAAACTAAGGAAAACTGAAGTCGTAAGAACAGTGCACATAAAACGTACTAGCTCGCATTTTCATCATGACGCACTATAATTCATACGACACAAATTTGCTACTCCAAAATTACATAAAAGTAAAATAAAACAAAATCCCTGACGACAAGTCAAAACTTATTATAAAACACAATTTGAGAACAAAAGAAGACTCAGTGAATGTATATATTGCACACTCGTGAAAAAAGTTATATGCCTCAGCGGGGCAAATCACCTCCTCCCACTCTGAGCCCCCTGACGGCCTCTTGTTTTTCTCAATGAAGTGAAACTCGATCCGTGAGGGGCAAAGAGAGACCCCCATTCATAAAACCAAACACTGTTCAGGTTGCACTGACCTCACCTCTAAATGTCAAGTTAGTGCGCCCTAATGCCCATCTCCAGTAACCATTGCAACAAAGGAATTAAATAATTGGAAAACTTCATGCATTAAAATGGTTGCCAAACTGTATAAGCCCTCTCTTAGAGAAAATGGCGTTCGCTTTTCCCTAAGGCGAGATAGCTGTATTTGCAGTTGCAAGCCCATGATAAACTTACGCCGCATGAGAAAACAACCTATTCATGCAAAGAATCTCAGCGATCGTCAAGTAAATATTTGAGCAATGAAGGTTAACTCACCCTACAGTGGACGTGCACTTTCGGAATGGACTGAAAAAACACCGCTTTAGTTAATCCCAAAAGGATGATTGCCGTTCTCTTATACTGATCAGCAGATGCGCTCTCTCCGACACACTAAACTTGAATGAGCTTTTGAAAATGGACTGCTCGGTTTTCCCTTGGGCTCGAGAGGCATTTGGTTCTGAAGCCCCATTGGCTCCTAGTGAATGTCATTCAAATCGTTAAACCAATGGTCTGTGAGAATAGCATAGCCTATGTATTAAGCGCTCGGCGACCAATCAGAGCTGCGCCTGTGCTATTTTTATGAATGGCTGAGTTTCATTCACATTCAAGATTTTGATCGGACGTTTTCACAGGTTTTTAAAGGGCCAGAGACAGAGAAGAACTGCCAGCAAGGCACGCCGAAGTTTGAGCACAACTTGGAAACAAGATCAAAAACAATACAGACACCTCAGAAATAGACTAGTCTTAAAAACAAAACCTACAAAATATAATAATGCACCAATCGCACGATTATTTAATATCTGCGTTTTGCAAACTACACAGAGTGAACATGTAAAGACTTTATTTAAAGACTTTATCCCTTTCTGTACTAAAACGTTAAATAATAGCTATGCATAGCCAGTTAAAGAAATTGATAAAATACCCCAAATTTTTTTTAATGCTGTTATTGTTATAGATTGCAGTGAAATTACAAAGCAGTATTGTAATTTTTAGACTGTAGTGTAAGTGACATTAGATTGTGAGTGACATAGATTAACATTGAATAATTGTGGTCGGGGCCAGATGTCCTAGAAACTATATTTAACAAATAAGCTTCTAAGAAAAGAGAGAGAAATCCTGCATCAAGTGTGAGACGGATAATCTTTAAAATCCTTCTAGCTTTTAAGCAGAGCCCACTTTCACAGAAACACAGTGTTAGTATGAAAGAGATATGTAGTATGCAGTTACCATTCTCGCTGTCTGTGCTTCAGTACTTGATGCTGATAAATCTGGGCTTTTCGGCTTTATCGAGCTGTCAGGGTCTCCTTTTATAGCACCTTTCACTGAACCGTCGTAGATGTGGTAGGAGGTAAGATGGGGGTGGCAGAAAGCATCTTATATTTCCATTCTGTTTCCTAAATTCAGAGTGTTGACAGAGGCACCACTGCATCATCGCACAGCAGCACACAATTCCTAATATGTTACATTTTAAAGTGATCTCCATTGCTGATATGCTTGATTGTTTCTCTGTTCCTTAGGAGGGCTTATTTGTGACCATGACTGGGTTAGTGTGACAGTTCTGGCAGCTTGCCCTTCTTTGGAAAAGTGGGCTAATCCAGCCTTTTCATGGAAGAAGATGTACCGCACACGACATTAGAGTTAAACGAGCAGTGACAGACAAAGGTAACAGCATGACAGCAAGTCCAAACCGATTCCTACTCCTCTGCTGATGGTCTAATCGCATGTAGCACAAAGGAAAGCCTAACCTTAAAATCTTATGATTCTGTATGCAATCATTTATGATCGATTTGTGTTGAATAAATGCACGCTATAAGATCTTCTCCATACACATGAATGTGGAATGAGGGCTAATGCAGCCTCAGGCCACTGGTGCTCTCCCAAAGAGAGACAAGATGTGACTTGATGACTATTAATAGTTCATGTGGAGATAATTCCTGTCTCATTATCTCTGCACACACAACACACGTAGGTTTTGGCCAACTGCACAGCTTCTTGTGTAACAGCATCGGTTTTCTTACACGGCTGTATTTACAAGCACAGAAGCAAAAGGCTGCTTGACACAAACACAACATCACACAGCCTCACAGTGCATCTGTCTGATAAATAGTTAAAGCAAATCTGTGTTGTATGTTAATGTTACAACCAAAGGTAAATATGATTTTACTAAGTAAGATGTGTTCCTGGATCAACACCATTGTTGGTTCTGGAACATTTCGATCAACCAATCAGATTGTAGGATTAGGTTTAGGGTCAATTTTAGATTTAGGTTTGGGCGAGGGTCTTGTATACCTTTCATATTGACCTATTATTTCCTTTTGATTTTAAGGGTAAGTTATGGTTAGGGCTAGGGGTATGGGTTAGGTTAGTACTTTTTTGGACAGGAATGTTGTTCCAGGACCAACGCAAACTTGGCAAAATCAAAGCGACCACACCCAGATTATCTATTTGGATGTCATTGTCCCACTTTTAAGATTTGATATTTTAGCAGTGTGAATTATCTGCCCGGTATTGAAAGTAAAAAAGTATATTAATGACCATATTAACTATATTAACTGTATATTAACTATTTCATCTAAAAAGCATTTACAGTGCAAAAAAGCATATAAACTCTGTGATCAGAATTCCTACCTGTCCAAAAGTAGTTATTATTTAATAGATACAAATCGGACAATATATTTTAATATAATTCAAAGATAATATTAGATTTGTCTGACACACTTAGGTAAATAAGTCATTGTTTACTTTCCAAAAATTCCTTGGGGTATCAAGCTGGTACCTTGGGGTATGTTCCCTGACAGACTAATTAAATACAACCCTGTGTGCCTTTACCACCAGAAGTTGCATAAAAACAGCCAATCAGATTAGAGCTTGCTAGCCCTATAAAGTTCTTTTTAGTTTGTATGAAATATGCATCAGACAGCCAGTGAACAGACTGTTGGCATGCCATCAAAGGCTGAGACTAGCACAGGTGCAATCATTATGGGAGGTGTTGTTTGAGAGATGAAGACAAGTGTGAAATTGTGAGTCTAGTGAAGGAACACTATGCTGACATGTAGACTGGATTCTTTGTTAATCGTAAGCAAGGCACCAAAAGCTAGCATTTTCCCAGAGACCCTATATAATCAACCCAGGAGCACTAAATTATGTGATTTACTGATATTCAATCTCTATATGTAAAGGATGATGTCAGCATACTGTAGGCGCCTTTGCTGCACGTGAATAAGCATCTCATTCGACCCACTCAATGACCGACACCAGACACAGAGCTTCAGTATCACCTTTTATTCAATAAACTTCTTGGTCCATCAACATGGATGCCAACAGCAGTAACAGAGGCTAAGTGGGTCTGTTAAGGGCATCATTTAGTCTTGCCCTTTGACCCAGTCTCAGTCTACAAGAATCCAACTCTGTCCTTGACCTTTGCTGTTTACCACACCGATGGACTGCTACAAACCACACTAACCCTAAGGCAGGAATAAGACAGTGAGTTATACACACATGTAGATCATCACATTCATGGCTGATACGTAACGGTGCTGCTCCATACTGTTCATCTGTCCCGGCTAAGAATAGCACTACACTGATATAAGTCATGCTGTCTCTAGGAGACAGGTAAGACATCAGCAGAGAGAGGGCATCTGTTTTATTGGATGTCTTAGTGTTGGAGGGCGACTTGGTGTTTAGCTAAAGATTAAAGATGAAGTGTGTTAAAAAATGTTCTTGGTTATAATACGTTCTCCTGTTTCATCTTAATATACGGAAACAAGCATAAATAAGCCAATTGTAGATTTAGTGGCTTTGTGGCATCCCGACCAGTCTGGCACAGTCACATTGGCTTAACCAATTTTTGGGCGGGACTATCTGTTTGTCTGGCTAAAGGAAGATGGGCAAAGTGTTCAAGGAACCTGTTTGAAAAACTATCCCATTGCAATTTCTAGTGGTGCAAATGTCACACACTTGAGCTTTAAGTTAACATCAATTTGAGGCTAGGATTTTGACATGTGATTTTGGCATTAATAAAGCTCACCATCCTTAAAAAAAATCTTTCCTTAGAGGCAGCATGATTTTTACAGATAAAATCATTTTAATGAGAGACAGTGACTGGCAGATGCAATAATCACAGCTTCAGAAAGGCTGAAAAAGATCTGGGCACAGCAAAAATAATATCAGATAAAAGTTGGCCAGTCCACAAATGACAACGTGTACAAAACATCTAGGTAATCTGTGATGTCACGGACACTGCTCTGTCATTTGGGTCTGAATCGCCTCAGTTTTGTCAGTATGACGACATTAATAGCAATGAATTATTGCAACACAGCAAAACAGATGTTCCTTCGTTTGGTTGATTTTCCACAGGCTTGTATTGCAAGAGTCATACTTGGCTCCGGGCAAAATGCTACTTTGTATTTATAAGTTAAGGCTATCAGTTATTTATTTTGACAGAAATAACATAAAAGGTGACATTGAGAAGATTTAGACATGACATTTCCTGTAAATAAAACGCTAATTACATTCCTCGGTTGTCTATTGATCAGCATACAGTATTGGTGTCAAACCTCTGCCTACAAAACAACAAAGAACAGCCACAGAGGTACATTTACAATGAACATGCTACTAACAGATCATTCAAAAACAGATATATACAAGGGGCTTATGGGTAAAAAAATATTTAAATGAACCTAATAATGTAGCAACGATCAGCGTGGTCTCACTTCAGGCAGGCGTCTGTGTTGTCTTTGTTTCAGCAGGCATGCGGTGGTTAAACTTTAGATAAAATATAAACAATATCTATATACATGACTGTTATTCTAAACTGTAAAATGAAAAGTAGTTGTAAACATGCACTCATAACCAAACCGCCGTTCTTTAAACACCAGACTGTCACACAGGATAAGCCATCTGTCCAATGACCACAGAAACAATGGGGCTCTGTTAACAAAATCCACCATTAACTTTCATGATAAACTGACTTTTCTGTGGTCATATGGAGAGATTAACATTTTTAGGACACTGGTGTAGCTCCTGCGGTTCAGTATTCTTTAAAGGGACGTTTAATCTGCTAACTCTGGTAAGAGCTCGGTGCTCTGCAAGCCCCTTAGAGACCGCAATTTTCCCAGAGCTGAACTGAGATCAGTTTCAAAACCCTACACGTGAGCTTCAAAATTACCCTGACAAGCTAAATCTGATCCTAGTTTTGTATTGATGAAATATATACAGTTCCAACAAAGACCTTTGTGCGGGCAATAGCTTTGTCTTCACACCCAACAGCACATTGCAAATGCATATAATCATCACTGGGTGTTGATCTATAATGGGGGTCATTTGCCTCATGGCTACAGTCAATTATTTATACTGCTATGTACAACCCTGAAACTATATAACTTCTTCTATAACTTTAAACATTTATATATGCATACAAGATTGTTGGAATATACAAATACTGATACGTAGTGGGCATCTTTAATTGGAGAATGAAATACTCTTTAAAGGTCTTTTCTAAAAAGTTTATAAAATGATAAAGCTCACTTTCTAACTGTTATGTTCCTCCATAAAACATATTTTGGATCAGGGACCGTTCGGAAACTTTATTCTTTGTATTCTCCACTTTAACACCCGTTTGAATGCCGACCTGAAATTGCAAGCTGATGTTTTCATGCTGCAGTTTGGAATAGTGTTTCACAAGATAGACACTCCCAGAAATAGGAAGTTAAATTTAGGCTCTGGCCATGCAGCAGTAAATCAAACCCCACTGCAGTAGCTTGTTGTGAGAGAGCAGGACCACAGAATTCAGTGTTGATACCAGTGCTGGATCCATTACAGACCCCTGAGGATGGAGGTGCTCCAAGCCACAGCACAAGGACTCGGTTTCTCAGACTGGTCTCCAATAACAGGTAATCATGTCAAATCACATTTTCCTTTATATTATTATTAGCTCCTTGCAAATATATTTTTCAAATTGGTAAAAAAGCATATATATAGTTTTTTTACTTTAAACATGTTGGGTGAGAAACAAATATTTCGGTGAAAATCATACAGAAAGCATTTAAAACTTAATGGCACCATATTTTACATGATTTGGATTTCATTCAATTATTAAATCGCACATTTTAGGAGGGAACATAACTGTAAGCATATTGTGATACTCTGTTTTTTAAATAAGAAACTGCTACATTGCTATCAAATGGCAATTGGTACTAAATTGTCTTCAGTACACTAACTCTCAAATTAAAAAGCTCTCTCAAATTAATTCATTATTTTATATAACTTGGGTTCATTCTCCACACTTGCCCCATTTCCAACGACAGGGTTCTGATGCCGATCCGTTGCAGGCATTTCCCTCACTGGGAATGTGGTTCTGCTCAGTGGCCCATAAAACCTTCTGGCCTTGAACCAGGAACCAATAACATCCAAGAACAGGGGCGGGAAAATGACAACAATAACAGTGACTAATGCAAAAAAAAAATAGATTTTTCTCTTTGCAATCAACAAAGCTATCTACAAAGGAAATAACAGATGTTATTTCACCAGTGTCTGTCTAGAGTAAATTGCTCTTATTTAGAAATACCACATTAAGAAATGAACCAATGATAATTCCAAGCAGTTTATGATGTCATAAAGATGCTGATAATGCTGATTTAATTAGTAATAAGTCTCCTGGTGTGGTGTGTTTGGTTTTGGTTATGTAATGACACAGCTACACCGGCTCAGGTCAGTGGAAATATGGGCCGGTTCTGAGCACCAGAATCGTTTCGGTGGAAATAGGGTAACTGAGCATCTATCACTGCTAATGTGGAGGGCATTGTGGGATTACAAAAATATCTAGTCAATTGTATTGCTCTAGTCTGTTCTGAGGCCTGAGTGCAAACACCAAAAATGTCTAAAGCAAACTACAAAAGCTACAAAGTTGGATTTTTACTCTGACCTATCCACATCAGCAGACCCCCATGGACATCTTCATAATTGATGAGTTTGCCGTTTCGTTTAGTAGTGGCTTGTTGTTGGGCCTTGGAGAGGCTCTGGAAGGAGTGTTTACATGCACTGATCTATAATTCAGTACAGCTCCTTCAAGTGGAAAGTTTGTTCTGTGGTCCTTCTAGGCTAAACTAAGGTCCAGTGACGTCTAAATGTACACTACCAACCCTCATTGTAGGAACAATATCATGCTAGGGTTTTCCCCTCTGCTTTTCTGCTAACTATCCAACTTTTAATGTACTATAACCACTTAGTGACCTTTTTTGGAATACCCTCCCAGTCACCATAGTTCTTGTTCCTCTTGTCTTCATAGGCAATCTCTTATTCTCTCTCCATCATCTCGCTCTCTTCTTCTCTCGGAAATTGGCAGTATCTTCTGATAAGCCTTCTTAAGAGGAGCGAGAGGACACAGTGTGCTCCCAGGGCAGTGGCCTACTGGCAGGAAGGGAATTTGGTTGGAATCGTGTCATAGCTTTAAGGTCTCGGGGCCTGTGACTTTCTTGATGATAATACACAGGAAATGGTTATGACACCCAGTTGGACCAGTGAAGATCAGGCTTGTTCATTGAGTCCATTGCTCATAAGTGGTCCGTTACAGTGTGTTTTAATTTTTGTCAGTGAAATTTCACAAAAGCGTTCCACAGTGTCAGCACAGAGCCTTTCCCCTTTGGATCCCCACCAACCTAAAGATAAGCAGAAGTTGAGGAAGGTGGAGATGTGTTTTGTATGATTGTAGAAGGGTGGCTGATTGGTGGAGTCTCATATCTAGTCCCGACTTCTGTTACGCTTCTTAAAGAAGAAGAATGGTGTTTTCTGTGGTGGGCCCAGCAGCATGGGGACCTGGTTCTTATGTGTGATCCGTATCTGCAAGAGTGACAAGAAAGAAGCTAAGATTACTGTATGTTTCAAAACCCAATGCGATGCTGGTGAGATGCTTAGACTGTTCTGGAAGGTAGACAACTTCCTTATAAGGTCTCCTAAGATACCTAATTGGCCAAAGTCTAAGGCAGCATTACATGTATACTTTAAGAATAAAGTAATTTCAAAATACATTGTGACAAGCAACAAAAATTCAAAATGGTGGACAAAGTGAGCGTCAATGATATAAATAAACTATACTTCATTCAATATGGGAAAGTATCACTAAAAATGTTCAGTGTAACTAAAAGTTTATCCGACATTTTCATGTAATTTTTTTGTTTTATGCTTATTGGAGGACTGCGCCACTAGCTAAACAACATTTAAATATCCAGCTCTGTGAGAATCAATTGTGAGTTGAGTTCACCATGCCGAACGCTATGCTGAGTGTAGATGAGCTGAGTGAAGAAACCAAATCTGAACAGTTGGCTAAATCCTTCTGGTTGTTAATTACTCGGTGCTTAAAGAGCCACTTTTCTCTCCATCACATCCAGCAAACGAGCTGACAGAAGTCGCACATGTGCAGATTAACAGGCACAAAACTGAGCTGACCTTGAAACTGAAATGACATCTAATATTCCCCTCTGCGCAGTTGGGCAAATTAGAGCGCACTAGAAGCGCGTCGATGTACTTTTTATAGAGCCCTGCTTGCGCTCATACAGATGTATATATAGCAGAAAGCATTGTGCTGGAGCTGTGTGCAGATGGAAACCTGCATGTTTATTCCCCTCTCTTAATGACATAATCAGTCAATGGCAGGGTGTGACGTGACACGTTTTAATTCGCAGTCTGCTTGCTGGGACAGCTGAATGTACAAAGAGGGGAGCTGCAGCAGACTGGAGGAGGCGGCTTTCTGCTGTAGAGAAATTTAAACCTATCATTGTGCTTGGGGTGTGTCAGACTTGACTTTATATATCAAATGCTCTTGTGAACCTTCAGTAGCAGAGAGAGCTGTGTCTATATATATATATATATATATATATATATATATATATATTCAATTTAGTCTATTGGCCCTATTATAAATAGGGACATAATTGGGGAAATAAGTGGGGAAAAGCCAGATTTGAACTCATATTGCCCACATAAGCACCATGGCTCAACATGTCAGAACATGCACACTAACCTCTAGGCCATGGCTCTGTTATCTTTTAGGAGGCGGATTTAAAAAGAATGTACTGCACTCGCTTAAAGTGCCATTTAGCTCCCATTTTACAAATGAAATTATGCAAATTATTTTATGCAAATTTGCAGGCTGGTTCTGGGTGCTCGGTCTGAAAAACAATCACAGTTTACTATAACGTAACCAAACAGCATTATTCCACCATTGCAATCCAGACACCCGAATCTGCTCTTTAAAATGTGTCAGCAGTGTCTACACCCGGACATATGACTGTTATAACACTCTTTATTTCGCATCATTTGAAACCCTGCTGCCATGACTGCTTCTCCTGGCGTCACAGCGTGGTCTCCAGAGTCTTTGCTTCTGTTCAAATATAAATATCCATTGCAAATAAAAAGCAAAATCACACAAGCTGACCGTGCATGGAGGCTGCATCCACGGTTCTCCATCAATCTGCATGGGCAGCAGCCGGGACGTCCTGTGGGCAGAGAGACACAAAGAGAGCCGTCAGGGGTCAGGCCATGGCCAGGCGGACCGCTGGCACGAGGCTCCTCTACAACACTGTTGCTGGACAGCTCTAAACACTGCATCCTTTGTTCCCACAGCCCGGTTCCCAGCCGGGCCCTTTACTCTTTAAACTAACAGACTCACACACACACACATATTGAGCACTCATAAACACACATGCTTGCAAAAAGTTAGTTTAGTCTTTTCAGCAGGGCCTCCGTGGGTTAAAACAACACAGTATGGGAGAACAACGATGTTGAATGCTCTATTAATGCATGTTTTGGAAAGTATTAGGCAGTAGACAGCTTGTTCTATGTACAGATGATGGAACAACAGCGAGACCTTTGAATAACCTCTTCACTTCAATTCAATGCTGAGCTATTAAGGTCATTATGAGGGTTTAATGGAGCGAGACAGGCCAGAGCAACACAAACATGTGAAGTGGCACCTACATCAGTTCATTAGCATAAGTCAGAACACGCTACAAACATCATTATTCAACAGTAAGAGCTTCTTTAAACACTAGAGCTGTTGGCAAGGGTCAAAGGTCTGATTTATTGGCCGCAGTGGCTGAGAGAGAGAGTCCTCTACTGAGAGTGAGAGACGTTTCAGAGCACTAGATACAGGAAGTCAGAGTGTTTATCCATGAGTTAAACAAAAACTGACCTCTTGTTCAATATGTGTGTGTGTTTGTACAGGCAAAAGCTGCTGACCTGAGGGTGACACTGGAACACTGGGCAAGGCGCCGGCCGGCACTCTTGAGACCCGTGTAGATCTGACCCATCTCGATGGCTCCCTCCAAACCTACCACCTCCAAGAGCTGGTCACTCAGATCTGTTCAGCAAGACAGGAAGAAATAGAGAGAAAACGAGAGTGAGAAAGAGATATTAGGAGAATATTAGGTGCTAGCCCAGAGGAAAATTGTACCGTTTAGAGGTTGAATGACACTGTATGCGTATTTCTGTTACATTTATTAACTTGGCCTCAGATGTTTCTCCATATTAGGAGAAATAAAAATAAAACGAATGAAACAATTGTTGGCATACAGTAAGACTTTGAAAGTAAAGTAGATAGCAAATTTGGTTTAGAAAGAATTCAATGAGAAATGTTCATACCGATATCTTTGTCAGCACAGTGTGACTTTATTCAGATCACTTCTGAATCTCTAAAGACGCGTGTGACATTACTGGTGTCATTTCTGAGGAGAAAATCTGAGACACGGGTCTCCATTTACTCATGCGAGACATTCAAGGGAAAAAAAAAAGGGAAACCGCAGAGCAAAAACCAAAATGAACCAATACCAACCTCAACATTATAAGTAAATAGCATTTAAATTAGAAGTATAAGAGGAAAGAAAGTCAAGGATTGGAGGTCAGTGTTTAGGCTATAAAGCTAAGCTTTAGTAAATTCTTGTGGAATGTTGTCATCTCTTTACACACTCATTAACCTTTACACCAGCACACACAATAGGGCCACGGAGGCAAGTGTCCCATATACACATGCTGTGGAAATTATGTCTGTTACAGTGCAGGGACTAAATGAGTGATTTATAAGCCCCCGAAGTTCTAAGAAAGCCTCCCTCTGTGAATCATTACTGAAGAGCCAAGACAATCAAATCAGTACCTGAGAGAAAGATATTATATGTAACCCCATCTCATAAGTGTGAATGCAGTATCTAGAACCGATAATGGAACAAACGGAACCTTTTGTTACGGGATTCGCAAAACTGCCCAGCACCTGACAGAAAATCACACAAAGAACGATTCAATCTGACGTTAACCAATGTGAAAGCAACCTTAACATTCAACATGTGTAGAAACAGGTCCAACGTCCATTTACGTGAAGGTTTAGAAATCGTTCTTAAAAAAGCAAGGCATGCCAGACTGCTATAATTCAGTCCAAAAGGGTAATGTAGCACTTGAAAGTGGCAGTTTTAGCTACGTTTAAAGTGGATGGGTGCACAACATCCTCCTGTCCCAGAATTCTCTGCTAGTTCTTCAAACCAAGTGTGTGATTAGTCAGATGTTTAATGTAGCTGATGATTTGCCTTTTTCTTGACTGTTCCTACAAAACTGCGAACTCATCCAGCCTATTGTTAACAGAAAAGCTTCTGCTGTGTGACGCACTTAAAGGCACATCAGCAAACAGCTAATGTTTACTCACATCAGTTCCCTCAAGTGCAGATAGGCAGAGACTGTCTGTTTAAAAGAGGCCGTACAGTGTATGCCACAGTGTAAACACTGTTAATAATTTCACAATGTCACCTGACAGAAGAGACACACTTTTGCAACTAAGCAGGAAACTGTCGCCTGGCTTATTCTGGTACTGTGAGACAGACACTTGCGCAAGGTTGATGATGCAAGTCCAACCTCCAGAGAAATCTCAGAGTCGCCCAGTCATGCCTAATGCTGACCAATCAGAAATGACATCCACACAGGACAGGTCTTGACCTCTGGCAATGCAAAATACTGTTATATCTGTTATTTGTATAATAGTAAATATGATATAAAAACAAATTTTTATTATGATGAAAAATTTATACAATGTATTTTAATAATTATAATCAAATACAAATATAATTTATTATACAGGTATAAAAAGATACAGTACCATACATACATACATTAACATAATAAATTTAACAGTTGTGAATATTGCATTTATACAATCCAATACAAACCCAGTATTAATGCTGTGGTAACACAAATTATTCTGATAAATCGGGCTGCGAGTTACCACCAAAAATGCTGCCACAACCAATTCCAAAAGTAACTTTTGTTCATTGTAACATGTTTTGAACCCAATTATTGTGTTCAGTCATGATTAATGATTGCCTTTACACCCCTAGTCTTTTATACAGACACTGTTGGTTTTCAGCAGACATGTGGTTTGACCTGTGCGTCTCTTTTGTTGAGTCACGACCCGGCTGAAGGGAAAAAGCTGCCTGCCAGTGTTTATAAAGTGTTTATTGATTGATGAGAGGTGGAGAGGTCTGAACTTGCCTGACCGTGCAGCTTTGCTGGGGGATATTGTGATTCTCCTCCTCCGAAAGGTCAGACAGGAGAGGTTTGCTGAGAGGTAAACAAAACGTATATTTTCCTCAGAGGGCGACGCAGAGCCCTGACAGACAATTCTGTGCCTGCTATCCTTTATCTACCAACACAATGGCACAACCGGACATGTCAGAGATCCTGACGTTCCCTGAGCGCAATGCATCTTGGGAGTTTTCCCAGAAAGAATAATAGGAGAGCCATGAGAAGGAAAGAGGGAGTTAAAGAGGGCGGACTAGCAGTTCAACAGTGACTCTGTGAAGCGACAGTGAGCGATGGACATCTCTCTAAGACTGAAAGCTGCAGTTCAGCCTCATACTAATCTATGATAAAACCTTTCATCTCTATAAAAATAGTATCCCTTCAGAAAGACACACAAAATATTTCATATTTTAGGAACAGTAAAGATGACAGGAATTGAGACTGAGAGCAGGAGGGATAAAAGTCAGGAAATGTTGCAGGCCAGATTCAAACTTGCACTGCCCATCTGAACACCATCACTTAACTTGTCAAAGCAAGGGCAGCAGCTGCTAGAATTATGTTAGTTTTTTGTGGCAAGCAAAAAACAATGAGCCGGTTAAAAAAAACAAAAAAACATACAACTCGCTGAAAAATGATATATATAATTAATATATTCACATATGGCGAATGCTATATTCTGCTATATATTTACTGCCAGCCTTGTCTTTGGTTTCATAGAGCAAACTTATTATTATCACACATCCTCTTGTTCATTTCCCCAAAAGCAGAAAATAATGTAATAAATAAAGGGAGGGAAAAAAATGACGGCATCCTTATTTTCCTCACAACAGAATGTTTCCCGCTCTGTCAGTTTGGGCTTTCTTATTCCAGGCAGCGCATCACAGCGATGCAACGCTAAGAATAGCTCACAAACGCCTTCTTACATAACCAGTCAGAATGCATTGTGTGGAAGACATTAAGTCCCGGCTAAGCAGGGTTGTGTTCGAGGTTTATACCAAATTACAGTGATCTAAACAAATTACATGATCTGCACTGACCATATTCGTCATAAAAGAAGATAAACTTTATTTGATCCCATGATTTATAGCAATTTCAGCTGCAGTCAGTGAACGGTACCGATGTCAGCATACAGTGATATTTTAAAGTTAATTGTGCTTGAAGAAACCCTGCTTAAATACAAAAGTCCCAAATGCTTGAAAGTGTATTATTCTACTAAACCACAGTTGTTTTTTCTTGCCACATTCACTTTGTTTTCGCACTTTGAAGCAAAAACGTAACACCCTATAAAGCTGCTTTGTGACACATTTATAAATTTAACAATGCAGACAGGCAATGTTTTAATAATTAATTTGTAAGGCACATTATAAAAAAAAACTATAAATGGAGAAAAATGGAATTATAGCCAGAGCAAAAAGCAGCATGTTTACATTTAGTCTTACATTTTAGTAATAAAGGAACGGCAGGGCTTGTTTTCTGATCAATACAGGTGATTATTAATAGCATTTTGTTTGACTTTGTCGTACAGGAAGATGACACACATAGTATAGATGATTAGGTTTTAGTGTCCCATTTTACCAGCTGCCCCACTTTACCTGCATTGACCTTAAAGTCACTCCTAAGTATGTTTCTGAAGACACAACATAGCTTGAATGCACTTTAAGTGGCTTTGGGTAAAAGCGTCTTGCCAAAATGCATCAATGTGAATGTTTATTTCGGTACTGGTTTCATGTGGTGTGAGTGTTCACCCAGTGTTCTCTGTGCTCTGTGGGCATCCACATGGATGAGGAAAGCCAGTATTTACTGTGTGCCCAGTTCCCTCTGCCCTGTGCTGTCCCTATCGTGGCATGAGCCAGTAAAAAAGAAGGCAGATGGTCAGAAAGAGCTGAAGAGGTTGCAGGACCTGTGGTAAAGGTGCGGGGGAGGCCGGTCACATGACACATGAACATAGCATTCATACGGACAAGAGACTCTTCCCTGCCACGCACTCACAGGTTTGTGTTTTCAGCACACTTACAGCCTGTGTAAGCACTTCACTTTCACTCACATTAGCACTAATGGGGACTCTGTACTGTTGCGTACTTCATTTAAAAGCCCTTTAAATGTAGTCTTTGCATACTTTATTCCCAAGCTCTACGGTACTGTTCTCCTTTAGCATACTTCATTATAAAGTGCTTCTTGTGTACTACAAAACAAGCACACTGGAAGCTCCTCTTATGAACTCCCTTTCAACTCTATAAGATGTAAATGTTATACTAGAAATGTGTTCATTTAATAAATTACCTAAATATTTTTACGCACTCTTCTCAGGCATACGCTGTCCTCAGGCCCTTCTCTAGCATAATTCCTTTCTCCTGATGCAGTCTTTACTAACATACTTCATTCTTAAGTTTTCCTTATCTTCACTAGCAAACTGTATTCTCAAGGTTTTTTACCAACTCTTTCCTGGCTTGCTTTTTTCCCAGGCTCTTATATAATCCTCTCCACCATACTGTATTTCAAGGCTAATCACTTCTTCTCTAGCATACTTCATTTCACTAGCTATCTCCTGCCCTGCTCTACTTATACAACATGCATCTCATGACACACTTCATTCCCATGCAGTCTATTCATTACAGCCGTTCTCATTATGTCAATAACGTGACACCCCAAACGCCCCAGTAGCGTTCAAACGGACGATAGGTGCTAATTTTTTACATTGTTTATCATTTCGTAACCTGTCATGACTCATATCAAGGTGGGTGTCATTAAATGAGAGATGCTCATTCGCTATTCCGATGCTCTCTGCCTGAGCTCTTCTGTAGGAGACTCCATTCACTGGATTTCTGCATGCAAAAGAGCTCACCCAGTCTTCCCAACCTTCCCAATGTTCCCATGCCAGTCACAAACAAAGCTCTTCCCACAAAGCAGGCCAACAATCACAGCTCTCATGACGCAGATCATGGGAAAGGGCCTCTCAGCCAGAAACATCTTCAATGATTTTGAACTCCTGAGGGGTGAGAGCCACTCTTCAAATGTCCATCAGTCTGGCTAAAGCGAGAGCGAAGCTGTCCATTGGCTTTTCTGGCCACTGATAGAAGACGCTGAGCCACAGTGGAAAGCGTCGCTCTAGTGCACTGAATCACCAGTTTCCCATAATGCTCTGGGGTGGAGACTCTCACTTCTATTCCCGTCATGTGCAACAGGAGTGGGGAAATATAACACAAATCATTCACTGTGTTTATGAGGCTTTGTGTGTGTGTGTGTGTTTTGTTTGTAGGATGTAACAATAAATGGGCCCCATGACCAACAGCATGAGGTAATGTGTGGCAAGATTTCTGTCAGAAAGGTGGAGTGACTTCTGTACGAGAAATAAGAAGAAATAAAGAGGAGAGAGCTGGAAGGGTGTGGGAAGCAGGTGAAAGGGAAAATGACCGCGTTCCCGTGTGACCTCTGTGAAATAAAGGAACAGCTGATTGAGATAAGAGATGCGGAGGTGTTGCCTGCCACACAAATACAGGTTTATTATATCTACCTGCTGATATTTCAGATACAGTAAAACATCATACTGTGAAGAAACTACAGTAAACTCAACTGTCCTTCTATCTTTCTGATTTACATTGCAATTTGAAGTTAAATTTACAATTAAATTACATAAGTTTGAGATTGAATAATCGATAAACAACGACAACGTTGTTCTACATTAACCCTACCCTAATTTGCATACATAAATCAGCCAAAATTAGTCAGTCAATCAAAAATAAAACCAGAAAAACAAAATGTTGTTCAGATCAAGTGAGGAACAACAACGATAAATATTTCATACTACATCTGATGACAGATTTGTTTAACGGTCACATGCAACGCGCATTGGAAACGGAGTCATATGGAAATTATTGTGTAGAGTGGGTGAGAAAAATTCTCTGTTCTTATAAAACTGAAAGTACAGAGATGAGCTCATGATCTTACAGCTGTAAACAACAAGTCTTTGAGTTTAACTTAGGCCATCAAAACATGTGACACAAATTGGCACAGTCTCATTAAGGGTATTTAAGTTGTTAACTAAGCCAGAGAGAGTACAGCTGGATGTAGATGTGACTACACAACTCTTGTCCTACTACTGTATGTGCTGGGTTGTGTATTTCTGCCTGAAGGGCAGTTAAAGATTACTGATATGAGTCACACTGCTAGCAGCAGCCCACTCCCTCCCTCTCTTTCGATCCCTGTGCTGTTCCTTAGTTCCGAAGGGCCTGGGGGTCTCCATGGTAACGAGATTCATGTGGAGTACAGAAAAGCTCACAGAGAGAGAGATTTGTAAATTGTGAAGAGAACCGAAATGGATCAAAAAGAAAATGGTGATAAAGACAAAAGGGACAAATTCGCTAAACACAAAAACCTTCTTATCCAAACCTTCTAATCACCTAAAATCCACCTTAACCAGCCGGTAAATGTGCTGAAATAGTGTAGTGTTCAAGTCACTGACATTTGTAAACTGTGATTATTATATATTGTGAACCATTCACCAAACTCTGTTGTTATGCTGTTGCCGTTTTAACAGAAACAGCATCAACTGTTAATAAAATTCACTGGTGCTTTAAGCTTGCTCTTATAAACATTCTGCCGGCCTAATCTGCCTCAATAAGCAAACAAGAGAAACAAACAAAATCTAATAACGATTGAATCCGAACAGTCAAGAAAAACATACAACTGGCATCCTCGAAATAGCTGAATGAAGCACAGGCCTGGTGCTGAAGGCTACATCACTGCTACCTGAAACAGCTGCAGTTGCTCTGACCTTGAATGCCACGGGCGCAGCTGAGCTCCACATCTCTAATGGAGACAGCTGCTGGTGACGCCAGGGCCTGGAGGCTGCCGCCACAGGGCCGTTTGTGGTGACTTAACCTCCCCGGAGGACATTTAGCAGGATGGTGACACCAGTATCTCGTGCGCACCGGTTTACTGTCAGCAAAGCTCCTGACATAGTGATTTCCCTAAATGACAATTAACACGACTAATAGAGCTTCACACTCAGGCAAACGAATGCAGGAAGTCCCACAACACGGCGAGAGCGAACATCAGTGTAACGAGCAGCCAGAGAGACGCTCTCGCTCATTAGAGATGGTTAACAGCTTTCTGCTCCTCCTCAGCAGCTGTGAGTCAGAGCTGCATGTGAAATGACTCCACATGGAGCGCTCATCTTCCGAAGATGGCTAGTAATTTGAAGTTTATTAGAAGTGACGGAAAATTACAGGTTTCAGTCAATTTCACGATGGCCGCTTAAACGGGCTACAATGAAACAGACAGTAACAACCACTGAAACCGGGGAATTGACGAATGCGAAGATATTTTTCTGACAGGAACAATCCAGATAGGGAAACAAAAGACCTCCCTAAACTCTGACTCACCTTGCACACAAAACTTGAGCTCCTTGGCATCGGTGACAGTGCTGCCCGTCATCCTTTCTGGTACTTTCTTACTCATGCGACTGTAATTCCGTCTCTTCTTGGTCTCGCCCCATAGGTTGGAGCCCCCGTGCATGCTGGGAATGTTAAGCACGGCAATGCCCTCCAGAGACGTGCTGCTGAGGTCCAAGATGATGCCATCACACTGCGACAGTAAAAACACAAATGTGCATACAGATAGGCAACAATGTTTTATACTCAATCTGCAAGTAACCTCTTAAGATCTTATGTCATAATAGGCTGTATTCATTCAACGATTTGAAGCGCTAATAACAATTGTATTCCAGACATGAGGGATTCCAAACATGAGCCTAAAAATGGCCGTAGGCGATCCAAAAATACACACAAGTACGGTATTGCGTGATGTGAAAGACCACCCTGAATCAAACCGAGGGCGTCTGTACAGTGAAAAAGTACACATCAAAAAGCCAAACACTGACACATTTATGACATAACGAGATGCCTCAGTGTGCATTAGAGCCCACACTGAATAAAAACACTCGATTTGTCCTGAAACTACCTTCGTTTATCACATTTCACTCTGCTTCGCTTTTCTAACTCTGTCAGTTTCACAAATCACCTTCGTGTGATGAAACAGACAGATTAATTACTAATTAGACGACTCACCCACACAGACATCATTAGGTTTGGTCACAACTGATTTGAAATAAACTTGAAATGATTTGAAACACGAAATGATTTGTGAGTGAGCCGTCATGCCTGTCACCATCAATACAGCCGCAGTTATGAAAGATTTATTGAATGATGATATAATCCGAAAAGTTTTTTAATACAAAATGAATGCTTTAAAGCAACCTGGTTTTAATATAAAGTTAGGCTATATACTGTAAATACAGACGTGTAAAAATGTATATTTTATGTATATTACAGTAATGATTCAGTAATGACTAGACAACAGCGATTTATAAATACAGCAATGATTCATAATCTTTTTAGAGATAAAACAGGCACAAAATTATGAAAATGTCTAACGCTCACTGTCAATAAAGCTGTTCTCGCACTGTTTGAGTTTAGATACATGATCTGACATCTTCCCTCAACACAAATTGTCATCTGATGGAGGTTCACTGTAGCTGCACTGCACTGTACTGTGTTTACTGGACATACTGACCCTGATTCACAGCTAATAGACTGCGGCTGTATATAATTACAACATTTGCTGTCAGGTAAAGCAGGGCACTGTTGATGGGTTTGAACTCACCTCCACTTCAATGCTTTCATTCAGCTTTTTACAAGTGGCCGAGATGGTCTCTGTGGTGCCAAATTCAAAGTACCACAACTTGTTTTTCATCCTAAGAACAGAGAAGAGTTTAAAAGGGGATTAAAGGGGAGCAGTTTAAACAAAAACAATTTCACCCTTATTACTGGAACATAATGTAGCAGGGGCATCTGAATGTTTTTAGATTAGAAATAGCGGTCAACATGATTTTTGAATCAACTAACGCAGGAAGAAAATGATGAGTCAGTCTGCAGCTGCTCTGCGTTTGGAACAACAAACAAGTTTGCGTTTACACACCCCTATGCTAATGCTGGTGTGACAACAAATATAACAGGATGAACTGAGCCTTGAGCTGTCAACGGATGAAACTGCAACTGCTCTCTGATCTAACTTGTACACAAACAAATACCTCAGTTTCAACCACACATAACATAAATGATCAAAAATTGTGCTCTTGTAAATTGTTAGTAAAGGTTCCCAAACCTAATTAGCAAGTCAGATCATCACAACAGCACAACTCAATCTGTTTTAGCTAACTTCTCACAATCGCTGCCAACCTATAACAACCTGACTGTGACTAAAGAGCTTTTGGGCCAGTTTGTTTTGCCACCCTCTGCCCTTCCTCTGGTCTGCTGAAAAGTTAATTTGCTGGAAAGTCGAGGCAAACAGGTGTGAGAGAACATGCGTGACAGCGAACTCGGCTTAAACTTCCACAGAGAAACCAGAGGCACCATCAGGAGGCCGAGTGCAATCTGACATGAACTCTTGGGCATTGAAAGGGGGCATCTGAGGACAACAGATGGTGTCAATATATCACATAAGGACAGGACCAATCTACAATCAAAATAACCTTCTTGAGGTGAGTGGATATATATTCTTGAGTAGCAATACTAGCAACACCGGCAGCGTATCAATTCTCAATTCTCTCCCTGCTGTAAATGTGTTGCATTTTCACTTTGGTTATGAAACAGGGTAATTTACACTCATCAGAGGGTGACAACCAGTGACAAGACCCTACAAAGGGGTATACTGCTGATAATGACAACACAATTGTTTACATAATAGACTGTGCAATGTGGGATTCTCCAGACCCACGAAGGTTGGACACAGAGCTAACATATGAAAAACTATATAAGGCATTAATTCCTTTGAGGTTGAGGACACAAGCCCCATACAAGCATGACAAAATCCACTGAGCATGAGCGATGATTAACACAAGCTAATGATGGCAAAACGCTGAACCACGTTTTTACAAGCTCAGAGTCTTTGAAATTAGAAAATGTAAGAAATGATTGATAAATGAAGTCTGAGTACAAAGCTTTGACACTTTTCAATAAATTATGCAAAAGTACTTTTGAAACAACAGCGTTCCGCCATTATAAATCAAAATCTTTGGTGCCGTTACATCAGCGCTGCTATATAACATGTTATAAAGTTATTTAATCGGTTCTTAAAAATATTTTTTTTAAAATCATTTGTAAATGAGGAAAAAGTGAGGTAATATGTCACACTAAAGGTCATTTATCTTCAGTAAAGAGTTTGTGATTTCCGGCATCAAGTGTGCAAGGTTACAAAGTTGAGAAAAGTTCAGCTTTATGCAAATGAAGAGTGATGGGGAGACAGCCAATACAAGTGCAGCGAGAGTTTTGCCTCCCGACACAGTTGGATACAGCGGTCAGGTAGGAAAGTTTACTAGCATCCGTCAGCACAGAGACTGTTTAACCTGCAGTAACTGAATCACCGTCAGTGTGAACGAGGCTTATTGAAGTTAAGCATACGCATCACTAACGTGACAGTCATCTGTACTGTTCCCTTTAAGACCTCATTCTGTCGACCTGTCCCTCGGTTCGTACTCCAGCAACTTGCAACCCTTGTTTTGTCAAATTAAGGGATTGTGAGCAGATCTGAGATCACAATTAGACACGCACTGCATTCTCAACAGGGGTCAAGCTGCCTAACCTCATTAGCTAAATTCCATCCGAGATGCTCTGAAGAAAACAATTAGGCCTGGTCTGCTTTTCCCACAACTTTCAGTGTGTAATGCAGATGGTTAGACATGTAAAGCTGCATTAGTAAAATAGTGTAAAATCATCTTCGGATCTTTGCAAAACCTCAAGGAAGCCTGAAAAACAAACGTCTTCCTGGTGTGAGAATCACGTCTGTATTTTTTGTCTTTATATTTTTACTACAACGATAAATGAAATAAGAATTTTACGTTATATAAGCAGAGTCCATAAATATATAAACAAACAAACGAACTAAAACCAATATAAAAGGGGTGTGGCTTAACATCTGATTTCTGAAATGCACTAGGGTCACTCTAGACACACCCAGAGGTTAAAACCTAGATCAACATATAGATGTTAAGGCTCATGAACCTTTACGCTCATTCCTCAAACACAGTCACAAACGCACACACCCCTGCTGGTCATCGGCCCAAGTTAACCATCTCCCATAATCCCCTCAGTGACTGATGACTTTTTGACCTGTGAGCTCTCTGCCCTTGTATCACTACAGCAATCACTCACAATGCAACTCTGCCCTTATCCTACTGATCGCTCTGATAGAGCCTTTGACTGACAGCTACAATAGGAGTGATTTTAAGGATGGGATGCTGAGGGGGGTTGAGATAAGATGTGATGAACCTCTTGTGAGAAGAGAAGAAGAAAGACTGTATATCCACACTGTTATCTGGCAGGGCTGAGCATCAGACGGATTAATGCGACTGATTTCCAATCAAACACAATGAACTCTTTTGTGTCTTTCATCCCTTTTTCTGTATTTGATCACTTCTGTTTTTGTTCAGCACTCTGTGTTTTATTGTTTATGTATTTATATTGTTATTTCATATTATTATTTTATTTATTGTTATATTATCAATTATATTGATATTTACTTTATTTACTGAATTTGAAAACACTGTTTTAAAAACAAATTAAGTGCAGAACAATGATTCATAAAATCTTTGTTAGATTTCAAACATTTGCCAATAGGAAAACAAAAAAATTAATTTAAAAAATAAAAAAATAATTCAACAAATGTTTCATATTTCCACTTTTATTTTTCTTTACTACGTTTTTCTGCTTTTTAAATACATCTATGTCTTTTTGTTTACATGATTTTTTCTTGGAAGGAAAGCTATGATTACTGAGGCAAATTGTGTGAAACACCTCAGGTTAATTATTTAAATAGATGATAATTGGAATGTTTCAAAAACGAACCAACCAATTAGTTACATCAATGTTACAATATAACAGCCCTTTGCATGTGGCAGTTATTGAGGGGTGGGGTGCATTTATTTCTGGCCTAAACAGCCATTGATTATCAGCATTTAACTCAGCACGAGAGTGGCAAACAAGCAAGTCGGTTAGTTTTCTGTTATTTCACACTGACCTGTGAAAAGTGTTGAGCTTGTACTGTTAAAATACTGTGTGGGATATTTATTTTAGCAGGTAGCCAAGAATGAAAGTAGAGTTTGGCATTTTTTAAATCAGATTTAACATCCCAAAATATGTTCATGTTTATCTGTCAAAGTTTTTAATTTACTTATTGTTAGTGGTTTATATTTGTTCATAAATCCTACAGTGTTATACAGTGGACAGAAATTAATTAGAAAATTAATAAATTAATAAATTAATAATAATTAATAATAAAATTAATAATAAAAAGTACTTCAGGATTCTGAAGTGAGAATCATGGGAGGTAATTTTTTCGAATACGATGACAAATGTCATGAGATTAAAATGTACTGGAACACGCATCCTCTGATCACATGACCGTCAGAGGAAAGGCCAAATATGGTCATGACCGAAGCCTCCGTCTGTCTGCTCAGCATGTGTGTGTTTCATAACCCATAAGAAGGTGTCTACGCTATGTCTATGTGAGTGAGGGTGTTTGTGTATTCTTGTGTATGTGTGCTGGCTTACTCATTGTGTATTTCAGTGGAGAACCGTATGTGTGCGTGGGTGTGCGTGTGCGCAAATCCCTCCGTGTGCACATATGTGTGTGTGCCGGAGCTCAGCAGAAGCCCAGCGTGCCTGTGTTCTGGAACCTGTTGTTCCCTGCTGTTTAATGCCCGTGGTGGGGAGGGATAAATATATGCTTCCCATCTCACTGTCTCTGGCTGTTGCCAATAGAGCAGCCCAACAGAACGTACCCCCTGCCCTGACCCCTCCTCCCACACACACACACTCGTTTGTACAGCTAACTTAGTGAGGACATTCATTAGCACAATAGAATCTCTAGCCCCTACCTCTAACCTTAACCATCCCAACTAACTGCCTAACCTTTACCCCAAACCTAACCTTAAGTCGAACCCTAAGGTTAGGTTAAGGTTATAAGTTAGATTTAGGTTATATAAGTAAGCTTAGGTTATAAGTCGACCCTTAAGCCAAGTCTTATCCCTCAAACAGCACTTTAAAGGAGTCTCAGAAGGTAAGGACCGGCCAAAATGTCTTCACTGGTATAACTGGTCCTCACAAAGATAAACATACAGGTACACACACACACACTCTTGCCGTGGTGCAGGTCATAGTTAGACTGCAAGTCAGGAACATATGCTACCATAGAGCCACAGAGCTGGTTACTCTACTACTGGTTTCAGACGTACCTTCTCCAGGGTGATTGAGTTATTTCCATCTTTTTTGTAAATATGGATCAATAAATATAACACGTGTTATGAGCAAAATGCTCGTGACTCATGTTTTGACCCTATATCCAATAAATTCAGTAAAAAAACTATAATACAAAAATCATTACAACAAGACAACAGTATATTTACTTGACAAGAACATTGTGTAGGGCGATAAGACCTTCTCAGAGAAAGTACTTTGCTTTTCTTTCCCCTTACGCCATTTGCACATGGTTTTAAGCATTAAACGAAATCGGCAAAGTTTATGTTAAAAACAACATATTAAGAATTGTTTTGAAAAAATAATATCTTGAATTAAGTATCAAAGAATACTGTACGAGCAAAAAGACCAAAAATACAGTGCACAGCACAACTTTTGTACTGACACTTTGGCAATATTTTATTTCTAACATGGCAGTAAAGTATTAAAATTGTACGTTTTACTATTGGATATGAGTAAACCTTTAACAGTTGTGACAGTTCTACATTAGACACTTTAAACCTGGAAGGGACAGGAAAGCCAAGGATGAAGAGTGTGGGAATGTTGTTTAGCATGACGTTAAAAAAACAAAACCCCTACGTGCCCCCCACCCCTCTGTGTCCCGGCACTCCTCTCCTCTTCACACCATTGATTGTCTGACAAACTGATTGTCCACAGAGCCGTCATTGTTATTTTAATCGAAAAGACAAAGACACCTCAGAGCTTTTTTTGCTTTTCTATAGGGCAATTTGACACCTCTTAATCCAAAACTTCCTCTGGCTGCCCCTCTGGGGGGAGCGGACGCAAAAGCTCGGGTCCATTGTGTGTTTGTGATCATTAGCACCTGGGCTGCGGATTCCCCGTAGACAGACTCCTGATGCATTGCCATGCAGATCACCAACACTGACCAATGTTAAAGCCATCACGGGTGTAACCCTTCCTTTGCATCGCACACTGAGCGAATGTGCACGGATGCAAATGCATCTGTGCATAAACCCACTTACAATGGCCTGCTAAAATATTGTTGAAATGTTTAACAAACAGCTCCATCGCATTTTTCTGCTGTACTGGGTTCTCCAGCTAGACAATACAAAAGATTAGCAGGTATCCAAACCCAAGAAAAAACGTATGTAGAAAATACCGGTAATATAAATGCAAAACATAACAGGTGGACAAAAACATCTTTATTTGAACATACATTGGGGATAAATTGCAGAACTGCATGGCAACCATCTTTTACGTCGCATTTGGTGGCACGCTGGCACACAGAATGCGTCCTCCAATCCTGAAATGGCCCTCATTACAACCCAATAGAGTGACAGACGCACTGCCTAGCTATCCGAAATCAGATGAACAAAGCAAAACAGACGACACATTTGGCTTGGCAGTGTTTTATCTTGTGTTATTGAATGACTCACTATAGGATTACACACAAATGGACTGAGAACATAAATGCATTATTCTTTTTTTGGCTCTCTGTCTGACATTTAGACAAATTGCGAACAAGCTATGTTTAACTGAAACTTGCATTTAGAGGCAGAAACAGCAGAGAGCAGAAACCACAGACAGGGGCTGTTTGCTGAATATGGCATCATATTGCAACACTTTTCCCGCGGTGTGGAAATCTAGGTGCATAAATTACGAATAAATGAAACATTAACCGGCTAATTCAGCAAGGCAGGTTCTATAATTCAGACAGCGCATGAGTCATTTGGGGCTTATTTTTAAAAGTCATTAAAAAGCGGCGTTGCCGTGACAGTTTCGCTCTGATACAGTAAACAGTGCGAGGGTGGGTGTCATCCATTTTATGTAACCCCCGCATCCGACACTTTCCAGCAGATTTCTTTAAACAGGACCTATTCTCTGTCACTATATTATACGATCTACTTCTCAAACACACTCCTGTGGTACCAAGCACTCAAACGAGACAGCAAAATCAAACCTTATTGGCTAATCTTCACTTAAGCAATATCACACGGGCGTTTGTAGCATGAGGGTGCCACAGGTCATCACGGCTGTGCTGATATTCAGTATAACGGCACGATTGTATTACAATATTACAAAGTATACAAAATTCAAATGTATTGAGTAATGTTTCGCTGAATATTGAGTAATGTTTCGCTCCATCAATGAGAAAAGTTACAAAGCACAAGCTGACTGTAAGCAATACAAACAGTCACAATTCCTGTGTTTTTACGCTAAATATCAGGTAGCAAACTGTATACAGATACACAAATTTTAGGGATTTTCTGGTGAGAAAATGAATATGAATGAACATCGTTGTGAATCTAAAATGCCTGGAGTTCTACAAGACAGACCGATGACACTTAACAAAAAAAGGCCTCATTCTTTCCGAGAGCTTTGCGGCCAAGGGCTACATGGGTTCTTTTACAGCGTGTCTCAAAAGAACCGTCAACCAAGAGGGTCAGAGAACAGAAGTACAGCTGACTTGAAAGAGATCCACATCAAAGGGATTTGAGAACGGCTACTGTAAAGTGCAGCGGGGGCTCTGAGTGATGCTGTCTTAAGATAAGACATCATACTTTATGAAGCTGTTTTAACTGACCTAAAACGCTGTTCTAGGGTCAATTTCAGCTGTTCTCCTTTCATTGCTGAAATACTGATAAAGACATTAAACTACTAATGTTTCAGAGCAATGATGATTTCAGTCTTGCCCTTTCTTATGCTGAAGACGTCATCCTAATCCACTCTACCTGGTCTCCTTCCCCCTTTAAATGGCACAAATAAGTAGAAGAGAATAGAAGAGGTTGGAATTAGATCTTCTCTACCCTGCCTCTCTATGGCCTTCTCTTAAAGATACATGTCTGGTTTGCTTTCAGAAGCCGCGACAGAGACGCGTTGCGCAACATTTAATTAAAAAAACTATTCAAGCCAACTGTACTTGAGCTAGCAACGAAATGGAAACAGCCAGCCATCATTGTACTTGACTTGACCTTTACACAAGCGGTTTTAAAGGACGAATAAGATAGAAAGGTGATTTATCAGGTTCTCCTGGGCTGAAAGTCTCTTTTTGAAGGTCAAATGGTAAAACACCTTTGAAATGACTTGAACATTTCATTTCAATAAAGGTCTTAAGGTACATTGTACTTTCTCAGATGTTCCACAAACCTGCTTCATTATATTTTTCCTCTTTTTTCCTCACACGTTGTTTTTTGTTTAATTATAATTTTCATTGGCTTCCTCTCCATATGCTCATTTACGAACATACACGTTCTCTCACCTGCTGTTGAACTTCTCAGGATGTTTCTCCCTCATCAAGTGAAAGCGATGTGCGATGGATGCGTCCTACAGGAAACAAGAAACACAGGTTAACTGTTTTCCTTTACTAAACATACCAAATACTGACTTGAGTCTTTGGCTAATGAGCTACAGTGTTGTTAGCAGGCTGTGGGGCCTGGAGCACCCACTCTAATTCAAGGGCTACAGCTGAGTGGAACAGCACCCTTGGGCCAAACTGCACAGCCATGTAACTGTTCAGACATGACCCAGACCATAGCCCACAACAAACCCTGCTAACCGGTCAATGTTTAAAATGGAAACCATTCTAAATTCACTTTTCTGTGGCTTATTGAGAGGACCGCCCCATTTCAAATCGGCGCTAGCTGTGACTCTGTCGTGTGCAACAAAAATAGCCATCTCTAGAAAACAAAAGATGCTCAGGTATTAACAGACTCTTGTTTTTACATCATGTGCTTGTGTGCCGTGGGGGAGGGGTCTGTAAAACCATCTCTGTTGCTGAGGGGAAGATAATCGCGCAGATAGGCCTGCTGGACAAAGTACACAGTTCTGGAAATGGGGCCACAGAACTGTCTGATGAATAAAAAACAGTGAAGCTGGATGATGGTATCAGCAGGAAAAGGGCTTTCCAGGAATGACAGAGGAGGGGAGGAATGAGAAATGAACATTCCACCTAAACCAAGTGACAACACAGCTTTTTACATCAGAAGTGTGCACTTTATCAGACACATAAATGACAGTTACCCTGAAAAAGACAATTACAGAGATTTTCTGCTAAATCTCTAGACTGTTTCACATATTCCTGGAAGCTATTACTTTTGTCAGAGGAAAACAATGGCTGATTGGCTGGTTATGCAACTACCTGGTTAAACACAATCCTGGTGAAAACTATCCGACAATGCTCATCTACAAAAGCTGTTGGCACAAGATTCAAATGTTTTACGCGATCATGTCAGGATTAGGAAAACCTTTTCATGAAATTATCTTTTTTATTATGTTTTAAACATTAAAAGTAAACTAAATATACGTTGACTGTAGAAACAATCTGAAAATAAACACATTTTGACACTGAAATCTGACTGGAAACCAGCAGAAGTTCAGCTACAGTGCTTGTTTTGGGACACAACATTTAAAATGCCACTGGAGCACAATTGAAACCATTAAAATGTTGCTAGGTGCATTTTTTTTACAGAAATGCGACAGACACTTGGCTGAGTTAAAGCATACGTTTTTGCATTCGCAGCTGTCAGTGAAGCAGCCCCGATTAAAATCAAAGCAACAGCGCTGCAACAGAAAAGCTAATTGATAAATCAGGTCTGCCACCGCAGCTGATTATTCCCATATTTACACACGCACACATAAAGACAGAGGAGCTCAAAGCCACCACATCCTTCGCGAGGGCCCAAATCTGAAGACATGCACACACAAACGTAACATCTGTCTCTGAGTTTCGCCGCGTAATGCGCGTTGGATGTCGGCACACTGTAGTGCTCACCGCGTCACAGGCTCAGACAGGGAGGAAGTGTGCTAGTGTGAGATTCTCAGGGTTTGATAGTGGCTGGCGCGCCGATCAAGCCGCGAGCAGACGATGCTACGTTAGCACCTGCGCTGGCTTCCTGCCCGTGCTTGCAGGTGCTGTAGTGGTCACATGGGAGAGGGTACAGGGGGTGTGGGGGACGTATTCTGCACGCATCCAAACTTTAGCCATAAAGCATTGTGCTCTGCTGATCTTTAAACAGGCTTTAAGTAGTGTTAATACAGATACAGTACACTGACGTGTGTTGTTTACAGTTAAGAGACACAATGGAACAATGACACTTTTTCAAATGTATGCATTTAAGAGATGTTTTTATTCAAAGCATCATACAAACAAATATACAGGAACCCACGACGTGGTGTTGCTAATAGCACGCTTTACCAATTGAGCTACAGCAAGACAGGACATGTTTGGGAATAAGATTTTACCCAAATTGTCATAGGTAAGATGGCAGATCGTGTGTGGTGAGTATTTAAAACATAGTTACTCGCCCCAACTTTCTTTGGATCAAGACAAACAGATCAGAACACTTTTCGATCATAAAAGCAGTTACACTTGTCTTTTTACTACGCATGTGGACAACATCCAGATTAAAAAAGTTATGTGTAAATAAGGACAATGTGACACTTTTCTCTTTTTTTTAGGATATTTTGGGGTTTTGAAACAGCCATAAAGTTGTTTCACAAACTGTCATGTGTGAAATTGTAAAGGACAGTACGCACAGCACCTCATGTAGGACAACATGTGAAAGATGGTGATCACTGATTTGAATACCATGACAGACTCAGCATCTCATTACGCACCTCTACAGAAAACAACACAACTGATTAAAGCCAGTAATCTGCCCTCAACATACACCGCCCCTTCCAAAGCATTTGCTTTATGTCCTTTCGTGGTCGGAGGCATTAATCGCACATTTTAAAAGATAACAAACAACAACAAACCTCAAAACCAAACAAACAAACTCAAGATCTTGGATCGAGATCTGCATCAAAATATCACCATCCCTCTGAGACGAAGCTTCTGTTTGGTTCTCAACCGTCTATTTGTGAGGTATATTTTCAAACAGTTTAGCTAACCAGTTATAAAAAACCTCTGGGGCATTGTGATTTATCCCAAACTGTGCGCTATGGGGAGCAGGGACACCGTGTCCTTCACTAGACATATCCTGTCCCTGTGGCATGGAACTGTGGGCTTAACTGTTCTTGGCATTCTCTCTTTGCTACCAGGCTAAAGGTTATACATAATATAAGAGTTTATGTCCCTGACAGATGACTTCTGCATATCTAGCAGCTTCCCAGCTAATCATTTTAGGTTCTAAGAACATTTCCAACGTAACAAAAATGTTAAAAATGTTATTAAAATTCAGAATGTCCAGCTTCAAAATTAAAATGTAAAATTAAGTTAAACATTAAAATGAAAGATTTATGTTAACGTAAAATTCCGCTAACTACTTAAGAATAACAATAGCCAATGTTCTCTAAAAACTCAATAGCTGGGTTTCCTCTAGCCCAACTGGTACTGCATGACGTGTTCGATCCTTAACAAAATGTAGCTTAAATGCACTATAAGTGGCTTTGAATAAAAGCATCTACCAAATGCATAAATGTAAATCTACGGAGGAATTAATCATCTGGCCCAATCATTACAACACAGTCTTCTTGAGAAAGCATCTTTGAATGGGGTGAAGAGGTGAAGAATATTAAGTGAGTTGATATTCAGGCCGCTGTGATTGGTGTGTTCACACCGGGTTATTGTGGCACGCTATCAAGTCAGCGCCCATCTGTGCTGCTGTCAGCTCGGCGGGGAGCAGGTGCGCACGGGACTCATCGCGACACTGGTAGTGCATCTAAATGAGATCCACATAAGCGTGCAGGTGAATCATGTAAATGATGTATGTTTAGATCTCTGGAGCACATTTGCGAGGTGAATGGAGAGGTGAGTGCTGTTTTTCTTCTATCTTTAAGACTGGCCAGGTGTCACTCAGCACGGTCATTTGTTATGGTGGTAACCTGGTCTGAGTCTGGCAGCCACACACTTCCTGTCACTGATACTTCCCCTGACCTTCAGTCTGTGCCAGTTCTATAGCCCTCCACACATACACACACACACACACACACACACACACACACACACAAACACAAACACAAACACAGGCTGACAGCTTCAAAAATAAACACTCTTTTCACAGAAAGGTTTTAAAGATCGAATAAATCTCTTAAACGGTCACTCCTTGACCTCTCTGCGTGACCTCTGCAGCATTTTACGGCAAAATCACTGTCAAACGAACAGAAAGGGAAACTACCTCAAACAGGAAATGCCCATCATTTCTTAATTTTGTAAGAGCAACAGTCTCTTACTGACATAAAGAGAATATTTAGCTCACCCCACTGCTTCATGCAAAATAAAACGAGTTTGAAGTAAAAAAGTAATATGAATTTTTCATACGTAAACATTTTTAGTGAAGCAAAAATGACTGAGAGTGCCTTAACATCAGAGGAGCGACTAATTACACAAGAGAAGGAACGCGTGTCTTGAGACCAAGCGAATAGCGGTGCTGGTATTAGCTTAGGACAGCGTGACTTAGACTATGCTAATAGCAAAACTGGTGTTAGCACAGTCAATCTGAAATCTGTCCCTGGGCAGAACCGACTGTGTTATTGGAGATGAAGGTGTGGTATGACACCACACCAGCGAGAACATGATGGAAGCGTGGCAGTTCTCCAAGCGCCTCCTTGGGGAAGGTGAGAGGCTAACGCAGATAAGTTGTTGATGTCAAGAAAGCTGGTTAGATTTCAGCTTCCAGGCCTGGGGGAGATGGTATTGCTTGAGATGAACATGGCGAGGTATCTTTAATGACTGCTGACGAGGTGTGTTTGCTGTCTTTAATTCCCCCTTGAGAGATTATTTCCAGTGAGGACTGGATCAGAGGATCGCGATGCCATGTTAAGTCAGCATGTGTCAGATGTGTCAGAAATTGGATTCACACTGGTACCAGGCACTGCCTCCCACCCCCATCAGGTGCTCTTGTTTGGAGTGAGGGATCACGCATGCAGGTATTTAATACCTGGAATAAATCTGTTTACCGTTCCATTGAACTTAATGGCAGAAGCTTGGCTGGCACCAGTATGTGGGCCTGGAGAAACATTTGTACATGAGCACTCAGTTCTAAACACAAATAAGGTTTGCAAACAAATGCTACTTTTTTAAAATATATGGCTACTTTTAAATGAATGTCAATAAAGAACAACTTCTTCCTGTGTCCAGATGGTACAGTTGTGGCTAAAGGGCTAATGGCTCATGCTAACTAGCCAAACCTTGATGATGGCTGGGAGGCACTAAACCACTTTTCTAACTTTAGTTTAATATTTAAGACACATTCAGTGTCACTTGATCAGTCAACAGACAGCATTATTGCAACCAAAAAACGCTCGACAACATAAAAGTTACACAGATTCAAGTTCTGGTGCTATTCACCCTCCTGCTAATTTCCTGTCATTCACCATCGCATCTGTCTAATAAAAAGGAAAAACTTAAATAAATGTAAAAAAATGAATGGATCTGCTTGATGGACTTGTTGATGGACCATTTGAATGGACTTGTATGGATTTGTATGCGCATTTCGCAATACACATTTCCTGGTAATTGGTAATTCGTTTGCCTAAACAGAAAATGAGCTCTTTGACAGTCAAATGAAAAACAAGCATCCTGGTGGTGATGATAGCAGCGTGGAAGCCACAAACGCCATGGCAACCTCAATGGATAGTGACTGGAAAATGTTAAAGGCTGAACCAGCAAACAGCATTACTAATGATTACATCAGTGCATGAGTCACTAGCACTGCTTTACTCAGGTGTCAGTGGCTCCCAATGCGGAGCCATCTGTCCTGTCCTCCTGGACTCCCAGCACCCTGTTCCTCTGCTCCAGCATCATGCCACGCCACGGTATCGTGATTTCAGACGCAGAACAAGGACGCCGACAGCCTCCTACAACACTTTTTGTATCCACCAAACTTAAATCTATCAGATGGCATGAGATTCTCAAGCAACAATTACTATATTCATGTATTTCACACACACATTATTTTTTATTAAAGTGCATTTAAAGTACACATTTGATTAGTCTGTTTTTCTACAACCTTGGCATTGCAAGTGTCACACTCTACTAGCTACACAAACATTATCTGATCCCAAACAGCTAATTATTCTGTATTATTAGGTATTGTGAACTAAGTCATGACATGACAGCCATTTACTTTCATATTTTTAAGTATTTTTAAGGTTATGTTTGTAAATTGTACGCCACGAGCAACACCAAAAGACAACGCAAAAATAACAACAAAAACCGCCTCTTGGTTGAGCCCATTTTTGGGCCAGTCAGAATGTTTTGAAAATAATACATAAATGGTTTATTCTCCCCATATTAAGCTTGGATAGATAAACGTATTTGTTTTACAAATTACACATTTGATCTTTAAACTAAGTAGTCTATTTTTTTATATATTGATGTCTCGTAAGAATTAACACCAGTGCCAAGCCATGCAACGACCCACATGGCACAGTCAGTGCACATCATAAGACTCTGGGTTCACAGTATGAGCCCATTGTCCCTTCATAGTCAGCACTCAAGCCTGCTTAAACCAGCAAACTGTATCATCATCACACACAGACCCAAAAACATCCATTAATATAAACAACGCACTGCATTGTGTTTACCGAATCTGTGCTCTCGCTTTAATTTTAACACACTTTGCCCCAACATCCATTAATATTGTTATGAATGTTTCCTTAATCTTATAATATTATGAAAAATCTGCACAACGCTGCAATTCATAAGTTATTTAATAACAAACTCTGTATTATATAATGCTAAACAGATTATGAGTAAATGTACAATCAAGCAGTCAAAACTATTTAATCTTTCAAACATTTTTTATAAATAATTGTTATTAAAAATACATTAAGTAATGTTTTTTTTCACATTATGTAATGCTTGGTTTTTTTGACGTGTTGCCAGTGACGATGTCTCTAGATACCGAGTGTTTATTTTGAATCTCATTTTTGTTCGTAGCAAACTTCAACAACAATTTCTCAGTTCTTCTACATAAATGACAACATTTATGCGGTCGGCGCCATTGGCTGATGAAAACACAGCCCATACTGGAAACAGTGGGATGCTAAGCCGAGTTACATAACGACCCTAAAGTGCCACATTCCTTCATCCTTTTTTTACACCATCTCATCTAACACTTTTCGTGTGCGCCTCCTGCCACTCTGCACACACTTTTTATCAAGCAGGTCAGGTGGCCTTTCAGATCACCCCGCTATTACTGGCCATTCTAAATGTGGACTACCTGGCACACAGAGATAAAGCAGCATTCATCCAACACACCTGGGATTAGCCTGATTATAATAGAATATTGGACATTTTTCAGAAATGAAAGCAGACCTGCCATTTATAGCAGCCCGTTCTAAAAACAGAACAAAAATTAATCACTGGCTAAACAAAGGGAGGGAGATGTGCTCACCGAGACTCACCTGGGCCCTGCGCCAGAAACACACACAAAATCAGCATTTTTATAGATGACCTAATGGTCATTCCTTGAATTTTACCCTAATCTTGACATAATTTTTTATTAGTTAAATACTGAAGATTTAGCATATTATTTTGAGCTCCAGAGCAAGTTCTTTCAGTACCAGAAACTATCTATTTATCTGATAAAAATCTTTTTTTAGTTGTAGTTATTTGTTATATAATCTACCAAACATGTTGGTTTACACAAACAAGTGGCAGAAGTGGACGTAGTTTGCGGAGGACAGCCTCTTCCTCCAAAAAAAATAAATAAAATATTGATTTGACATTTAACTGCTCTCATAATAAATGCTTGATTATAACAACAGCCTGGGATATAACATTTGAACAGTAGAGGGTTGCTAAGCAACTGTGTGAGAAGGAGAAATCTGTGCAATCATAAATCAAGTCACAGGCATGAAACTGTTTCAGACGCATTAAATCACATCAGTAAAGTTTGAACATGTTATTGTTCCTCTGACAATGATAATTAATCCAAATGCTACATGAGAAAACAACATTTAATTAATCACAAATTACTTGAAAGAAAAGTTTAGCCCCAGGCTTGGGTGAAAAAACAGAGTGAGAGAAGAGAGGGATGCTGACCGATGACTGAGGGAGGAGAGAAAGATGGAGGAGTTGTGACGGTTTAGCATCTTGTAAAAATGCAGCCTCTGTTATAACAACTGAACTCAGGTGACTTTTAAGGGATTCCGGACACGGTGATGCTAAGCCTCTATGAGTTTTAGGACCAGTATCAACGTGTAATATGATTCTTACCACTCCTATGGAGAAGTAGTTGTTGACTATGCTGTAGGGCACAGGGTCGCCCTTCTCCTCCTTATCGTCAGGGATGATGTCAATGTTCCAGCGGTCCAGCAGCACCTCAGTGCTGTGCTCGATATCCCTGAGGAACTTCACCAGACTGCCTCCTTCATAACCTGTCAATCACAACACAGAAACAGGAAGTGTGAAACTACGGAACAGGAAATGACAATATAAAAGTGTAACATAGAACACGTACACAACAAACATTTTTGTTTAAAATCTACAAGAGTGTTCATGATTAGAAAACAATAAAACAAGTACAAGAAGCATCTTCCATTGTTCTGAAGATAATGAATGAACAAGTTCAAGGTTGATGCGGTTTAATTTAAATTAAAAAACGAAGCAAGATCAGGTGATTGAACACACTACAGTAAGACAATGTTGTATTCTTTAAATGACTTTAAAACTTTAAATACAGTCATTTAATCACTTTCATAAGACTTTCAATGTGTGTTGCAACCTTTTTAAAGCTTTGTTTTTTTCATTGTAAGTGCATGAAATAAAGTGACCAGCACTTTCCTCGAAATTCCTCCATATGTGTCCACAGAGGAAAAGACATTGAGGTTTGGAATGGCCTGAGGGTCAGGAAACTATGGGTGAGTTTTTGTTTTGGATAAGCTGCTCCTTTTAAAATGAAACGCAGCTCATCCTGATGACTTAAGAGATAAACTCAGTTGATTGATTACACCACTAAGGAGCTGAACTTTATGACCTGGGAGGATTAAGTCAATGCCTGGCAACCCATCCGCATGACATGATAAAGTCTTTGTGCCATATAGAGGATCCCTGAGGTGGATGAATTGCAATTACTTCCTAGATCTAACAGGCAGGATACAGGGCTTGCGCGTTGCATCACCATCATAAAGGTGCCGTCTCTTAACGAGGGACGTCACGCTGTGAATCAGGTGGGGATTGGATCTCCCGCCTGGCAACCATAGCAGGAAAAGCACATGTGCAATGACACCCAGGTGTTCAAGTCTGTCGCTCTGAACAAACACGGTGGCTTCCAGACGTACGTTACGCTCACATGCTAACTCTACCCTGCATACAGGCGATACACGTCTAAGTTAACTCACGTGCAAAGATAAACCAGACAACAATCTAAAGTTAAATTATAAGTACACTTACACAAAACCTTATGCTTGCACAAACCACACACAGGAAGCACTGATATGAGGCTAATTAATTCAGCAGCCATGCACACCTGTCTGACAAGCACACGCAAGCAGGCTCACTGATGCATATCATTCCGTCATAACATACCGTACAAACCCACATATCTAATTAGGAACACATAACCATGCTGGAATAAAACAGAGCATGTCCCTGGTGCATCTTGTCTTGCTGAGAAACCAGTTGTACGTCTACATAAACTCATTCCAAAAACAAAAGTCAATGCACAGTTATCTGTGATGAGCATGTCTAGACTACATCCAGATGGAATTTTGCGCATTTTCTGCACTGATTGTTAGGCAAAATCTGTGGAATTCTTTAGTGAATTTAATGAATTCAAACATGGCAAAATGTGTTAAAATGAGCTAAGAATACTACTCTCTTATTGGCAGCTAAAAGCGTTATTAAATGAGGCACTGTATTTGATAAATTCGCTTGGACTGGGGCACACGTCAAATTTTGTGAATGATGAAGGTTCTGTGGATCTATGAGATCTGAGAGGGTTGTCCTAAAAATTTTATTTTGAAGGGTTTATAAAAATTGCACTTAGATTCAAAGAATTCAACGGAAATTCATGTTTCATTTCAAAGTCCTTTACTAATTTAATCGGAACTTCTGGTGGGCAGACTCTAATTGGTTCTCACCTCCGCCCCATCGCAGACAGCGAGCGAGGTCATTCCCGGTACCCAGTGGCAGAATCGCGACAGGCGGGTGCCGAGCAAAACTGGCCTTATCTGTCGTGGAACAATAAGAGAAAAGCATTAATGCTTTCCCACATTTTAGCTTAATGTGCTGTGACAGCTATAGCACATACAACTCAAGTTTCTTTAACATACATCAATTTGTATTCATCCTATATAACATTCTCACAAACATAAATGAACATTTGAAATTAAAATGTGTTCCTGATATTCTGAGGCAAGCGGCAGGGCGCAGCTGCTGAAGACAGGCAGTGTGTTGAACTGTATCTTTTTGTCCTCGCGCTGACGGTCCCTGCGTGGCTCGTTGCTGTGTGCACAGGGACCGCGGGACGATGTTTTCGGTGCCGGTCCGTATGGCGTGATTTACTGCTTAACCGCAGGGGCTCTCTGAGTAATCGTCAGCAGCAGGCACTTTCTAATACCAGTCAAACTTGTGGGGGTGAAGAAGCGATCACAGAGCGGCACATCCAGCTTGAAAGCTAGCAGGAAAAGCTGCTCCTAAATCAGCGTTTTAGAGACGCTTGGGCGAATGACTACACACGCCCTGCCTTCCTCACTTTCTACTGAGATGGGCTAAAGATCTAAAGGGATAAAAAACATCGCTCTGATCTGAGTTCAGGTTTCAGCATCGTCAACCAGTTAATATCAAAATAAGGGTTAGGAGAGCAAACTGATGTATAATCAGCACTTAATGGGGATACGTAGGACCGCATACGCCGGTTGCTCATCCATTATCGTCAATATGGCTGTCAGTGGGGGGAATGGCGGCCCATTATCTCTCTGCTGCTGTCCTGCATTCGCTCGAATGAAAGAGGTCACAGATGAGTCGATGCTCTCCATAGAAACAATGATTTGTGAAGCACAATCTTTCACGGGCCTGTCAAACGTCATGATTGTATTTGGGACCTGAATAAGAGCTACGGAGTGACTCACTGGAGAAGCTAATATTTTAAATGCTTGTTGATAAATGAGTTGAAATGCAAATGCAAAGCAGCATCAAATATAAAGTGTATATTCGCGCAGTCAAATGAGACAATTGCATACAAAGAACTGTATTACAAATGAACATTTTTGAGGTATCAGAAAACGTTCAATTTAAAAATAAAGGTGATATTGACTTATTTTTGCTCTATGAACCAATAGATGCTCTTGTAGTCTGACGAAGCTCAGGAAAGCACGAATGCATACTCACCAATGCAGTCCAAAATCCACCCCACTGTTCCATCGCCACCACAGGCCAGCACGCGGAAATCAGGCACGTCCCGAAAAAAGTTTAGCCTGGTAGACATGAAAATAATGAGACAGTAGTAAAATAAATAATTACATTAGATGAGGGAGAACTTTAACATACAATACCTGCAAACATCAGCTTGAGACATTAAAAAAGTATGTTTCATCAAGTATGTACCACTTTAAAAGCTGACCATTGGCTTTGACTAATCTAAAACAGACTTTGTAGTGTATGAGAAATTTAAGATTTGTTTCATTGGCAAAACAAGAAGAACAGGGCTGAGATTTCAGGAAGTAGAAGCATGGAAACTAAAGCAGGTCAAAGGCTGGAGAAAACATCTCCCTCTGCTGGTCAGAAGCGTGCAGTGCATGAGATCTGCTACAGCACGGATGCAGTCACAAAACTGTAAAATATTAATTCTGTGTGTCCTCTCTGCATGAGTTCTGCCATGTTCTGACAGAGCGAAACAAATGCGACAAACAATACAGTCAATCAGATTCAAAACAACAGCTTTCCAGATTTCATAGTCGTACATTCTCAGGGTTGCTGCTATGGTGCCATGGTAATGCAGCAGTCGTTTAATCGTTTACAGTTTGCATTTGGCTAAAACTATGTCAACAGCTAACACAGTGCTGACAAGGCAGTCCGCTCAACCTCAACAGCTCAGCAACAAGCACTATGAAACGAAGCTCGGCTCAGCCTGGCTAAATGTTCTCTGCCTCAGCTGAATTCGTTATGCACCAGTTCTATTTAAAATGACAACACTCTCCTCTCTTGTACCGATGAGATTTTCATAAACAACTCCCTCTCCAAGGACAGAGAAGCAGCAGAAAAACAGACGCTTGTGCCATCTATGTGTTTTTCCTTATAAAGCTATAATAGCGGCCTCTTCAGTGCTGATGCTTAGCAAAATAAGCACTCTGGTCTATTTTCATCTCTCTATCTTTTGATCTCCACTTAGAGCCCTGAGTGTCAATCACTCGCAATGAAATAACACAAGAGGCAAAAAGAAAGAAACGGATCCTTTAAAACGAGCATTTTAGTCTTAGCTATTTTCTTTGAATTCGCATAGAGGGTTTGAATATCTGAAATACATAATAATCACAAATAA
This sequence comes from Botia almorhae, assembly GCA_036877575.1. Taxonomy (NCBI): domain Eukaryota; kingdom Metazoa; phylum Chordata; class Actinopteri; order Cypriniformes; family Botiidae; genus Botia; species Botia almorhae. The sequence continues at coordinate 54,817 of JAZGTJ010000109.1, read as the reverse complement.
TAGATGATGTAAATGATTAAACCATAATGATAATACATCACATTACATTTAATCGTTTAACAGATGCCTTTATCCAAACTGACTTACATATGAGGAAAACACAGCCAATCGATCATAAAAGATCAGTCCAAAACAAAGTCACGCAACTAAATATCATAATTCTGGTTATCTAAGAGTAAATCAGAATAGCAGAAAGCTAAAACAGAAGTATGAGAGCTGAGAAGCAAGGGAAAAATTTATTTTTCCTTTTAAAAGTGATTCTATTTATAGCTTATCAGAGGTCAGCAATCGACTGTATCTGTGACATCATCAGAACACGATTAATCATCAGCATGTGATCAAGGAGAGCAAGCGAAAATAAATATCAAAAACTTATTTTTGGATGTTTATATAAGAAACAAATTCCTTCGCATCTGCATGCCAAACTATCTTTAGCAGAAAACCTACCTCATCGTCACTCGGTCTATTATAAGCTATGTGCACCATACAGCACAAAAGCACTGCTTTAAACTCCTCCAATAATACTTCTGCACGCTTCTTTAAATGTACAAATGATACGTGACGGCAAGGAATATACTAAAATTAGGAACTGCGGAGTAAGACCATGTTATGTGAAACGCATAATAAATCAAGCCGTGATGTTCCCCACACAAAACATAACAACACTGATATTTCCAATCACACCATTAAAGAAAAGAGAAGCATTTTTAGTTCTCACCACGACACAAACCCAAATAGAAACAGAACAGGTGGGGGGATACGTGGCAGAGTAAATAACAAGAAACTTAAATGAAAGGACCCGCCATCTATATGATTATGAATGCATTACATGATCTTATTGTTTTCCATGAATGAAATGAGCAATGTCACAAGATCTTTAATCCACCTCACTGTCTCTCTGTATGAATGGGCTCTTGAGCTGCTCTAGTCATGACCTCAGAACGCTGTGTGGGGGAGAGGGGGGGTGGCTGGGGTAGAACAGGGTAAAACCTGCTTTCCTGTGAACAAACCACTATTGCTTAGCTTCTGTTCTCCCTCTTTCTATTTGTCTGTCTCTCCTTTTCCTGAATGAGAGTGACTGTTGCACAACCGCAGGATGCTGAACAGAATGTACTAATGCATTTGAGTGGGTTTGTGTGTGACTCTGAAAGAGTACACCACAGTGAAAGTGAGAGCACACGAGAAATAAAAAAATCACAGATAATGTTCTTTCAATAATGGCCATCGTGCTCCTGTGTCTTCTATGGGGCACCAGTGGCGGTCCTGGGTGAACTGGTGCCCTCAGAAAGATAAGAACAGCAACAAAATATACCTTTATTTATGATTATAGATGTGTTGGTGTAATATATGACATACGTCTCATGCTTTGCAAACTTTTCCTGAGAAAAATACTGTCAGACTGAGAGCTTTCTGCATCGAACTTCTCCGCTTTGTGGAGATACCAAAGTCTGCCATCAAAAGTCTGCCATTTTAATATAAACTCAAACATCTCTCGTCAAATTCCTCTGAGATCAAATTATCTAGGCTATGCTAACAGTAATATACTCTTACTGTATGTCAACAGTTGTCTCATTTACATCTGTTTATTTTTCACCTAATGCATTTTATGAGAAACAACTGAGGCAAAACTTAAACGTAACTAAGTATCTCCATTAGGTCTCCTGAGCAACTGCCGATCAATAAAAGTTTCCTCTGGAGAGTTTCCTCAGCAGCCGGAGCTCAGAGTTCAGACATGTGCCCTATATTAACACAACATTGAATAAACAAACCTTATTCAACCTCAAAGAATAGTGGTACTTCACCAATGAAACTGTCCACAGCCACTGCTATGCTACTGAACTGGTTCCACTGATAAAGACCAGTCTAGTCTTTGTTATATATTAATGTGACATATTTGTCAGACATGGTAACCCATACCCGAAATGTGACCTCTGCATTTAACCCATCATTGGTGAGGAGTGAACACACACACACACCTGGAGCAGTGGGCAGCACACTACTGTGGGGGTTAGGTGCCTTGCTCAAGGGCAAGCTCAACTCACTAACCAGTAGGCCACAACTGCCCTAATTGATGCTATACGGATACACATTACTTCGCAAAGCGAGTTACTGGGTATTTAAGGTATACATGTCTTGTATATTGCATAGCTAGTGTCCTGCTCTACCAGTTGAGCTAAAAGAAAGATTTACATGTTATAGATTTACATAAGTTGATGTAAGGGCCTCAGTACAACATGTTGCCTTATCGTGACTGACACATTCAGAAGTACATTTGGCTTCATTCAGCGCTTGAGTGAACAAATTTAGTCAGCGGGGGGCTTCAGCAGAGGCTGTTTGAGTCATAATAAATGTCTTGTAGGTCTCTCAGAGTCGTCTCTAATTTGTGAGTGGTCCCTCCCCTGGACTAGTTGATTGCAGGTTAGCTCACAGCATTGCAGGTTTGTGGAAGCAAAAGTATAAAAAAAGAGAGGAAGCCACACCAGAACAAAACAACAACGAGAATGTCAAACTGTTTTTGAGCAATTCCCTGTTACAACTAAAAAAAACATGTTTTTCGTGTATCTCAAACTTGAATACTTTCAGTTGTCTTACCCCGCTGTGGGTCCTCCACTATCCAGACTGTACACCTGTCTGGGGTTGAGCAGGTACTGGAATTTCCGCAGAACTCTGATGAGGACAGACGGCAGGAACAAGACATCAGCAGGAAATCCATAAAAAGACGCAGACAGACACACATGTGGAGCTGTGACATTTTAACAGACGTCATCACTGTGAACTATCTATTGTAAGGAACCAAACAATTAAAGAAACTGGTTTGTTAGAGGAACAAACTGAAATTGACATTGTTATTCGCAGATATTTCACATTTTTACCTTTTGTGTTTCATGAAAAAATAAATACAGTTTGGAACATGTTGGAACAGAATGTTTGGGAGAGCTGTTCCTTTAATATTTACATTTACATTTAGTCAGTTAGCTGACGCTTTTATTCAAAGCCACTTCAACTACAAAAACAATCACACTACAAACATCGTCATTTAAAACCTGGTCTTACATTTACATTTATGTATTTGGCAGATGCTTTTATCCAAAGCGACTTACATTGCATTATACTATACATTGTTTCTGAGTATGTGCAATCCCTGAGATCGAACCCATGACCTCGGTGTTGTTAACACCATGCTCTAACCACTGAGCTACAGGAATGCTTAATACCATCACAGGATCCCTCACAGGAACATAATATACCCACACAAACTCAATAAGAGTCCAAAGCAGGACACATACATACTCAAATTCCTGCATTCCTCCTCAATAACCTTAAACAATTCAAATGATTATGGAGGATCCTGTGATGTCCTTCACTTATAACTGTGTTGGCTACTCTGCCCCATTAATGTACAAAGACACAAGAGAAAGAATATTCAGGGCTGTTAGTTTGAGGTGCGTCACACGCCATGCTTTCATGTGGGGGTGATAATTTGAGCACTTATCAACACTGAAAACTTAATTTGTTTCCTATGCAACGAACAAAAGAGCACGCCAAGTGTCAAACCCGACCAATGGGCTTTCAGCACACTGTGCGGGGTGAACGTGGTGGAAAAAATCACTTTGTACAGTATGAATCAATGGTCACCACACTCTGTTTCTTTGTTTGCTTCAAAAGAACCACCGAAATGGTGTTTTTTGAGGCCAGGGCAGTTACCACGTCTCTGTTTGAGCACATGTCTAATAATGGAGGATAATCGGCCAATTAATGGTATTTAAAACTGTGTTGCTATGGTGATGCCAGCGCTAAATCCCAAAACCAGTCCCCGGGAGGATGTTGGGTGGGTGGTGAGAGCTGAAACAACACCCACATTCTTCCTTCTTAAACAGCATTACTGTCTCCTGCTAGCTTTGATGGTATTTAGGACACTGCCAGTATGCTGGAGAAAGAGTGAGGTTTTTACTGAACACATCTAGTTCAATTAAATCATCTTTATTAGACAAACAGGTGTAGTTACACAGATTAGCTAGATAAACCTCCTTACTGGAAGACATGAAGCCATGATAAATAACAAAGCAAAAGACTGAGCTTTGAATATTTTTTAGGATTACCTCTCGCCCTGCCGGCCGCCACTCTTAGGGTTGACCAGTACAAGGAGGGGATGTGTTCCCGGCAGGGGGGTGATCTTAAAGAAACAGAGACAAAAATGTTGTCAACAAAAACAAACGCACACCAGGCGCAGATCACCAGCCTCAGGGTTTGTGGTGCAGACACACCTGCAGTGCTTGACCATCACCAGTAAACTTAAAACTCTGACTGGTATCTTCAGGGCTGGTACTGGGCGATGACTCTCCTTCACCTCTTTTTACAGCTGAATGACGGTCCTGCCAGTGAGAGAGAGACATTACAATTAAAGTTACAAACCTATAAAAAGACCTATAAAAATTCTGTAATCATTTACCTTTTTCTCATAGGTTAAGCATGTAGTGACCAGGGGCGTTAAGCTCCAAAAAAATCACCATAGCTTATTTAAAACTCCACATATTCAAAACAAAAATATTTCTTGTTTATTGTCCTTTATGTCAAACCTGCAGTGACATGTCTTGATACTAGTATAAATTACTAAGTATAAATATGTGCATATTAAATCAATATATTGAATGTGGCAAAGTGGAAGCTTTTCAGTTTCAGATGACTCTGCATACAGTGCCATCTCATGAACTATAATGTATTAATATTTAAAATCATAATTTAATGAAATTTTAATGGTGCTTTTTGCCCTTTTTGACAGCTGTGGTCACTACGAACTGCCATTATATGCAAAAGCGCAACTGAATTCACACTCCACATGAGTGAGAGAGACGGATCTCACCAGAACAACAGGACAGATGTATGAGGGCAGAAGAGTGTGATCTCTCAACGGCCCTCCGTCACACTCTGGCTTCACATTGGACGCGCACTTGTTATGCAGCTAGAAAAGATAAATACATACATGAAAAGTTGTTTCATTTTAGCTGAAACAGGACAAATACATTCATATACTAAAATATTAGCAGTACAGGTGACAACAGATCTGGTACTTATATTAATATGAGTTTTGGGTTTAGGGCTGAAACTGTCAGTGAATGCAATGCAAATAACTTTAACACAAGCTACATGAGACAGATGGTGTCAGGGTGTGTGAAGGGATATATAGTGATAATAAAGTCATTATGCAGAGAGAAAGTCTCTGGATAGTGTTAAGTGCCGTCACTTATCTTTATTACTTGAGGCCGTTTCAAAACGATCAGCCTGAACGGTGTTAAAACTTAGTGTGGGCTGCCACCAAGTGGTGAAATAAAGTATTGCTAAAGTATTATTTTTTCCAAGTTTCAAGATGCAAGTAATTTGTCACGTGACATGTAAATCGCAAGTATAAAAGTAAAAGTATATAACGAACATATAAAAATTAAAATAAAAAATAATATTTTATGTAATAATACAAATTATGAGAAAGTTAACCCTTAGGAAAACTAAATGCTAAAGCTTGTCTTGTAAAAATTCAAAACTAATGTTTAGAACAAGCTAATGTTTGATTTGTGCGTGAACACAAATTTGAGGTCATTGATGGATCTTTTCAAAGTTTAAAACAGATTCAACAATATGACTGCAGCTGATATCATTAAAGCTGATCATATACTGGCCACAGTATGGCAGTGTAGACTCACAGTGATCTGACACCAAACACAGTGAAGACCTGTTAGACCCTGATAGCACTTAATACTGCGATGACATTTGTCACATTTTGTTGGTGAGTTTCCCTCCATCCAAACATGCTGCATAGCCTGTGGACAGAGACAGTCGTTATCTTCTGTTGTAAAATATTCAAACAATTACTTGAAGTATTTCCTTCACTGTCATGCATTCACCCAGCTAACAATTTAAGGTTATAAGAACGTTTCCTTAACATTTACATTAAGTAACAAACATGTTAAACATGTTGTTTGAATGTTCTAGAAATGTTAAAAACATCTAGTTTTTAAATATTTTTATATTAATGTTATTGCTTGGGTATAAGAACGCTTTTCTCATTTTTTTAATTCTGTAACATTTTTAAAACATTCCACTAACAATTTAGGAACAATATTTTTGATAACTTTAAAAGAACTTTTAGAGAACATTAGCCAACCTTTTGAGAACATTCCCTGTCAGCTGGGTGTACAGCCATTACACTAGTGCTCAACTGCTATCTAACTTTAATCTAACTAACTGATTTGAAACATCTAACAACAATAGATTCCCATATCATGTACTATGTAATGACTACAGTTTGTCAGACAACAATATTTACAGTATAGTGTCCTCCCTCCTCCACTTCTATGGAGCTTTAGTGCAGTTTGAGAGCTTAAGCCTCTTCTGAGGGCCCACAGAACTTCAATCGAGTCACTGATTCAGTCAGTGTCACTAACTATTAAAGCAGTGTTGCGTGATTTCACTCTTTCCTCTCTGATTCTCAGTGCAGAAAAGAGCTGCTACATACAGGATGTTCTCATGACCTTCTGACATGTCCACAGAACATCTCTTTGAGGTTAGATCAGGAATTCTGGGTCTGGGAAGATGCCTTGGGTGAAAACTGAGCTGGATTGTGTTCAGCGGATAAAATAACAGATCAATTTGTGCTTTGCAGTTTCTTGTCTCAAGCATTACAATAATATATAATCTCAATAATAGAAAATATGACTTCATTTACATGCCTTTTCGAACATTATGGGGGGTTTTTTGAGCTTGGAATGAAGGAATGAAATTAGGAATGAAAAGTGCTGCTTGGACATTTTACCATCTCCTTCTGTGCTTAATGGAAAAAATAAAAGAATCTGAACAACACGAGGTTCGGTAAATTACATTTCTGGGTGAATTATTCCTTTAATCTTTCTAAATGGACTGTAAATGATTCTTCAGAGCAAACCTTTAATTTAAGCAGAGTGGAGTGCTGGTGATTTGCGATGTTTTACGCGCATTATATGAACTCACATTGGTGTGTCTGCGGGACTTGGCGTAGGTGCTAATGCAAGCAGCGATGTCTTTGGACACACAGCGTTCGTGGACTGTGTACTTGCATACTGCCAAACAGAAGACAGAACTGTGAGACACGCATTTCAAGACGGACGTGGAATGTTTCAGAAGAGAAAACTGAAACAGAAAACTGTCTATCCCCAGTTTAGTGGCATACGGAATTACATTTCAGTACATCAATAAAAAGATAAAACAATTTTAAAAGGATCTAAGTGCACTTTTATATTTTGAGTAACGTAACTGATTAACTTTAGTGTGATATAAACTTTCATATCGGTGGATGATGCTGATTTGTTAAGGGCTTACGAGCTCCCATCATGCATTGCAGCGTGCACACATTATGCCGCTACTGTGGTTTTGCTGTTTTGCTTTATGAGGTTTGTTTACTGTCATTATTATTAAGGTTTGTGTGTTAAGAGGTATAAGTGCGGTAAATTAAATTCTATCTTTTGCTTTACTTGCGTTACCTTTACGTTGCAAAAATGACAATTAACAGATGAACAATGACAGGGCCTGTTTTTGTAACAGACAGACAGATGGTGTAGACAGACAGACAGCCGTGCAGACACTCACGTGAGCAGCAAAGGCCCTGTTTTCTCACTCCTAACAACATCGTGTGGCAGTAGTTACAGTACGCCGGCTTGTTGAAATGCTTCAGTTTCCAGACGTGCTGCCCGTCTTCCTGTACATTCTGAAAGCGTGTGAAACAGGAAATGACATCACTACACCTTCACATACTGACTCCTCTTCCTGCACATACAGTTACTGCCTCTCACCGTCTCCATTCCCAGCAGTACCAACAGCGGTATGGTGGTCATTCCTCCCCTGATCCACTCCTCCAGTGTGACCGTTCCATCTCGGTCATAGTCGATCTCCTCCATCATCTCCTTAAGAATCTATAACATAACAGTTAAATAAAGAAAATGATTTATTGACAGCACTATGTATGTTTGGATGGTCTGGTCGTCAAAGGTTAAAGGTCAAAGTTCAGGATGGTTCATACCGGTCGTAGTTCCGTGGAATCCCATTCCAGGTACTCGGCTACGTGGACCATCTGATTGATTATGCGGTCGAGTTCCTGTATCAACAATCACATTTGCTTTTAACAGCTTCTAACTATAAAGCACATCTCACGGCTCTCAAAACACTCAGTCACATTACACTGCATATTTTTCATGCAGACTAAGTTTATATCCAAACAAAGACATCTGTAACATTGTGAGTCACAAGCTGAATAAACAGAATCAATTAAATGTTTATGACAATGTTACATTATTTGAAACGGATTACAACACTCACAGTATGGAAACCATCACAATGACATCATACATGCTAACTACATATATGCTGTTAATATCATATTACATGTATAGTGACTTCTTTTACGTCAATCTGATGTCTATTACTGTAGTATTAAGAAGAACGCCACCAAACTATTATACATTATAATTGACAATCTGCACTTACCGAACTGTCCAACACACCATTTCCATCTGTGTCATAGAGCCGGAACATGACTTTAGGGCAAAAGAAAAGAGATATAAGCGACCCCATCGTATACTAGTTTAAATTCAACCTAGAATTGCTATTGTGAGGTCATAGGTCAAGTGTAGACCAGCTATCACCTGGAGCCCCTTCTGAGAGCAGGGACACATCTGAGTGTGACCCGGCTGCCCTGATATCAATGGGCTGACTGAGGCAGTCAGGATTAGCTTTAGCAGAAATAACTTTCTTAGGCTAAAGAAGGCTTGGCAGCCATTGAGGTGTGTGGGCGAGTGGGATTCTAGAAGCTTCCTGCTGTCAGTCTCACAGACTAGTGAGTAGGTCTCATCACACACCTGTGATGGGGTCAAAGGTCATACAAATGCATACCAGAAATGGAGTTGGGACTAACAGCTATCATGGTATATGAGATGCTACATGTTATGTGTTACATTCCATATGTCTAAAATTGTAAAGGCATGATGTAGCTACCAACTTTGTTTGGTGAATTTTGCTTGAATCATGTATGGTTAGAGTTGGCTTAAGAAATTATTCCGCTTCAAGGCCTTGGTGAAATTAAATTAACACAGCAATAAAACCTACAAAGATTCATATCTGCCTTTGTCATGCTGCAGTTAAACATGCGTTGTGAATCAAGAAATTAAATGTCACAGCTGCAGCAATGAGCTGACTGCTAATTTATGTCAAAGACTAACGTTCGGGTTTGTGCTGTGGTTTGGTACGACTGGGTTAAGAGACATCATTTGCAATCTCAGATATACGTATTTGGCAGACACATATTTTCACAGAGAATGAGAGTGAATTTAAAGTATACAACTGATCATTATGTTCAAGACCAGGGAATCAAACCTATTGAGTTTGAACCCAACATCATGCTCAACCAGTGGAGCTTCAAGAAACCTTGGTGATTCTTGCTTAGATGTTGTATTTATTCATTCTTGAGTTTTTCTTGAGATGTTCCTTTAAATGTCTACAGGAACTGTATGCTATTAAAGCAAAAGTGTATATTGCCTTTAACAAGGCCCAGCAAAAATAACCAGTCTAATTTCAAAATGCTAAAACGACTAGAAACATCTTTAAATTAATCCAAAATTCTCTAAAACAGCTCAAATGAAAAGAACATGTTCAGAAAAGGTGTTCAGCTAAGCGTAAGGAGTTTGGGGTAACTTACACTCAAGCTTGTCCTCTGGCGTCCCTCTCTCCAGCAGGGACAGGTAACACACAATGTCTTTTAGGAACACCACTTGGGGTGAGGGCAGTGAGGAGCCCTTCTGTGGGGACGGACTCCTCCGGAGAGACGTAGACTTTTCCGACTGACTTCTTTCTGGAAGGATGTCAATTATCACATGCCTATTAGTAATGACATAAAATATCAGATCAAAATGTTTATGTGTGCGCATCTTGATTTACAGGAAGTGTGGGTTTTGATGACAGCTTTAATGCTAATAGGAGGTATTTATTATATTTAATATAGGAGGTATTTAATGTAGTATATAAGACGCACTAGTTTGTTTTTAATGCAATTACAATAAACAGGGACTGAAGCATTCAGGGCTAAAAACAGTCACAATGGCTATACATACGACTATATTCCAAATCTAAATTCATGTGATAGCTTTGTGTGAGGACAGTTGTTGAAAAAAAAGAGAGTTATATGACTGATGGTATGACAGGTAAACTATTTCAATAAGAACCTTGTCAAAAATTTCACACTGAAGAAAATATTATTAATATTTATTTTACATGAATCTGACCTGGGGAGAGGCGAGGGGAGTTGGTGGTCTTGGAGAGAACCAACGCATTACTACTGCTGCTGCCTGCCGAATGTTTGGGCTGCATGTCGGGCGACCTGTGTGGGCCCCTGGGAGTGTGGCCCCCTGTGCCTGAGCGTTGTGAGGAGGAGCGGGAGGAGCAGGGAGATGTGGTGGCCCCTGAGCCTGGTGTAAACCCTGCGGAGTGTTCTGGAGTGTGTCTTCCCATAGCACTTAAAATACTCCTCCCATTCATACCTACAGCACAGGAAACAACACTGGAAAGTGATAAGAGAATCGAGTTGAGATTGCTCAGTGTGACGGCTCAGTCTGTCCAGCTCGGGTTTATTAAACTGTTTTTAAAACTGTGGGTTTGTGAGAACTCTGCTCGTTACTGAGGAAACCAGAACAAGTGTAATGATACAAGGCAGAAATGTTTTGTATCTCACAGGACGCTGAGGAAAAAGCGAATGGAAGCTGTTGACAATCGCCACCACAGTCACACAGCGGTCCAACCGACACCGCTGGGAAAAATTGGGGTGTGCAAAATAATGCAAATCAAGGTAACCATCACTGACTGCTTTGACATCAAAACAAATAATCAAGACAGCGGCAACACATTAAAACAACACACAGCGACAACGGGAGGAGTAACACGTTTGGAGGGAGTCACAGTTGTGATGCAGTCTCTGGCCAATGACATCACACCACACTTGCTGTGGTACCTGTTATGGGTGCACAGGCCACTTCTGTCTGTATAGAGATGCCTGCATCAATGGACTTGGGTTCTGCAGACACAGTGGGTCAATGTAAAAGAAAGTGGAACAGGAGCAAAGAAAAATAAACAGATGAACAGTGTCGAGAACAAAGAAGAGCTGGGCTAGCCACACCAGACACAACACGACTATTATTATGACCAGGTACAATATGACAAATATGACCATTACAATCTATTGTAGTTGCCAAAATAGGAAGCATGTAACCAGAGCAACCTTCTGGTATCCTACAAAGCAATGCACCACTGCAATGCAGACTAGCCTTTAACTACCAGTGCGTGGAAAAACAGAAAGCTGTATCAGCTGTGACTGTTTACATACTGTTTCACATTATATTTAAAACCATAGTAGAAAGTAATTAGCATGTACAGTAAATGCTTTCCAAACAAAGCTGCACAATCTTTGTGTTGTGCTATAAGCATCATGCAAATTTTTGCAGGAAAGTAACTGGTGTTCCTGTAGCTCAATTGGTAGAGCATTGTTAGCAGTACCAAGGTTGTGGGTTCGATACCCGGGGAACACACGTACTGACAATGTATACCTTGAATGTATCGTGGGTCACTTTGAATAAATTCAGAAATGTAATTATATTAATACAACTGTACAAAAAGTGCTCTGCTTGTGGAGGGAACAAGCAAAATTACGCTCCTTTAAACAGTTAATCTTTTTTAATAAGTTGCAGCATATTCACTGGATCAATGTGAATTTGTATTTGTAGGCCATGAGGGAGACAGCCTGACACTAGATGTCACTGTTGGCTGCTGAATCGTTCTTAACTCAACTGATATTTAACATAATGACAGTCAGAAATCCTGCAACACCCTCAGAAAGTCAAAGTCAATATGAATTGTTCACTTCTGTGCACTGACCGAGATTTTTGTTTCCCTCGTAATGATGTTATTTCTTTAAATTGGTCTTTATCTGCTTTCAACGACTGACTATATCTTAAGCGAATAGCATGAGCGAACAAACGAAGACGGCCTTCACTAAACAAGTTAGCGCTGTGGCTCTGAATGAGATGCAGAGCGGCATTGAAGTGAATCTCATTTGTGAATGAACTTAATTAACGAGGCATCTGTTAGAGAACAGGAGTGTGTTGACCGTCAGTACGATGACCTCGTCATTCATTTTGACATGTAAGTCAGGAATATAGGCATACAAAGAAGGATGCAGGAATATGTAAATATACAGATTAATTTGATTTAATTCATTCATTTGTTTTATTGTTCCTCTTTTATGGCTTTATAAAAGTCATCTCCCACAGACGAAATAAACACAGAAAACAATAGAACTGTTTGACTATCGCTGTAAGAAAAATGCTTATGTAGAAAGACTCATACAAGCAGACATGTAGCTCACGAATCACTTTTTTTTTGAGCGAATGAGTCAACAACTAACTTAAATTAGACGAATGAAAACTCGCTGGTTTCCTCCTGCTGGTTACCAATAAATCTGTAAACAAATGTGAATGAATCTTATTAGTGAATGGAACCAAACGATCTGATTGGGTCACTGGGAGGAATCACAATCTCCACTACTAACGTGAGGTCTCCAGAATTCTGCTAGTTCATTATTTTGGTCACGCAGGCTGTGTGTGTGTTATACAGAGGTCGCAAAAAAAGACTGGCTACCTGTAGTCTAATCTTATTCAAGTGGAGAGATGCATGTGTCAGAGGGTAACGGTGTTTCAATACTGACAGATGAGGCCTTACAAGATGGATTTGGTCATTCACAGCTGCCGAAAAACAGTAACTTCAGAAAAAAAATCACACCTTATTTCAGAAAACCCATTAAACTAAAATGAATATGAAACCTTAACTTTAACAGAGTTGTCATTGATATTAGGAAGTATTTTAAATAGACTCTATTTACCCAGCATGGCTCCTCCTGATCGAGGAGCATCAGGGGAGTTGCCTCCTCCTGTCTTGCTCTTGAAGGAGGTGAAGAGATGTTTACACAGTTCCTCTGGGATGTCATTCTCCAGGTAGGTGGCCATAAAAAGCTGGAAGCCCTCGTAGTCGATGGGCTGCAGGAGACAAATGAGGGATAATGAGAAACAAAATGGAAACCTGTTAATACAAAGCCTGTCCTTGTGTATGTGGTCTGCCGCTTCTATGAGCAAAACAGAATCCGTCCCTGACTCTGGATATGAATAATGTAATCGAGCGTTTCACTGTGATACAAAGAAACTTCATTATGACACACAGCAACACAAATACAGAGGCCCAATGACACGCATTAAAAACCACAATTTGTACGGCTTACGAAAACATATAGTCACCAGACGTGACAAAAACACCATAACAAGGAGGCCATTAACAAACCCCCAAAGCAATTATGAGTAGCGCAAACAAAAGACTCACACTGAAAGCACCGATCACCTTTGACCCCTTGAAGACGTTATGACCCGAGCGTGACTTTCTTGTTAGACAAGGATGGGTTTGTGGGATTGTCATGGTTATGTCATGGCATGCAGTCCTTACACATTAACACTAAAACACAGATCATGCAATTACCCAGAAGGCAACTGCTTACTTGGTTGAGAACATCTTGCTTCTGTGTGGCATTCAGAAGATAAATGGAGAGGGTAGAGGGAGAAAGGGGGGTTATATATACTGCAGCTGGTGTTGGTGCAGGGGGAGGGGTTCAGCGAATGATGTCACCTTTCATATCCTCTGTCACTTGAGTAAATTCTTCCAGCACATTATTTAATTTTTAATGCTGTGTGAATTAGTACAACCGTGACGTACTTACTGCTGTACTAGAGGTTTACTGGCAAACAGACCCGTGAAATCCTCTGACTTATTTGCATAATCCTGACTTTTCTCCTTTTAAGAGGTAATTTGCTCTCAATGACGAAATGGAATGACAAAACAAGGGCGCAAAGAAAGACTGAATCGTATCGGCTGACTCAGGATGTGGAAATCTGAATCCAATCGATTTTACTATTTTAAAACCATCTCGCTGCTCAAATGAAACCCTGTAAAAAGCCTGAGGAGGACAGAATAAAGTGTGTATTTGCACGAAGGGACTGCTGTGGCATTATTTAAAGTTTTTAATAGCCCCTCCCATTAACGGTATGTGAAAACAAAACTGGACTGTGGTTGGTTGCTTTACATGTCAGTCAGGTTACCTTCTCTCAATATACATGTTGATAAGTACTGTTGGCAGTTCCAGAATAAGCTGTAAAGTAGACCAGACCTTTGCCATTTAGTCTGGCAATGTCAAGTCTAGCATGAAAGTAAATAAACCCAGTGACTCTTTTTGTCTCACTATTATTTTGGTGGTGTGAGAACCAGACGTGAATGTAAGAGGAACTTCCTGTCTGACTATTTTTTTAATGTGTAAAACACAGAGACTCGCCGCGCTATCCAATAATGCAGGAAACAATGAACCCTTTAGGTAACCTTTCTCCGGCGCCATTTTTACAGACACTCTTAATTTTACAAAGGTTACAAAGCCCCTGCAATTCAATTTTATTATGCCAAGACACCCAAAGGAGCTCTAGCTGTTTAAGACAGCGGTGAAGTATATTAACAGCTCGGAAGCCACCCAGCGGTCAATCACCACCGCATACACGAGTGAAATGCGGCGCTCTGTCATCATAAGCAGGTGGCACAGGGCACTGATGGCATGTCGCCATTTTCTGCTACATCCAGGCTTCAAGATTTACAAGCGGACACGGCTGAACTGATGGGCAACGAGAAGCATGCAAAGTCACAGCCAACCTGGCGTCGGCTTCAGAGCCATTTACTTCACCAGTATTGATTCGATCGGACCTCTGGTTTCGCGACCTGTGGCGCCGAACCCTGAGCAGCTTCTTATTTATGTCAGTTATGGAGGAGAGTCGAGAGATATAATGGTGACACTCTATAAAGCAAATTATAGATGCAGCTGGCCTTTGTTGTCATGGCAATGTGAAGCATGGGCTTTATGATGTCAGCCCGGACCTTCTCGAATAGGTGGAGATATCTGCACACCTTGTTTCTGGGAGTGGATGACTTAGCATTTCCTGTGATGACTCTGTGTTTGAGTCAGATTATATTGGTGTTCTTTTAAGTCACAGTTAGAGGCTTTGCTGCCTCTAAACAGGTCATTTAATCAGGTGACCTCATGGCCTTCCTTGTAATAATATACCTGCTCGGGGTTGTACTTCGAGAGAACACCATTTCCATGAAACTCCTCCAGCACATCCTTAAGCTTCTTGGAGGAATCTGTGCAAGAAAGAAAAGAAGGAATTAGATCGCTGGATCTGTACAATTTCACCAAACTGAACTTCTCGGAAACTTCTTGGTCTGGTAATTAATAGCTGAATTTACTTGCTGCAGGGAATATAATGGCTGTATTTGAATCAAATCCTGGACATTAGAGGTTAATGTACAGTACTGATTTAAAATATACACTGGCACATACAGTAACATCCTGCTGAAAATAATCCTCATTACATCACTGTAAGCAAATGACCCGAAGTACTAAAATGTGTTTTTTAATGTCTGAAAAATAGAAATGTGTCAGCAATTAATAGCACAATAGGACAGGATGCTTTATCACACACTAAAAATGCCTTTTATTTCATTGTCACAGAACAGTCAGTGCTCACACTTCTATCCAGATAACATTTAACAGCCCGTTCATCAATAGTTCCCTTCAAGTTTAACTTGATTACAAAGGAAACGATTGTTTACATAAATCAATGCAAATTACAACCGGCATATCACATTAACATCCTCTTTGAATCAAATGATCAAAGCATCCAAGATTTTCAGGCACAGGATTTGCAGAAACAAAACGCCATATGGTTGTCGCTAACTAATGCTTTACTGGCAATCTGTAACTTTGCTAATGTTTGCTAAATGTGATTTTAGCCCCAAACATATCATCTGTTCTAATATGTCCTTATTATCCAGCCTGTTCCATAGCAAATTTACTTCATTTTCTGCAATTCAGCGCCTTACGAGTAGATCAAACTGTTTGTTAATATTGCAAATTGACGCTGCACCAAATAATGCGTTCCTATTTCATAAGCTGAAAGCCACATAATGCCTGTGAGGCTGATGCTAAAAATCCTTCTACTGCAATCACAACAGAAATTTCCTAAAACTTTAAGTACATGCACCATTAGCCATAAAATTTTTAAAAAGGCCCTTCCATTTGTGTCTAACACTGGGAACATTAGAAGTATGGCGCTATCTGACAAAATAGGCTAATTAGGCAGAGATAATAGCTGAGAAGAAAATGTCACCGAAGCTTATTAGCATCAGGACAGGAGAAATGAGTCTGCTGCCCCTGGCTTCACTTTTGTTTTCTCTAAGCCTGGAACTGATCGTTATAGACAGCCTCTGAGTCATGTTTTGTGACTGCTGGTTTGGAGGTAAAAACAAGGTGCTTTCCTCATAGAGAGATGCTAATCTCCCCACAGTTCTGAAAGGGGTTATTTCTGTGTCTACCCCTGAAATTAAAAATAAGTGGGGGTAGTGTGACAGAAACTCGTGACTGAAAAACAAACCTCACCTACTGCCTAATCTCGTCAAAATGAGTCTTCCCTCAACAGGTAAAACCCAGAACAAAGCGATTTGGTGATGTTTGTGGCTGGAAACCCTGTTATCAATCTTTCATTATTAATCAAAGATTTATGAGCTGTTTGTGTAGTTTCGGGGGATAATTCATAGTAAACATGCTATGTGATGTCGGAGGTTAGTGACACGGGCGTATAAAATCTCAGGTCTTTGGACCGTGACAGTCTGGGGTCACCCGCTCGGGGCCATCACCCCTGATCTATGGTCTATGTTGAACCTGAGAGCCTCATCATTGATTTAAACACCGACACCAGCTCTTTGTGGCTCCTGTGGGCAGTGAACACATCCGCTCTGTAACAGATCTCTGTGTCTCTGTGGGTTTTAATAGTGAGGGATCTGTGAGTGTGAGTGGAGTTTCAATTAGCAGCTCATTATGGAGCGATGACAAATGTATTTCACTGATTATTAGCGCTGTTGAATCAAAACAATAAAGTCCTCAGCACCTAGCTGAGGCTACACACTGCTCAGAGGCAAGCACACACACAGAAAGGCACACACAGTTATCTGGAGGAAAGAGGCCCATGCTGCACGAAGGAATCAAACAAAAAGAAACAGAAGTTAAACTTGTATTTTTTTCTATACTGAATCGATGTGGAAATTCTGGCTTTCTGTAATAATTTATATACGCCGATGCTGAAATCTGCTGCAGCCAGACAGACCAGGCAATTTATCTATTAGACGAACAATTAATCTTAAACGTAACTACATCTCGCACCTGCTGAATTCTTAAAAGAAATGTGCCCAATATCCAAGAATAGACGCGGCATAATGTATTTGCTATTTTTAATGACATTATACCTTAAATATAGCATGTTGGCAGAATTCAAGCAGTTCTGACTGGCTATTCAGTGTTCCTTAAGGCTTTTTAATCAAATCTGTTACCTGGGGTCACACCTCACCTAATAAAAGTAATTATCCTGACTTTGTGAGTATTTAGATTTATTACCAGCATCCCACAAGCCAATTAACCTCACAGAGCATAAAAAGGTACTCCATCTAAAAACATATTTCATGGCAACTTAAAATGATGGAAAGGTCTCTTTTGCATTCATATTATGATTAGACTAAAGCTGTGTAGATAATCACACAATAACACAGGCTTTTCTTTAATGTGTAATATTTCATACAGTAAAATTTTGTAAATATTGTCATTTATAATTGAGGAAACACTCTCGCTTACATATAAAAGCATTTCTCAAAAACGATGCCAAGTCAAGCTTACCGGAAGACTTTATAATAATAAATACCTTCTTAATTAATGGCTGATCCTGTCTGTGCATCAAATACACATTGTTTCCATCAAATCAATATACGCATTCTACACTCCTCTAAAACTTTTCACAATTCCCCTGCACGATTAAAACAGCCATGACTTTTTAATATCCGATGGAAAAAAGTCACATGCCTGTTTAAGCTTATAAAATGGTTTGCATCAATAACTGCATTAAACGTTGTTAATCGATACCGACGCAGAGAGCGCTGGCAGTACATCGACACATTACGTCAATATAGCCTACATTGCCAGCAGCGTTACTAGTCCAGTGGGTCAGCCTCAAAACGTTTTCACATCGTAAGTAATATTCCGAGCAAAACATTAAACATGCGAGTCGACTGGTACAATTAGCAAAAAGCAATCAAAACAACCAACTACATGGAGTGATAGACCTAACAGCAACACAATCAATTCCGATCAACCAGTCAGCCTGTGCGAGGTTAGTCTCAGCCTCAGTACATTGGCAAAACGCGTGAGGCACATTACACACACGATATTCTGATACTCACACTCACTGTACTGCTGCAGCTGGGAGAACTCAGCCGGGCTGAGACACACCCAGTCCCCCATCTCACCAGTCAGCGCTTTAGGTGAGCAGGGGAAATGAAATGATGATCCTCAGGTGAGGTGGGAGAAGGAGATTGTGAAGTCTGGCATGCTCGTGACTCCTTCCTTTACGAGCAGATGGCGAAACGGCGTCCCCGACGTAGAGTGGCAAAACAAGGGAGGGACGGGGCAGAGTGAAGGTGAGGCGCTTGCCGTGCTGTTTCAAGCGTCTGGTGGGAGTTGTGATTTGAGGAGCTCTGCAGTGGGGAGGTGACAGGTGCACACGGACGATCGCAGCAAGTTGAACCGATGACCTATCAGCCGTTGTGATCTACAGACCGAGAGAGAGAGAGAAAATTAAAACAGTAGGGGCGAGGTGACAGAATTCAAGGTTATTGACTATACGCTAACATACACCGACTGCCTTTACATGCTGTCATGCATATGTACTGTATTACTATATCTTTGATATTCCAGGAAAATTGCAAGTAGACATTGACCAGTAATATCTCAATTGTTTCTCCTACCTAGACACTAATGAGATAAACAGAGATCAAATGGAGATTTTAGTTGAAGTCTTTCAGATTTTTCTCCTGAAAACCCCCCTCAAATGTACTCATCTCTATAACTTAACACACTGTGCTTATACGTGCCAAGATACCAAAGTCTGCAAAAGATTAAAGTCAATCAAAAGATATTTTATTTAAACCGCAATTTCATCAAGACCAAGATATCTGAGCTGTTATTGACATCATGTGTGTAGCTCTACAAACGTACTTTGTCAATAATTGTTTTTTTTCTATTTTAGGACAATAGTAAACACAACTGAGGACTCAATTACAGCAGCCTGAGAGCTGACACTGAGTTTTTCCAGGCATTCATCTTTTAAACTGGTTGCTTCCTTCCATTTTAATTGTTATTTTATCTATTATATCTTTCTGTCTACTTACCTCTATGGAATATTAGACTCAGTGTAATGTAAGCTATTTCTCTACTGATTTTATCCCTTTACCCCTGCATCAAAACAATGTCTGTTTATTTTGCAGGTTCTCCAGGACAAGCGTTATTTGACAAGGTGTGCAATGTAAGTCTGTGTGCTGTATTTGCCTTCAGCACAGCATTTTGTTTGGTCCAGTACATCCAGTTAAAACAGCATAGCTGTGCTCCTCCATAGCACTGAGTTCAAAGTGCCACTCAGCAAATGACTCACATGGGCTTGGCCTGCTTCTGTGCTTAGCCAGCTGTACCAATCAATGTCTCTCTCTCTTTTTCTGTCTGCTGAACGCCCCTGTTCTGGCTCTCTGTTGCTCTCATATCTCTCTCCCTGTGTGGACATTCATGAGCTTTAGCAGACAGAAAAATCAACAGCAGTTTGCCAGCACTTCCCAGGGAAGTAAAGAACCTGATATAATATCTCCACAAGGGGCTGAAGCATGAAAAACTGCTGTGATGAGAAGAGGAAGAGACAGGAGTAAAAAGACAAAAATCGATGGAGTTGATTGGGCTGTCGTGAGTAACAGCATGCCAGACAGAAAGTTTATAAAACAGGGTGACGCATGAACTTAAATTTGTAAAATGATGAGAAGAGAGTTTGAACAAGATAAGGAATGTTATTGTACTGTTATTGTTATTATACTAAGTTTTAACCTTTGGTCCAGTTAAAACTCAGTAGCAACAAAATCTACAATTAAAAATGAAAACATTCATTAAATTGTCAAAAAGAGCCAATCATAAGAGCAAATATGAGCGGTATCTTTTACTATATAAAAGCATCAGAGTTCAAAAAACCCAAGCATCAGGTACACTCCAGCCAAACATAATGCCCAGAATTCACTAAATGTTTCATATCTCACAGAATTAGAAAATATCCTACCAAATATTTAAAATTTAAGAATAATTTTGTTTTTGTCCTGTTTGCTTTAATTCATTGATGCTTTAAAAACTTTTAAATGTACCTGCACTGTTGAATAAAACAGCCGCAGAGCAAAGGAAATAAGATAACTACTAATTGAAGCATTGGTTAAGATTGAATTTGATTACCTATGATTAACTTTGTTTAATTAAATGATCAATTCAATAATGAGGAATCACATATGCCTTTTTAGCAGTATGGAAATAGAGGGCCAAATAATTTAGTGCTGACTCGTTAAAATGTTGACAGAACAAGGAAAGCATAAACAGCTTTCATTAATAAGCCAACCCATACGAGACATAATTGCTTTATTCTCCATAATTAATTTACTGTAACTTAAAAATGATATATTACATCAAGTAGGTAATTTCTGTTAACATCTGTGAACATTTACACAGTGGTACAGAACTCCATGAAATAATTCTCTAAATGAAACTATCCTTTCTGCTTGCCAAATTTAATCCATTCAAAAGATCTGGACCAAATAATGTAAAGATGTCTTGTCACTGATACATCATTATCAGAACAGAAATTAACAGAAAATGTTCTAGAAAGAGGGCCTGTACTTCCGCCTGCTCCTAAATACCTTTTGTTTCACACTTTAATTCACAACATAGCAAATATTATTTTGTCACGATCAAAATACCCACACTTATATTTCAGTCACAAAGCTCAAACCCTGCTCTGCGGAAGGGACTCCGGCTTCTGCTGTACGTGCAAAAAATGTTTTTAAAACGTTGTTTTCATAACCACTGAAGTCACACTTCAGATGTTTATTTCGCAGCTTTAAAATGTCTTTTTTCTGAACACGTCTTTAAAACGTTTCTTCTTGGCACGTTTATTTACTGCTTTTAATCAAGGTAGAACTATCTCCACGCGGTCTTGTTATGAGGATGACATCATGGTTACTGTGGTGCCTCGAACCGACAGGTTGAAAAATAAGTTTTAATCGAGGTGCTATGATTTCCTGCTGCTAGGACACTACATGAAGTCAAATCCGCCAGCTCCGTACTTACAAAACACAAGCGCGGTGCCAAGCGGCAAAAGGTGGAAAACAGGAGGCAGCTTCAAGGTGAAAAGGTGAAAACAGAAGAAACGAAGGGAGGATAAAGAATCTGAAGACATAACTGTCATCTGTTTAGATAACAGTTTGACAGTTTGTGGTCATTCTTTTTAAAGCATCATCAGACGATGGAAAATCTTTTTTGTCCTCCCACTATACAACATGCATCTATCTCTCACATTGGCCTACTCGTGATTTTTCCAACCCTACAGCTAAAAGAACATACATAGTTCCTTCCAGTGTAGGTTGCCTCAATCACTCATAGTATTTTCTCCTACGTCTCCTTTAAACCATGTAAGCGTTACAGCCATTATTGGTGTCAAGGGCAATACCAGTTAATAGGCCAGTTAAGGCCATGTGGACATTGTACAGCGGAAGGATCAAGAGAGCACGTTAATAGTGCTATTGTGCAAAAGTGTATGTGTTAATGGGCTGAAGCCATGTGCTGGTCAACAGGATGGGGCCTCCCCTCTGTGCAGAGAGGGATTCTGTTTGCTCAGACAGTTGCCTGGCAACCTGACGTCATAAGTTTGCAGCAAGGAGATGAACTGCAGCCAGTTATGAGTGTTTGTGTGCATGAGGGTATTTGTGTATACGGTCCAACAAAACAGCACAAGCAGTACTCATAAAACTGCTCGCGTATAAACATAAAAATAGGTCCATTGCATCCACAACACCAAATATGTACCGACACCAAATGCAGCCTGAATCTGTCATGTATGCCTACAAACCACCTTAATGGATGATGATATCAGTGGCTGAAGATATAAGCAACAATATAGATCTTTAATCTCCTCCCGTCCTTTCAAAAGCCCATCTGACGCACAAAATAGAGAGACCCTGGTCTTCGAAAACATTTGCATTTGAGTCAATATGCCAAAGGTAAAAAACTCAGATTCAAGGCAGAGCTTTTGAATCTGAGTCATAATCATAAGGACATGTCTGTTATCTCAGCAATAAACATCAAGCTACATATTGTACGTGATTCATTCATATTGTAAAAAGATTGCAGAACCAGCTGGTGGTTAGAAAGCTTAACAGGGACATATAAAACACATTACAATCATCAATATTATACAATGTGATATTGTTTTATTGTATATTGGCACCACAATCATTGTAAATATATTGTAAAAATTTGATACTGTAAATCGCACAGTGCTAGTGTAAACCAGCACTTTGGATTCAAGCACATAAACAGGATGTCGTCAATTACTGGGTTTATGAGTTTTCTGTGTATCAGGAGCACATCAGTTATTATTTCATTGCTTAATGATTTTGATCTCTGTGTATATTGCAGCAAGTCCGGCACATTTACCCATTTAAGGTACTGAGACCTTAAACTGCTCTTTCACACTTGACTTACAAGCCTCAGTTCTCAGGTCACTTCCTGTAAAACAGACTGTAGCAGGAACAGGTTCTGCACTGGGGCACAAAACATGTTGTCCAACAAGAGGTTCGTTGAGTGAAAACTTATCGTCTCTCAGGCCCATTATACAATATGAGCCTCATTATTCTTTATAGCGGTGAGGAAATGCATGTACTTACTCCATTTACCTCACTGTCTGTGACGCTCCATTATGTCCCCGCCATGCTGTATTTATAACATTCCCTCATATCACTTCCTGTGTAGTCATCTATATTACTATATTATCTCCCTCGCTCATCCTCTCTCACTCTCCCACAAACAACCTATTCGGTCCTTAACGAATCTCGTTTTCATGTAGAATTTACATGGCTATCCTTTTACATTAACCTCCTCACTCTCCGTATACCCGGATCCATAATTAAAATCTGTGTAGCATACTGATGCTTCAGTGAAACTGCTACTGTCTACCACGTCACATGTACAAAGAGACTGCATCAGATTTGTAAGACTAGGGAATGTGTGAATGATCTGTCTGTGTCTTTGTAATGTAGGCGCTACATAACGGTTTCAGTGTGATGTAGAGATGCAAGCGATGGCCTCATGCGCTACCCACGGTGGAATCGCTCTTTACTGATCTAAAAGCAGCACAGAGAAAAAGCAGACGGCTGTATCTGATCCTCAGTAACCTCCATGATCTACAGCCGAGCATTGAGTAATACTACAGTGTGAGCAACAGCATTATTTAAGCTCTCATTTTTTGGCCTCTCTGACTTCCCACTCTGTCACAGACGCGAGTCTGGCTAACAGACTCATGTAATCTTTCTATTTATATTTGGACCCTTCAGTAAAGTACTTCAGGAAATCATTATTATTGGTAATTAGCAATAAATCTGCTTCCTTCTACCCTTCCTCTTCGAGACCCATGATCTTCCTCCCACGTAACGAGAAATGTTTTTAGCAACAATTAAACAGTGAACTAATATTCTATGCAGGATAGATATTTTTGGAAGCGAATTGAACATCGCTCACAATGTTGCCCTATAAAATCTCGGCCCTGTGCAGTCAAAGCAAGGAGGGGTGTACCAAGCACCAAGAAATTCTAATGTTAATTCTAATGTTAAATAAACATTAAGTATTCAACTGTATTCAATTATTACCGTGACAACACGAAAGGCAGAGTCACCCATGGATCATTCTATGTGTGACCATATCAACACAACAAAACCCTTTACTTAACACCACTACTGTAAACATGTCATTGTTATTACAATCAGTTTCATATGCAGTATGCGCTACTGTATATTTTCTATATGTTTGGAAACCAACCAAACCAACCAAAAGTCATAAATACAACTCATAAAACCACAAGCAAATAATAAAAAAGGTATTTACTCTGCTCATAAACTAAGTCATATTCTATTTACTAGATCTTTAAATCTATACCTTATGTTACACTGGAGTGAAATTGTTTTGTAGTAATGTATGCAATAATAAAGAACTCAAACAGAGTAAATATAATATCACTGAGCTTATAATTGTATTACATGAAATGATCCAGATCTACAAGCCTCTCAGCTCACACTTGACACTTTAACTACATCAGAAACACTCCACTGGGTCTTCTTACCACAGCACTTAGAATGATCCTTTTCTGTGATGATGTTCACCTGCCCAGGAACATTCTGGAACACTAGAAAACTATTTCGTCCGATACCTATTTTGTCTGTTCAATTGTGTATTTTCATTTGAATTGTTTAATTTTTAAAGGTAATTTCAGACTCTAACCACTGAGCTACAGGAAAGGGACAACAGACAGGGAGTTTATACACAGGAGATCGAGCGATCGGCTGTGATAAATGAAGAGTGTGTGTAAAGTGGCAGGCTTAGCAGCCGGGAATAAGAGGTTAGCGAGGGCTACAGAACCACCAAAAATCCAGCTTCCATAAACGGAGGCTGTTCATCTTGTGGTACTGCTGGGCCGCGTTGGCCCCCATCCAGTCAGGCCGAATGGCAACACTGCTATGCGCACCCGTTGTCGCTCATCAGCCAGTAAGCTAACCCCCACACGGCTGCGTGTCGCAGTCTGAAGCATGAAAAGGCAGGGTGTAATATTTTTGTCTCTGCGGTCTGGCATGTTAGCAGAAAGAGATCTGAGGCAGTGGGTGAGGGTGGCAGCTAAAGATGTCACATTATCAAACTGAAGGCTTGTAAAGACCTGATAACAGCACATTTCACTATGGGAGGAACTGGGTTCTTCTGCTGTACCAAACTGCCAGTTATGTGTTAATGCTGCAACAGCTTTTCATAATCAGTACGTTTGTCTCCTTTATCAGTAAAATATTTAAACATACAAACAAAATACATTTACTAGAAGATACATAAACTTTGCAAAAGAGATACAGATTTGTTTTCAGTGACGTTTTTTATTTGTTTACTTTATTCCCAAAGTGTTTTTTAGCATTTATATAACACAAATAAATGAGGTTTATGTTTTGAGGCGAGACTGTCGTGGACTGTCAGGTAAATTGTACCGCTGACAAGATCTTTATTTGCTGTCAGTTGTGCTTTACACACGGCACACCACAGTGAGAAAAGATGCTGCAGCAAATTAAGCAGAAGAAAAACAGCCAGAAAAGCTCAGGCGCTAGAACATACAACTTAAGCAGGAAGGCGGTTTGACTGATGGGATGGATCGAGGGCATTTAGGAACAGATCTTCCCCTCCGTCTGTGTGTGCTCTGCTTTCTGAATAAGATGTTGTTTGGGTAAAGATGAGTTTTTCCTTATTGATTTCATGGAAACAGAATCAGTGTAGCATATCTAAGCCTAAAAAGCCAGACAGAAGCATCTCTAAACTGAACGCAGCGTCCACATCTCTAAACCCTATTTACTTGTGCGACAGGCTTTTCAGAGTTTTCTTTTCCTGCGTCAAACACCATGAAATGACTCCCTAACAACAACGTACCACAAAAAAAGCCTTATGATGTTCGCAAATGTAATTACTTACAGCTGCATTTTACCGCTTGTGCATTAGTACAGTATGTGATTGGAAAACACAGAGATTTAGCATAATGTCTTTAATGGTCCAAAAGGTTGTAATAGCTGGTAAAAGGAAAGAGAACGACATGCACTGCTAGAATTAAGCAATGCTAAACGAGACACATAGAAACAATTACTCTTAAACACACACATTTCCTTTGAGTAGGAAAAAAACGTTAAAGTTATTATGCAACATCCAATTATGTGTTAGTACATGTTTCATGAGGAATATCTAAACAAGCGGAAAGAAACCACAACAATTTCTTTCTGATTATAAATGCTGTGAGGTAAAATACGCAGAAAAAAGAATAACAAATTTAGCATTTCACAAGTGAGTCTCTGAGCCGAAATAACATGAACAATCTTTTCCGGCCCCCACTACCTCCGCCTCTTGTTCTTTTTCTTCTCCTGGGGTCAAAAAAACCCTGGGAGTTTTTAAAGAGGGGTTGGATGTCATGGCAACAGGAGGGTTTGGTTCAAAATTGCACGACATGGAAAAGCCAGGCAAGACCTGCTCTGATTTCCAGCTAAGGGAAACCCACTCCCCTTTAATCTGATTGCCAAATGAACATCATCTGCAGGTACAAATGGAGAAGATTTCAATTATGCATTTAACATGGTTTAAAGCAGCCATATTTCAAATAATATTCAATCTAATATTCAATTCGGAAAAATATAAATATTATTATAAATGAACATCTGAATAACCAAGGATACAAATAGTCTTAATTAAATTATAAACCTACATGGCTTGCCCTACAGTCAGATGCGTGTACTGTTTAATGCACTTGAGACACATTCACAAACATTTTAAAGACAGACATAGGCTACAGTAGTTTAATAATAATAATAATAATAAAAAACATGGTTTTACTGAACATACTGACATACATACTGAACATACTGTGAAACTTAAAATGTACTAATTTCAAAACCAAGGTACGTGAACTGGTTTGATAATTAAGGTATTAAAAGCTTCTGTGTTGTAATTGGCACTATATATAAATATAAGTTGCTTTTGACAAACATGCTTTTATTTTTGTTTAAAACACTCAAACTCTCTGATTGGCTCTCTCAATGTGTGCTACCTGTGAAGACACCAAGATAAATTACAGACAATAACATTCATCCACCCGAGAAGAATATAGTCAAGACGAGATACAAGCCATAGAAAACCATTATGATCTCTGACAGTTTACTCGTGACTCTTCTTTATCATGAACTCCATTAAGGTACTCAGAGGTACTAAGGTACTACTATAGATTGTAGTCCAACATGCAGTTAAACAGCTCCTGTAGCTCAACCAGAAGAACAATGTATGAGAACAATACGCTAGCGACCAGATCAAGGTTCAGTTCTCAATAAAAACCCAGACTGCTGAGACATACTGTATACTGTGAGTTGCTTTGGATAAGTGTCTGTCAAATGTGTGAAGTCGGACGTAACAGAACAGAACTGACCCACAGCAACACAGAAGGTGCTGTGCAAACCTACTGAAACGGCAGACCTGTGTTTCCCTCCATATCAACAAGCCATCTTTCAATGATCTAACAGCACTGAATCATCAGCTCAGTGTAAAATATAAACACTGTCGGCGCTCGGCTCCGTCCCGCCAGACTAACTATGACATTGTTGGCTGCGATGACACCAGCTTGTCTTCCAGAGCATCAACTGATGCAGGAAACATCTAAACCATCTTCTGTAGGACTTCTGAACGAACACCACCACTCAATTACCGAGCTTGCGTTTTTTTACGAAGGTCTTGTGCCAACGAGACAAAAATAAAAAGACAGAGCCTACCAATCAATTCAAGTTCAGAGGTTAAAACTCCCAATCGATGTGCACATTTTAGTTGCCTGTCATAGCGACAGAGCTGACTGGCACGCTTTTGGTATTACAGAGAAACAGACAAAACCAAAAAAAGACTGTGAGAGATAGGAAACAGAAAACAGGGGTCACTGGATTGGCAGACGGCACTCATCGATACATTATGAGCAAACACACAAAGAAATCACAACAGCCTGTGTGTGAGAGAGAAGGAAAGACAGACATCAAATCCTACCTTTGCTTTTTCAGGAGATAATTGGGCTGTTGAAATCCTGGCTGGTCTAAGTGCTGTTACGGGCTCACACGCAAAATGCTACAGACAGCAGCGTTCAGGCAGAGCTGGATCCAGCACACTCAGCTTTAGAAACATCCCTCCCCTCCTGCATGAATTAATTAAACCTCTCCCTCTCTCTCTCTCTCTCTCTCTCTCTCTCTCTTGATTATCATTCAATGTGCTCTATGCTACGCTCTCGCTCAGCTGTAGCGAGTGAATCGTCCCTGCACTTTCTTTACTGACAGCCTGTTTACACAGCGCTTCTCTCTGCCGTTTGGTTCCTTTCTCTCTCTCGCTCACCCATTCTGCACTCTCTCCCATCATCAGTGCAATATCAAAGTGCTTCTCACAGAACCAGCCCTCCCTAACAGCCACAGTTAGTGCTACTGCCTGCCTCTATACAAAACACGCTCCCCTTAATGGGACCATTTCACTGATCTATTGTCTTTATGGTGGAAAATTTTATATTTAAAAGGAAATTGACAAGAATTGTGGAGAATGTTCCACGGGGTTCAAAAGTCTGAGACCACATTGAAAGTCTGGAGTTCTAATTAAAATAAAATCTAATTTGAACTTGGAAAAAACAGTTCGGTATTTTTATCCTAACAAAATTCTAACAATTTAACAAGGATTTTGACAAGCTTTTTTTAACCAAGCGTGACTGAGAAAAAAAACAATTGTATTAAATTTAAAAAAATGCAAAACAAAAGCTAGCAGTCTTACACTTTTGAACCCCCTGTTTATGTCATATTTATTGTTTAGATTTCAACAATAAATAAAAAAGAATTTGTGACATCATCCCATATACGTATCAGTTCCTTTCTCTATTTTCTCAACAACTACGACATCATGATGTTAAAATATTATTAGCTCCTTACTATATGTCTACAGTCATTATAGAAAATATAGTACGTTTTACTACTGCACATTCTGCATTATGTAATCCTGTAACCTTTAGCTGGGCAGGTGTCATGCAGTTGGTGATCACAATATCATCCCACTAAATTCCCAATCATTGTTCTCACTCCCAAACAGCGAGCGCTCACAATACAAACACAACAGCACTAAACAAACCTTGATATTTACTCTCCATTACTGAAATAACAGGATGGCTGTTAAAGTAATACGCAGAGTTTCTCAACTGAATTTGAGAATTTTTTTTTAAAGAAAATTATTACAAAGATAAATTAACACAAAGACTTAAAGCCAGCATTCTGGATTACAGCATATATGTGGAGAAAATATATGGATGAGTCTAATAATATACAATTCACAGTGGAAGGTTCATATCTTTTAATAATAATAACTAGGAATGCCTGAGTTAAATAAAATCTTGATGGATGTCATGTTATGATGACATAATGGCCCCATAAAGGACGAGAGGATGAGGACAGAGCTTATCAATTGAATTTCACTCAGCCATAGAGAGAATTAAGCCCCAGAACCATTTCTCCATCACTTAATTTGAGGAGCAGACAAAGGGACAGAAATAGCACGCGAGTGCTCCTCCCTTGCCCCTATGATCAAAAGCAGACTGTTTTTGTCTGGCCTGACTTTCACGCAGGTATGCCACCCCCCTTTTTCGTTTTTGGGAAAAAGCAATTACGAATTCGCTCTGAAAGACCTTTTTAGGTAAGTGGTTTAAATAAGCTGACCCTGAAGCCCCCATTGTGGTTATAGAGGGAGCTAGAAGAACAGAACACACTCTTACTGTCCCTACAGAACAGAAAATAGAATACATGTACACAAGTTGTTCGTAGACCAAAAAGGGAAGTATTTAAAAGAGATGATCTGATAAGACTGCTCTTACCGTGACTAGTGAGCTGGTTGTCGAGTGTATACACCAAGCAGTGTTTAGGAAACGTGTAGGAGTTTCAAGGTATGAAGACGCGTTTCCTAGAACACAGCTGAAGGTAACGCATCATCTATGTGCTTCTTGCAATTGCGCAACACGGGTATCGAAAGCCCTGCAAGTACACAGGTGTCATGAATTCATGTTACGATATAGACTA
This sequence comes from Botia almorhae, assembly GCA_036877575.1. NCBI lineage: Eukaryota > Metazoa > Chordata > Actinopteri > Cypriniformes > Botiidae > Botia > Botia almorhae. The sequence continues at coordinate 24,856 of JAZGTJ010000109.1, read as the reverse complement.
CACAAATCTTCTGGCGAGAGAAAAGCAAGAAGGATATTTATGTAGTTCTACAGGGCTGCTCTTGGCAAGTGTCTGCTCTGTCTCTGTGTCCTTTTCTCTTGTGCTGTCTTTCTCCCTCTCTCTCTCTGAGGGACTTTCCCTTTTGCTGTTAGAGATGAAGGCATTGCCTTGTGCCAGCAGAGTGTATGTTCTCACTTCCTGTTTTTTGTATCTTATTGTCTTTGTTTCATGATCTGATGCTGTTATAAACACCATGTCATTATGAATGAAAATGACCACATGTGACCTTAATAAGTGATTCGAAATTATTCTCAACCTAATTTTCCATTTGGTGTACGTAAAACCTGTTTTTTTGCATAAGTATAATATGTAATACATGAATCCATTAATAAATCCATCTATATTAGTACGAATTTGCAGTGACAGGAAACAGGCTTTCATTTCTGAATCCCGCAGTGGGTTAAAACTGGCTGTCTGTGATCCTGCTGTACCAAGCCTAGAGGGAAGACAGCTGGGTACTGAGAGAGAGACCCTCACACAGACAGACGAGAGAGAGCCTGGGGGGTTTGTTCCACTTTCTATTTTTATCCTTCCGGCTGTCCTATCTCCCCAGTGAGCGGAAACACTGCGCTTCGTGCCTAACCTCAGAGTCCACTGGGACAGGTGGACCTCATTCTCATCACCAGTGAAATGCATCCTGGGAAAAAAAGAACAGCTGCGTGAAGCAGACAATTTCTGATACCTTGGTGTAAAACTGGGACTGTTTTGCTCACCTGTTGTTAAATACATAAATTACGTACAAGAATTGCCTCATTGTACATCTTTCAAAACAACATGCGCACCAGTATTGTGAATTGAGAGAGAGAGAGAGAGAGAGAGAGAGAGAGAGAGAGAGAGAGAGAAATTAATTAAGCTTGAACGATAAAGTTATTGTGAGCAATGGCATTTAGTAACATGTTCTGTATCAGTCCTCATAAATTAAAACATTTGTTGAAAATAGTAACTTGTGAGAAGTAACTTAATGCAGCTTAAAGCAGTTAATTATACTTTAAAGTGGGGGCAATTTTAAGACTTTAGCTTAACTGATTATTAAGAAATGATTGAAAATACTGTTTTGGTTCAGAAGAGTTTTCTTGCTTTAAAAAGGAGAGGTCAAAAAATTGAAATTTATTTAAATAAACCTATTAAATAAATCTCTATTTTATTATACTAAAGATGTTTATTAACCACACACATTAATGTACATTAATACACAATGGTGCATTAATTTTATTTTACTTTAGTAACGTAAGATATCATATCGTAGCCACTGTTTTCAGCCAATTAAATGTCACCGGTTTTTGAAGGGGCTTTTGGCTTCACAGAGGATTTTTAGGGGAACTGGCCCGTACAAAGGGTCTAACATCTACTATGGGTAGAATTGAGTAAAATTCAAATGAGAAAACTAACTTAACTAAAGAATGTAACATTCATTTAATGTGTATTGCGAGTATTGCACAACAGGAAGTAGGATGTCCCAACACAAACGTCAAACTATGAACCAACTGCACTGTAAACAATCCAGTGTAGTAATTCCAAATTTCCGCCCAATTAATTGGTTACAGATGAGCCAAATAAAAATATTAAAATGTCCGGAAGGCGAAGCTGAAGCGCAGGCCTTTTTTCTCTTTAACTTTGCATTTTTCTGATGCATTTTTCTTATGTGGCCAGCAGTAGACAGATCTGCATTGGGAAACCATGTGGCTTCATTACATCTCTGCCCCATAATGAGATCCAAAGCCTCATCACCGAGTTGGCAGACTCATCCCAAGAGACTCTGGGACAAAAAGAGGGGGAGGAGATGGACAGGCCTTGATGAAGAGGCACAGTGACAACACACAACAAATACATTTCATACAAAAGCATCAGACCTATCCAAGAAAATCATAATTACAATTCTTGGCCCGGATTGACCGAGATCGTCTAACAGGCGTGCATATTTTTGAAAGAGGTACAAGAACAGAATGTTATGGCTTGGATTGGTCTTTAAATTAGTAACAGGCACGTCCTTGCAGATATAATAATAATAGCTTGTACAGGAGACAAATGAAAGGCATGTATGATCAAAGTTTAATAAGGATAACCAGTAAGAGGACTCCACTTGCTCCATTTGTTCATTTCTGGGAACCCCAGAATATAACACAGTACTGTATTTTTGTGCAACACGTTTTCACACTGTTACTGCATTTTACTGACACCCACCCACACATACATAAAGGTCACATAATGTGCAACACACTGACTGCGCGTATAATTCATTTCCTTTTCTCACAGGCAAGATATTAACGCAGTTAACAAAAGTGAATGCGATTATTATTACATTCTAAGCGTATTTGTTGCTTAATGAAACTAACAGGGCATCTAAAAGTAAATAAAATGCTTAAAACAATAACGCTTGTTTTACAAACCACAGTCAAAACAGAAACTTTCCGCGCTTGTAACAGAGCCAAAAACATGTTGAAATCCTCAAGTCATGTTTTCACCACAGTCATACACACATCTGCAGCGAGAGAGGGCTGGTTTCCTCTGCAGGGACCTCCTGCTCTAACTTCTGCATTTCCTTGTAAGCAACTGTGCTCGCTTTACCTGTGTGTACAAACTCTCCTCTTCAGTATCACATTGATTAGAGGAATGTTAAATGAACGTATTATTATGTACAGTGGGGTTCAGTTTTGAGAGTCCATGTGTGAAAAAGCTCCTGTTATGCATTCTTCTAATTGAATACCGTTTATCAAGTTATTAGTTAAAAAAATATTAAAATGTTGAATTTAAAAAGTCTTTTGAATCCCACTATAAACAGAGACCAGGAAAAACATCACAACAGAACGGACAGGAAATCTATCTGTAGATCTTTGATCTTATTTGAGAATCAATGTATAGGGCAGTTACTTGATAAAGGGTTAACCGTTAGTATACAAATGCACAGAGAGAATCCCACTTCTAAAATGCAAGAAAATAACCCTGAGACATATGTATGTCCCTTGGAGGTTTCCTTTTAAGTGCAACACTAAATACTGTCACATTAATTGTATGGATGTTATGAAGGCATTTTATGTGCATGCTAAAATCATCTGTAATGACTAAGCAATAAAAGTTAAGAACAAATCAAAAATTGATGAGGATGATTCACATTTGCTAAAGGCAAAAATAGCGAGGTAAGAAAATGAGCAAAAAATGTCATAAAATTCTACATTTACATTTATGCATTTGGTAGATGCTTTTATCCAAAGCGACTTATAGTACATTCAAATTATACATTTTATCAGTATGTGTGCTTCCCTGGGAATCGAACCCACAACCTTTGCGCTGCTAACGCAATTAAAAATTGTTTTAATTGCTACAAAATTTTCATTTCGACCATAATTTAGCCACGGTGAGCCATCATGCTTACGTGTCCGCTTTTAATAATTCAGCATCAGGTTTAAATAATTAAATCTGGATTTAAAAAGTAGATATTGCATTTGAAAATTTTAAGAGATGAGAAATGAATGCAGCTGGGACTCTGTATGTATGATTAATAATGCTGACATTTGACAGTTATACAATCAAGCTTTAATTACCTAAAAACTGCATTTCATCTGTGAGGCTTCAGATACACTAATAATACATTATAAATTGCTCGCTTTTGCAATCCCACTCATATGGTTTCAGACAAGGTAAGAAAGTCCAGTCCTGACAGGGAACCCACAGTTTTTTCCAGTCCTGAAAATCACATTTGCAACCCATTAAGTTTCTATAAATACGTGAATAGAGAGTCCTTTATTTACCGATAAGCGTTGTTTACTTTTGCAATAAAACAAACTGGCTGGACAAAAAGTTTGTGTGCGTTATTACTTTTCCACAGTCGCATCATTTTTACTGCTTCTCTTAAGCCTCCTTGTTTGCTCAGAATCCCACAGACATAACAGGTAATTGGTTTTACTTTGAGAAGAGAGCCGTGTGGATAGACTGTGTACCCCTGCAAGAAGACTGAAGGAACTTTATTTGTTTATTGGGAGATATTCTGGTGCTGCAGTAAGAATATTAACAGAGTTAAGCATTGGCTACGACAATAATCTGGGTATATGAGCAATGAAGACAGTGTTCAGAGATGGAACGAGGCTACATGGAGGTGAAGGGGTTTGAAATGCTGCACCAGGCCTGAACTGACTCATCCTGTGAGGGTGGGTGTAAAAAACAGGGCTTTTAGGGGGACCTCACGGCGCGAAGAGACAAAAACCATTGACACCTAATCATTACACCCACCACTGATAGATGTGTTATTACTGAGGGTGGAAGTAATTAAACGGAGCCGACAAGTCAAGGAATGCAATTTGGGAATCGCTTTGGGAAGTGCAGGTTAACTTTGTCTGTGGTGGGGCAGCAGTGGAGGCGGTTCCCCTGTGGTGTGTACTGTGTAGCATTATGTTGGTGCGTCAATTTCTGAAGTTGAGCATAAAAGAGAAAAAACAGAATGCGTGGTTGAATGCGCTGAATGCGTGGTTGAATGCGCTGCTGCTGAGCTGCTGAATTGCTCACCCGCGACATGACATGCGGTGCTGCAGACGGATGTGCATTCACCCCTGGTGTGTACAAGCGCTGTTGGCCTGTGGGGGCCTGCGTTTGAGACGGGCCTGGGTTATGTCTGGTACTGTTTCTCTTGCTCTCGCCCACTTTCCTGTCTGACTCTATTGTTCTATAAAAAGGCTAGAAAAATAAACGAACAGTGTGCTGAGCGTGCCTGTGTTTTATTTTCCTGTAATATCATGCATATTTAATGAACCCCCTTGTTGTTTAATAAGCTAGTCGTTTTTCTATTTAAGCTGCAATCTGTTCATTTTTTGGGTTAGAAATGAACAAACAGCAGTTATTGATCAAGTACATGACAGATCAGTGTTGAACACGATCTCCTTACCCTATCCTGATTCACAACAGTAAGTTTATAACAGTAAGTTGGATTTAGTGGGAAATATTTATCTGTAAACAGAAATAAGATCTGGCTATTATATTGCATGTCCAGGTAGATGCTGCTGCGCTTGTAGCTTGTTCTTACAGCAATTAGGTAACCTGCAATTTTATGTTTCAAACAGAGATGGCAGTACAGAGGCAAAGCTTACAGGAAGTGAAGGGAGTTCCACAACATCTAACATATCAGAATCAGAACACCAAATTCTAAATCAGAACATCACTAACAGGTGCCTCCAGCTAGGCTTCCTCTAATGAATTTTGCCAAGTTCACCACTGCTTTTAATGTATTGATCAACAGGGATCCTAGAGCCTGCTGCTAAAAGATTGTCAAACCTTTAACTAATTTTCAAGTTTTATGTGTGTACTGTTGATGGTGGCATTGATGCGGTTGAACAGCTTTTCTGTATCTAGGCTAGTAGCCCATGCTGCAAACCATACCATAGTCATGAGTCTGATTCACGTACAACTAAAATGCAAACTTTGATTGTGAATTGCCTTAAATAAAAGTGTTTGCCACGTACACAAATGTAACAGGACGACCATAACAGCAGCATCTTTAAAAATGTGACGCAACTTGAAAAAGTAAAACAATCAGTTTAGAAACAGATCACAGCCAAAGGTTTTTAACAACCATGTGGGGGTTAATGCAACTCAATCCGTGTTTTTCCCTGAGTGATATAATTACTACAGCATTTGGCATAATATGAAGCCCAGGAACAGATCAAAGTAATGTGTAATGAGAAATGTGAAAGTTCATGCAAGTTAATGAGCATGACACGCATATATCATTTCCTAAAAACATTTCCTGTTCTTTCTCTTTCTTGTTATTGATATATTCCAGCTGCCCCCCTGTAAATATGCACCTTAGACACCTCTCCTCCCTGTAAATAAGGTACTAATGTGATTAGAAAGCCTCTAGGACTCATTATAAAGGACTTAATTACCAGTCACAGACAAAAGGGGAAAGTACATCCAGGTAATCCAACTGGTTTTCACTCATTCTTTTTTTTACATGATTTACAGGCTTCTGCTACCAATCTATGCCATACTCAGGTTTTCATGGAAAATGATATCATGGAAAATGATAGCAGGGAAAACTGATGCCCACCTTTATCCAACCCCAATGATATAGCCTGGATGACATCAGCAGACTGCTGTCACCATAGCAATGGAAGCCTCCCAGGGAACGCTACAGAGAACAGAGAGACTTGGAATGCTAGTAAAATTCCCAATGGGCAAAAGCACAATCTTATCCTGGGTGTCAGGTGCGATACATTTTGGCATGATTTACAACATTATTCTTTCATGTGCATGGCTGTGTTTCCAGTCAAACCATGTTTTAAATCATTATTCTGACAAGGAGGATATAATCAGCATAACATACAGTACATACACTGATATACAGTATAATATTAGATGTTCTTGAGAATTCTTGTGCTCAAGGCATGGTTCGTATCAGACATGCAAACTAAAAACCACAATCGTACAAACAATTTTGTTGTTTGGTTGTGATTTAACTACACTGTGGTTAAATTAATTGACAAGCTTTATTTCCAATTTATGCCAAAGATAAATTCTAATATTCACAAATTTTTCCTGTCACAATCTTTTCCAATCATGTGCTTTATTTTGATGATTTTTCTTTCCAAAACAGTTTTAACAATGTATAGAAATGCAAATTCAGTAAGATTTTGTGTATATATGGTTTACAAGTCATATGTCACAATTTTAAAACATCGAATAAAGCAATAAAACATACTATCTGAAACAAATTATTCTTTGCTGAAGCTATTCAGTTTTTCTTTACAGGTTTTGCGAAACAGTCAGTGTTTATTTGGGGAATTATTAGCGTGATGCCATCCTGCCCTCCGCCTGCATCCCAATGCCTTGGCAGTTTTTAATTAAAATGCTCCATTTGTGCTACCTGTCCTGGCTGTAAGACTATAGACAAACTGTTGCCATCATCCCTAGGAAGCTGCCGGGCCTTTAATTTAACATCTAGGGAGAAAGGAAAGTTTGCACAGTGACAAACTTATAATAGCTCGGTAAAGCAGTCATAATTGTGCTTTATTGTCCCTAAATTTGATGTTTATGTTATTAAACATGTATAATATTTTCCTTACTTAAAGACACTGCTTGTGTGTTGTGTGACCCACAACATAAATACAGATGCCACTGAACATTGTGAATTTTAACTATCACAGAAGCTGCAAGGAAAGCTGCGCCCTAATGACAGTCCACACAATTAGACCTCTTTCTGCCTGACAGCAAATCATCAAATGTGTAGTTTGTGTAGTTCACTGTGTTCCACGGAAAAAAACATCTGTATCTGACAAATACTTGCTTTCCATCTTTCTTCATCAGTACTAAATTTATACCTAAAGTAGCTAAGAAAAAGCAAAGCATTTTTTTTAAAGATAGACAACTTACTTTAGTAATGAATTTTACTAAATGTGTCAAAAAATTAAAAAAGTTATCTCACTTGAATGTTGCAATGTATATATGTGTGAACTTTGCTCATGTGGAAGAATTGCTTTAGAAAAATGAAAGCCTACCTTGAAATGACAAGAACCATTATCACAGAATCTCATTGTAAACCTACTGATAAAACCGAGGAAGCTAACACAGACTACAATTAAACAACAGCTAAGCTGTTATATTTCCTATATCTCTGCACTTACAGTAGAATACTGTTTTTCCCCTATATCTGACTTATATTTAACTGTCCCCAGTTAACAGTTCAACATAACATGCCCAAGGACAATAAAGACAATTTCAATGACATATGGATATAAATGTATTCCAGTTTTAATTTGTTATGGTTAAGATCCATAACTACCGTCACCTAACTACATCACCTACAGTGTGCCGCATACAAAGGCTTTGTCTACTGTGATGAAAAAATATGATGGATTACATATGGGATGGAAACTTTAAAGACATATGACAAACGTAAGGTCAGGCTTATGGTGTTAGATACCAATCTGTCTCGAGCTGTTATGACAACCTTGGAAGAAACATTGTATAATGATCTGTGCCTGTATATATTGTGTTTAGTATCAAGAGTGACTCCTCTGTCAAACACTACCGCATGCCCATGACTGTCTGTCTGCACATGCATAATCTACAATAATCCACTAAGCAACAACAATAAACGTAAAACGACAAAAGCATGATCCCACATCCCACCTTTTGTCTCTCTGATTTTTGTCTGTTTTCTCATTTAAAAGCTATGGACCTATTCAAGAAGAGGAGCCGGAGGTTGCCGCGTGATGTTACAATTCCAAACCATTGTCATGCAGCAAGCAGCTTACTGCTCTGCGCAGAGCAATGATGAAACAAGCGCTAAAAATAGCAACCTCCCAGGATCCCCCTTCCCCAGCACTGCACTGTAAACACTCATTCCTGAGAAGGTCTTGGGAAAAGTACTGCATCTGCAAACCTTTAAAAAACAAGCGTGTCTCTTGTGTTTTAATGATGCAAGCAATGATAAATATACATGAAAAACCTACAATAGACGGTTTTAGAAAATTAAAATACATCTAGCCACATAAGTACACAACACAAAGGTTTAATACAAAGGCTGTGATGTCCACATTACTTAGAAAGCTTAGTAGTTCCTTACATTCTAAATTATGATCTAAGATTATGAATTCATAGAGAAAATTGAAAGAATGACCTTCATAATACGTCTTTTTGTCTTCTGTTTCATAAAAATCTATATAGGCCCGCAACACAAAAGCCTCATGGATAATATATATCAAAACAATACAGAAAAGACGATAAAACAAACCATGAAATCGTCCCACGAATAGTGTGCAATGTCAACAGTTTACCATTTAGTTTCGTCAATTAAATCGCTATTTGCAATTTATATATGTATCTATCAGCAGCAATATTTTGTTTCTAGATATAATAAGCAATTGTTCATTGAGATAATCCAGAGTAGAAGATAAAGACAACAGTTAACCTACCCAGAGATGAATGCAGTGTCCTCATCTCTTCGCCGGGACTCACTGGAGTCGTGACTCTGCCTGTGTCTCGAAACCTAGTGACCTGCCTATCTAGACAGCATATCTGGGTATAGCAGCCACCGTATCGAGTCAGCTCAGATAAGGGTTTATGAATTAAGATGACACCGTACGCGCCAACTGTATATACCCCACAAATGCTGCGAGCGACTTGAGCAAAAACGCCGTGTAGGTACTGTAGACAGCTTATAGGTTTTGTGATACAGCCTCTATCCGCTGCCGGAATTTTTCAGAGCTCTATCAAAGAAACATTAACTTCGCTTTAGGCAATCAACTCGTTTCAAGGGCTGTTAATGAGATATCAAAAAATGATGACGGTTTTTGATTTACGTTAAACTGTTTGCCTGAGGCGAGTGTTGTTCACCATTGCATTAAGTAATTTCATTTAGCAGGATTTTAAGCATGGTGATTAAATTCCATAAATAACCGCTGTTAGTTAATGGGCTGGTTTACTTTAATACAGTAATGTACAAACAGCGGTAACTTGCTCACAAGAGCGCGCGATGCACGTTAGGATAAACCCATTTTTGGAAAGATTATTTGTCTGCATTTTCGTCTTTTCCTCTAGTTTTTCCGTCTTTTAACAGGCAACAACGTGGTTTAATTCATTAGTATAGGCCTACCTTATCGTAAATAATGTGTTTGATATTGTTTTTCATATTAGCCATCCCGTAATATTCTCTGTGCGGATTCGTGTGCTGTAACTTACGTGTAATAGGAAAATCACATATTATTTTAAGCGAATAGGTGGTCGTGGGGTTTTGGGCGTGAGATTTCGTGACAGACATGTTGCTGCCAAGGTGAAGATGACAAGAATATTGGTTACCATGGTAATGTTTTCTCATCCCTACGTCATCACGCAGTCACACTGGTAAATCCTGTCCTCCAAGGTTATTGTTTGTAAAGTTAATAACGCTGCCTGCGTGTACAAATCTAAATTCAATTTGAGAAATAGGATTTGTAAAACAAATGTCAGTCTACGTCTTAAAATAGATCTGTAGTGACCTGTTTAATATCACACACTCTCTCTGCTGTCTTCGTCAGCGTTGCTGGATGTCGTCTGCTGTACAACAATACATTGTGGAAACCTTTTGCACAAAGTAAATATTAGAAGATCATAGTAATAATACTAATAATAATAGTAATACTAACGCCAATAAAAAAAAAAACAATACACTACTGAAAACGTTTTGCCTTACCGTCTATATACAATGCTGCCCTCCTATGGTCAAAAAACAAACAAATAAACTCAAAATACTCAAAATACCTAGCACGTTTAATGAAGTCCTATCTTTATAATATAAATTGTTTAACATGGTTTTATGTATTAAAATTGATCTAATTTGAAATCCCCTTTTTTCTTCATCTTTATTCACAATCCCTGTTGGCCATAGGCGATTGTGACAAAAGAGTGGAACGCGGGACGTTGTTATTTAGGGATTGAGAAGCGGCCTGTATTTGTAACAGATTTATGACAGCACTAGGTGGGTCATCTACCTCAGGCCGAGGCCCATAATTAATGTCCCAGCATGCCATTCTGTGCCAGGTGTATCATCAGTCTGTCGGTCATCACCAGCCTTTAGCTCACGTCTCCAACCAACTGGCCCATTTCATAACAAATCCCAATTCTGCCATAATAATGAAATTATTAATATAATATATATATATACAACACAAGTCTGTTAGAGGTTTTGTTTAACAATTAATTGCCATAACAATTCATTCATTCCACAGCATTTTAATAAAGCTGTGCATTTTCTAATAGCAATATTATCTCCAGAGGTAAAAAAAAAAGTTAAGTAAAAAAAGGATTTTGAAAACTTCTTCATTATACAAAGCCTATATTTAATCGACCACAGGAAACAACTAGCACTTACTCCTCAAACCACATCTAATTCAAAACATCTTTGTGTTACCTTTGTATACGATTGTTGCATTTTACAGCACTCAAGGCACCACTTTATTAAAACCCCTTTTTGTAGAATATAGATCAGATTTTCGAAGAGATGAAAAGTCTGGTGGTTTTTCCCCCTGCACCCTTTATCCCCTCTTACTCTGTTGCCATTTCCTTACAAGGCAATTGTCATGTCTGGAAAGTTTATTTTTACATTCTTTTCATAAGATTAAAGTAATGCCTTTCAGCTGTGGACCTGTATCAGTGACTCAGAGGTTCAAAAATAGTCCGGCTGTGTGGGACGGAAGAAAGTCGTTCTGAAAACATTAGACAAAAGTGAAACTTAATTTATATGCTAAAGAATTAACTGCAGGGACAAAGGCCAGATGAACCAAACAACCATTTTTTATTTATTTATTAGGTTAGGCCAGAAGCGCGGCACCGAAATTTTCCCTCTTTCTCAGAATGATGTGTGTGTTACTACCATATAACGTTACTACAGTTTTCATGCAGAAAGTATTCATATAGTTAACTGAATATAAATGATATTATATATCAGTTGCATTCTAGAAGCGTGTTTTGTATTTTAATCCCTGCCATCCATAAGATGTCTCCATCTTTTAACAGTGTTATAACTTATCAGCAGGAGTGTCTCGTGATGACCTTGCAGTTCCCCATCACAGCTGCCAGGTAATTAACACCTGTACATATTTCGCTAACTTGTTAATTTAAAGCCGCGCATGATTACAGTTGATAAATCAAAGGTGCGGCCCTTATCAAATGAAGGGACTTATGTTTGTTTATTAATAGTGTGGGTATTAATGCACAGATCTGGACCTCACGTATATTCCCATAGGTTCATTAAACCTTCACTCGAAGGTTCTTAAATGATCTTAAATGGTTTCTCTTATACAGCAGTAAGATGAAATGGAGATTGTAGCTAAACTCAATGATAGATTTTCTCCTATATAATCTCTTAAGTTTCAAAAGACGTCTTAGTGCTGTCAACTGAGCCTCACTCTGACTGAACTCACACTGAGCAGTTTACAGCTGTATACTGTAACTGTATACTTTATACTGTAACTGTATACTGTAACATATACTCTGCAGTTTAGCTTTATACTCTACTGTTTACAGCTGAAATGCAAAGATCAATACAGCATATTTTCAACATTACAACATCTCTGAATGACTACATAGTTTTCTGAAATTCATCACTAGCTATCTATAGACAACACTCATTTTACTCTACAGGACATACAGTATGAGAAACATAAAAATAAGTTACACACATGACTGCCAGAGGAGGGTGCTGTCGGGTTTACTGAATAACTACCAGTAAGTGAACTTTATGAACTGTCCTTTTATTCAATGCTGGAAGCCTATGGCGCAATCTGGATCAGCAGAGGCATACTGTCCTGTGGGCCCATATGTGTGAAAAGTGCTTGCTGGTGGTCTTTGTGCAGATACAAAACAATGTTGTTTTAGCATAGGCTTGCCCCTCTCTGGCCTGCATCAGCAACGGGTATATGCTGGACTCTAACTGGCAAAACTCCTGACTCATCAGCTTGGCCTGAACTATTGTACGGGGAGATTTACCAGAGTCTATTAACCAGAAACTGTGTGGTCTCTGTACTAACATAAACACACAAGCACTCAGCCCTTTTAACAGACACACTGTTGAAAACATAAAAGTGTGGCATTCCTGTTCATGTGAATAGGATGTAAACTATTTTTAAAAAAAAACAGAATTCCACACCCCAGTTTCCAGTGTTGGTACGGTCAAACCTGAGGAGCCATTTTTTATGTGTACTATTGTCGAAAATATTTGAATTAATTGTTCACTTAATTATTTAACATGTTAGCTACGTGACAATACTTTTGTGTGTTAATACATATATGTTCCACTGTTAATAGCAGGGGTATAAATTTTGTCATTTTGATACTCACATTCGTAGGACGCACAAAAACACAAAACATCAGAGGGAAGAATTGACCGATATAACTGCAGCTATTAAAGTTAGGGGAAGAAAATCAATAGACAGCACTTGTTATAATAGCATTTAAAAATTTGATACAAACTATTACACTGTTTGAAATAAGTAAATGAACTTATGTACTTATTTAAACAAACAGGAGGCTGTAGTTCATGCGAGCTTAGTGTCATTTTATTATTTAATAGTTAAGGAACGATCAGAAACCTAAAACTCCTGAACACGGCAAATGAAGCCAATGGGATGTGTGTCATTCCAGTCAGGAAAGTGCACTACATACCTTGACCTTGAATGTCAGGATGCTCATATAGATGAATATGGTACATGCCAGTATTCTACAAGAGAGAGAGGCCATGAAATTCACCTAAACATTCACAACACATTATAAGTTAGACACAAATACAAGTACATTACATTTGTTTTATGCAGGCCATCCATAAAAAAAGAGAAATCAGAAAATACGCCATTCTTTGTCTTCCTTTTCTATTATATGACTGAGGGGTCTTTCTGATGTTATTGACCTGTGTGCCAATGGGTGCAATTTAAAAAAAGACAGGTGGCTGTTTGCTGCAGGGCAAGAAGGCCGAAGAAGCCCACCTAAGGTTCTTCAACCAGGAACGACTTACATTTCGACCCATAGGATACTCTCCTATGGTTAGGACGTACTGGCAGCCCAAGAAGTTTGGATGCTCATACAAAATGATGAAAGACAGCAAAAGACAGCTCTGGGCAGTCCACGCGCTGCACTTAAAGGAACGTCCCTGAAGATTTCTGTCCTTATAAAACACGATCTGTGCATGAGGAGATACAGTGGAAGAGTTAGAAACACAGATAAACCTAAGGCGGCCATACATCTAGTTTATGAAAACAAATTATTTCTTTTCTGTGCATGCATTCTGTCATTCCTCTTTATGTATGCGGTGTATTGAAAGTGCAAGGAGCGTGATTTATGTTTAATGTTGAATTGCCAGACAAATCATTGTTATAGCAACATGCTGATGCTGTGATTGTTTCTAGATTGTTCCTGCAGATTAATGCAGTGGCTATTGAATGGATCCCAGACCTTTTGATCCTAAATGGCTGATTCCAGAAAATATTTATTGGGTTAATATTTATTAAATTGTTGTCCAGCTGCTGATACTGGCATAGATAAAGTAGCACTGACAATGTATGTTATGCAGTACAGAAATAAAACTGTAACCTAATGCTATTGTTCTTTTATTTGGTTTAACACAGACAAGAATTAAAACCATCTGCCATGAAGGCACAGCAGACACAAGCATAGATTTTGACAAGTAATTTCTGCATGTTCCTTTAGTTCCTTTGTGTTGGACCCTGCAAAAGATTGATTATTACTATACTATACTTACTAACTATAATACATATATCGTCACATCGCCCAGCTGCTCAATGTAAACTAAAAGGCATAAAAACATTATAGACATAACAGTGTGACTTTCTGTAAAGCTGCTTAGTAGCAATCTGTATTGTGAAAAGATTTACAAATATAGGTCACATTATTTAAAGAAACTGCTTTCAACAGATGTATGATTTGACAAATGTTTTACTGCCTGCTTACATCATTTGCACAGGTCACCAAAAATAATATTTGTCCAATTGTATTATTTTTTTAAAGCCCTACACGTCTATACAGAAAATGATCTGTGATCTGAACCATATTTATTTGTTCTGTGAATATTAATTTACTTGAAAATTTGCTATAGCTCGTTGTGCAAATATTGTATAATATATCACATAAACCACAACACAGGAACATGTTTCTGTTTATCAATACTGGAATGTCTAGTTGGAAGTCAGCACCATGAAAACGTATAATTAAGTTGTTCCTTATAAGTACGCTGAACTTTGTTTCACTCATACTGAATGAATTGGGTATTTTTATCAGATTTACCGTACTAGCTCTATCAGTTTCTGTACATTTATAAACTGAGGCTAATTTTGTGCCTAGTCGTTTTTTCACATCTGCATACCATTGCATAATGCATTTAAACACATTCAACTTGTTAACAAACAATTCATTTACAGGCTCATGAAATAAAACAATAATCAGATGTGACTAAATTTATAAAGCAAAGTTGACTGATCATTGAAATAGGCTAAATGAAGTATTTTTATATTTTTAAATAATAGGACAATACAAAAAAAATTTCAATTGTTTGTAAAGGTTTGACAGAGACGAAGCCTTATAATTTATGAGCCTTATTTATAAAAAATTAGTAATTATTTTTCATATTACTTATGTTGTGTATATTGGAACATTATTTTATTATATTATTCTGCTGGCATTCAAAAAGGTGGCCAAAAAGACATCACATACAAATAAATGCCTCTTCAAATTATTTTATTTTTACAGTTACTTTCACTTCAGTTAGTTCACCTGTAACCTTTGTCTACTTGAATTCAACAGTCTGTGGTGATCTGGCGAACGGAGCCTACATTGGGATGCATGGCCCCCCACTCAGTATGGCGTCTGTATTCTCCCTTCTCAAGCAGGTACTGACGGCCACGATAGTTTGGATGCTCAAAGAACACGCAGGGACCTTCATGGACCTTGCAGGAATGGATCTCCCTGCACAGGAAGCGTTCCTGAAGAGATGGGGTGCTTTCTGTTACCTCCCACGCTTGACCATCAAAGTTGGGCCCCTCAAAGAGTTTTACCTTGAGATGTCCAGTGACCTAAAGAGAATGAAGGATTATTTCTGTTGTTATGATCTTTCTGTTGTTAAGGTCGCTCTTGCGTAGCTTGTGAGACTTTTTCATGAGTTTATATTTCATTTAAGTATCAACTTTGTAAAACCCTTGGGAGGAATTGGCATCCATACTGTAAGAGTATAGAGCTATACAATGAACGTGAATAGAACAGCCCAAATATTTTGATCTTGAAAGTAAATTATTATATTTGACTTCATATTCCAATTTCTGACTTCTGGTTGCAGACTTTGGTGTCAAAATCGTTGGTGATGAAACTGATCATGGTGTAAGGCGGTGTGGTGAACTTTTTTTAAGCTCTAGAGGAGATACAGTTGAGACAGCAGAAATATCTAAGAAACAGGAGACTTTATCCGTTCCCTATTTAACCTTATTTCTAAGAGAAACAAAGTATGCATCAAAGACATCTCATTGATTTCTGTATATACAGATTGCCACTCAGTGTGGCCCCACAGTGATGACATGTGGGGCCATCATACTTACATGTCTGATTAGACGACAAGATCTGACACAATCATTGAAGCCAATCCAATGGTGATAATCTGGATATTCCCCGGGAGCAAGGACATACTGGTAGCCCATGTAGTTTGGTCGCTCATAAAGAACCCAGAAGCCTCCCTTCACCTTTGCAGAGTTACAGCGATTGAGAAATGAATGAAAGTCACTCAATTCCCCCTTACACTCATAGGACCTTCCCTGGAAGTTCCTGTCTTCGTAGAGTACAATCTGCCAGACAAAACACAACACCGACAGTTCACATTGTGATAAAACAGAACAACAGACTGCAGGACACACACAATTAGGAACAGAAAGGCACTTACACTCTCAGTTGCCATTGTCGGATGTGAAATATCGGATAGCCAACTGTGCTGGGCTCTTTATACGAGTCTGGAACAAAGGTTGTACACGAGTTGTAAAATGAATCAAATATTTTAATCAGCAACTCAACAAAAATTGATCTAAAGCTTAATGTATTGTTCTAAAGCACTGAATCATAGATTCTTTAAACAATCAAATTCCAGCCTCGGCCAATGGGTGACACAGGCTTGTATAGAACATTGACAAGCCTCTACACATCAATTACAGTATATAACCTCTGCTGGCTATTTATTAACCACAGAAATATCTGTATTTGTATTACATTAAAATGTTTGTCTGCAGTATTCTTGCACTTTCAGACAACAGAATCACATTTCACTGTTGATGTCCATTCTATAGGAAAAGTGTTATACTTTGATTAATGTTTCTAAATTTCCTATAAATTAAATGCACTCAAAAATACAACAAAGTGTCCTTTGTTTATTTTAACTTAAATAACTCTGTTAGGGTTAGTATTGGGCTTTGTGTAAAGAAAAATTTGATTGCAATATTACGCAATACTGTGTTTGAAGCATGACATGAAAGGTATACACATATAAACAAACTTGAAAACTATTATTAAATAGAACTTATGCACCTTTGTCTGAGAACAACAGATGACAAAATAAACATTAAAAATGCGTTCAAGTCAGAAGAGAAGATATGGGGCAACTCTTAATTTTTTTCCCTTCCTAATTACTAACTGATTACTAGAAATCTTGGTTTACGAAACACTGTAATAATAATACATAGATTATTAATACAAATACAAAATAAAGTCTGGACCTGCATTTGCCTTTATAGAGGAAATGCAAATAACAACCTTAAAATAAAAAAGAAAGCTTTTAAACTTGTTTTCCAGTAGTCTTTATTACCTTAAAAGGATTTGTTAAGAAATAAGCATTGGTGATTCCACCATCAGGCTTTAATTCTTGCCAGACCAAATCTCTCTTGCTCTCTCACACTCATTTGCTCTCTTGCTCACTCTCTATTGTGGGCTGTGATTGCACAATTTAAATTAACAGAAATCACAGACCTGCTTGTTCATCAGGTTCAGGGCTATTTGAATGACAAAAACCATTATCAGCCTATAAAGTATAAAAGCCAGCAGTCAAACAGATAGTAGTTGGACAGAATCCCACAAAGACTAGTAAACATGGGCAAGGTACGTATTAAAGAGGCTTAATCCAATAGATCAGAGCTGCCCGATTAGCCACAAACTCCATTAAATGGTTTTACAATATTATATATTTAAGTGTTTTCTTGTAAGCAACATTTGAGGTTGCAAAAGTTCAGATACAGAAACCTGGTGACACAATTTTTCTTTGTTTTGGGTTTGTTAGATCATCTTCTACGAGGACAGGAACTTCCAGGGTCGCTCCTATGAGTGCAGCAGCGACTGCTCTGACATGTCTACCTACCTCAGCCGCTGCAACTCCTGCAGAGTGGAGAGCGGCTGCTTTGTGGTCTATGACCGTCCCAACTACATGGGGAACCAGTTCTTCATGAGGAGGGGCGAGTACGCCGATTACATGCGCATGGGAATGAGCGATGGCATCAGGTCCTGTCGCGTGGTTCCCCAGGTAAATGACAAAAATGATAAAACATTAAAGATGTTGGACTCAATGTATTGATGGTTCTTTTGATCTTACAGTACCGAGGACCCTACAGAATGAGGATCTATGAGAGGGAGAACTTTGGAGGTCAGATGTATGAGTTGACTGATGACTGCGACTCCTTCATGGACCGCTACCGCATATCCGACTGTCAGTCCTGTCATGTGATGGAGGGTCACTGGCTCATGTATGAGCAGCCCCACTACAGAGGCAGGATGATGTACTGCAGGCCTGGAGAGTACAGGAGCTTCAGGGATATGGGATACAGTAACATCAGACTCAGCTCTGTTAGAAGAATCATGGACTTGTGTTAAAGTCACAGTCTGAAAACATAAATAATAATAAGCATAAAAAATAAAACGATCAAAAACATTCTGTTGCTGTGGCTTAATTTTAATCACAAGTGTCAGTTTTCCACCAGTGTACAAATCATAGTAAAAGAAACACACCAAATATATCACATTAATGACCAAATAAAGGAAAATTACCACCTGAATGTCCAAACTCAGTTGTAAAAAGACACACAAACGATTATATAAATCGAATTACATTTTAACATATGAATATAGATCATTCTATTTAGGCATGATACTGCAAGCTCACTGTTCAAACATAACTAATACTGTAATATTACAGTCATACAGCTGTTGCCATATTACCAGCAATTTCAAAATAGTCTTTAACAAGGTTAAAAAATGTACTCAATCTAAACATACGTTACACCTGCATTTACAACATACACATTACTGTTATAACAAAGCAGAGCAATCTAGAAAACTGGCTTCATTAATGTTTCATTGAAACAGATTCTTTCAACTGTTAATTATGTTTTATATATAATGTTTTTGAAGCACATTTCGCTTTCAACACAATTCATTACAATTAAAGTAAACCTGAAGCACATTTCATGGCATTCTCTTTATAACAAATTAAAGTTTTATTTTTTGAAGTTGACGATTTAATTTTTCCTGAAAATATTTAAACATAAACGGCAATATAACTGCAAATTAAATAGAATCATTTGTGCTTGTTGGTCTAGTCACTCTGAAAATACCCATATAATTTTGTTGCTTGTTTTTGGTACTGTGATTGAAACAATTGACTGAAGATACCAGTGAATTGCCTGTTCACGTCCACCTGACCTGTAGCCCAGAAAAGCCACATCTGGCACAGGCCCAGATGCAAACAGTTCTGGTAATCACTTGTAGACTGGGTTAGAAACAAATAGGGTTGCTGAGTAAGAGCTTTAAACAATGGCCTATAGACCTTTTTTGCAATCAAGTTCAGTATAAAAGCAACACAAGTTTTTGCAATCAAGTTCAGTATAAAAGCGTATGTTGCTTGCAATACGCTGACACTATAAGAACAAAATCATCATGGGAAAGGTAAGAACTATCTACTGCTCAGTATAGCAGATGTTAAAGTCTGTTTTTTATCTGATTACCACTAAGATCAGATCAGATTCACAATGTTAACTCATATTTGAAGAATTATAGAATGTTCCATTTTAAAAACTACTAACAAAATGTACTTTTATTGCCTTGTTTTGTTCACTGTTATTTAAAAGAAAGAGCAAAACAGAACAACACATTGTATTGCTCAAGCATTTGTTACTGCTTTCCAGATCATTTTCTATGAGGACAGAAACTTCCTGGGTCGTAGCCACGAGACCAGTGGTGACTGCCCTGAGGTGACCTCATATCTGAGCCGCTGCAGCTCCTGTAGGGTGGAAAGCGGATGCTTCATGGTTTACGAGCGCTCAGATTATACGGGTCACCAAATGCTGGTAAGAAGAGGAGAGTACCCTGATAATCGTCAGATCATGGGTACCAACACAAGTGACTGCATCAAATCCTGCAGAATGATCCCGATGGTAATTCTAAAGAGTGTATTGTTTCTATTTTGATGTAAACGGATGATATAAATAACATGTCTTAATACAGCTTTTATTTGCCTTGCAGCATAAAGGAACATTTAGAATGAGAATCTTTGAAAAGGAGAATTTTGTTGGACAAAAGTACGAGCTGATGGACGACTGCGAGTCAGTACAGGAACGCTTCCATGTGTCCAGCTGCCTGTCCTGCAATGTCACCCATGGTCACTGGCTTATGTATGAACTCCCCAATTTTGAAGGCAGAATGATATACCTCAGGCCAGGGGAGTACAGCAGCTTTGGGGATATGGGTCTAGGCCCACTGAAAATCAGTTCTATTAGACGCATCATGGAGTCCTGTTAAAAGAAGTTACATCAGTTGCACCATTTTCTCAAAGAAATAATTACAAGAAGCATCAGTATATCTGTCAATAATCACTTCATTTTGTCATCTTATTATAACAATGTATGCTGAAACATATATATCTCATGTAGGAAAATGATTATTATATATTTGTTAAATAAATAGGTTTTGCTTTCCTTTCATTTGAGTAACTTTATAGAGTAAAATGGGTCCTTTAAATAAAGAATATACTGTTCACAACTTTTAAAAATATTGTGTGATGAAATTAAATGGTGGTGGTGACTTCTTGTTTATAAATAAATAAGATGTTATATTTGTTTGTAACAAAATTTGACAACAGCAATAAAAAATAAAATGACAACAGCAATTTGCTCACCTTTACACAAGACAACTTATGATTGCCCATTTGGCTAGAGTGTTACGGGGAATTTTAAATCTATGTACCAGGCCTGGGGAAATAAATACACTCACATATCACGCAAAAAAATACAAATAAATAACTGCATTAAATATAACCAAGAAATGAAGACTCACCACATTGTGTTTAAATATCAGGAAAAGGAATAAAATAGAACTACAAACTAAAGGTTTGTTTACATGACAATGTGCTAAAACAGAAATGTTGTTCCTTTGGGCTTTTGTTTTCAGATAACATCACTGTCAAATTCCTTGTTCACACAAATAAGCAAAAGCTATAAAAAATGCTGTACTCTATTTAATTTTCAAAGTTCCAACTTAAAAAGTTTGTTTTTTTAGGGCCCCAAAATGCCACTGGAATGTAAATAAACAAACAAACGCATAAAACGTTTTGCATTTTTAAGTGAAAACTGTGATTTCACCCCCTAACAGTCTACATAATAAAAATGCACAGACAAAGCCATTGATATAAATTTATAGGTTTACATCCCATGTGTACATCATTTTAATCATATTTGTGATTTTGTCAAACAGTGATTTTTAAGAAATGGACTTAAAAAACTAAATTTAAATCTAAAATTAGTGCCAAACACAGTAACAAACATGAAAAAGTGAAAGAAACAGGTTAATGTTTTAACCTGTTGCTTTTTTCAGAAACGTATACGAATGAAAATTAAATATTTTCGTGACAAACCATATTGAGCCTCAACCGTAATCATAAGTGGACTTAAAACCCAAAGTTCTATTTCCAGGCCTCTAGCCAACCAACCCTAGTCTCAGTGCAGCTGGCACACAGATTGTCAATAGTTTCTTCAGTTAAAAGACAATATGAGAAGAGATGTCTGGTTAATCTTTCTCTATCTCTGAAAGCCCAGTAATGTCTAATCCGTATAATTCTCTATGAACCTCTTCAAAACTATTGTGATTACTGTTATCAATTCAATATATTGCTGTGAACTTTAAGATTCTGAGGTATGAACTTTGTATAAGAACATTACTGGACTCTGATCACCTGTGTCCTCATTATCTCACCTCATCAACCACCATATAAAAACAGTTCACTCTTTGACCTTGAAACAGGGCAGGGACCCTTATGAAAACACAGCTTTCTTCTCCCTCCTAGTTATGACCTGTGTCTAACATCTGACTACCATCCTCAATCCAACAGGCAGACAAAAGGAAAAATCTGCTACTCACCTGCTTACTGTGTTCATTTTAGCTTTATTTGGACTAAAACATTTAAACTTTATTTGTATTCCACAACCTGCTTGTTCAGTGTGTGCATATCCTGACAACAACTCTACAACATCCATCTATTAAAAGAGTTAGACATCCACTGTCTGGAAATGTAAGCAAACCTTTAAACAGCAAACGATATACATGCACACATGAGACAAACGCAGTTTGACAGATTCACATCATAATTTAATTCTTGCCTTTTCTTTTCATGCAGCTGTATATGGGTACACACTACAATATTTAACACTTTATTTCGTTCAGTTTGTATTATCTGGTTTAAATAGAGAAAATATTTTATTGAAATTAGTTTTTCATATGAAATCGTTTACGTGCATTGCGCATTCTCTTTGCACAATGTATGAAGGACACTGTATGCACAATTACAGCTGTACCACTTATGCTGGCAAATATCCCTATAGACTTTGCATAAAGGGCCTCCATTTAATTTTGCTGGGTCAGGAGCTTATCCACAATGCAGGGCACATATTCTTTGGTATAAAAGTGAGGCTGGCAGAGAGTGCCAGTGTAGCTGTGGCAACCACTCAGTTCAGAGAAGCCAACACAACTGTAATCATGGGCAGGGTAAGTTACGCAATATACAGTTGCAACAACTAATCCAAGGACTGTGTAGGTAATGAGATCGATAACTAGTTTCTATAGCTGGTAATTGGAAATGCATTGCATTAGCAGTTCAAAGGTTGTGGGTTTGAATACAATTAGGTCATTTTGGATAAGTGTCTATCAAATGTAAATGTACTGATAAAATTAGATAAGAGCCACAAAATGCAGCTAATTTTCTTTATTTAAAAACTAGGTCATCTTCTACGAGGACAGAAACTTCCAGGGTCGCACTTACGAGTGTATGAGCGACTGCGCTGACATGTCCTCCTACTTGAGCCGCTGTCACTCCTGCAGAGTGGAGAGCGGATGCTTCATGATGTACGACCGTCCCAACTACATGGGAAACCAGTATTTTTTTAGGAGGGGCGAGTATGCTGATTACATGTCCATGTTTGGAATGAATGAGTGCATCAGATCCTGTCGTATGATCCCTATGGTAAGTTCCATGAATGCTTTGGTATGTGATTTAATGTATTGGCATCCCAAGCAGTGTAGACAATTCTATAGAAAGTTGGTTCAAGTTGGTTTTAACTTTCAGTTACCTGTAACTAAACTTCTCCTCTCATACAGCACAGGGGATCCTACAGAATGAGGATCTATGAGAGGGAGAACTTTATGGGTCAGATGTACGAGATGATGGATGACTGTGACAGCATCATGGATCGCTACCGTATGAATCACTGTCAGTCCTGTCATGTGATGGACGGTCACTGGCTCATGTATGAGCAGCCCCACTACAGAGGCAGGATGTGGTACTTCAGGCCTGGAGAGTACAGGAGCTTCAGCAACATGGGTGGCATGAGATTCATGAGCATGAAGCGTATCACTGATTCCTGTTACTAGTGTTCTTATGATTCAATAAAATATGTCCTGAAATGTAAACAAAATTAATTCCTGACTTTGTATTTCAAAGCCCATTCAAATGAGACACGAATACGTTAAATAAATGAATAGTACATAGTAGTATAAATAATAGTATGAAACAGTACACAGGGTCATTAGGCTTATGCATTAGGTATGCTGTTTATGCACAAACCCTGTCGTTTATTTTGAAAGCCTAAGAGAAACAGGAGCATCTCATGTAATTAAATTACATTAATAGTCTAAAATTAATAGTCTAAGTATTTTGAGAATACTCAAAAATAAAGCAGCCTGTAGTTAAACTAAAATCATTATTCAGCACTTTTCAATCAACTTGCAATATCATTATTAAGTTCTGACACAGTGGTTTTTGGATATTTCTGCATTATTGTTGCAAATTTAAGGTAGCATGTTTTTATACAAGGAAATGCTTCTTGAATTAATTGTATGATTTTTGTTTTTAAGTATTAACTCAAACGTTTGTATATAGCATAAAACAATCACGAGGTATAGCGCTCTAGTCTTGCTGTAACATTTAAACCATCATTGCTAATTTAAAATACTTAACCAAACAACCATTACTAATCGTCCCTTCAGAACTGTTTACAAGCCATTATTAGAAAAATACGAGTGTGTGAAAGTGAAAGCGTGAGTGCAAGAACATTATTACCTGCATCTTTGTCGGCTAAATCCACTGCTGGAGATGTATTGCCCCGCGTCTGAATATGCATACACGTCTATATAATACGCGAAAATCAGTATGCGAAAAATGCGATACGAAAAGTAAGTCCGAGTCCTCAGTTTTAAAAACAAACTGGATATTAGTTGTTTAACAACGTCTGAATGATGTTTTTTCCTCAGTAACTTTTAAAACAATCCGATCACATGACAAGGAAACATGGCGGACGGAGAATGTATGCATACCGTAAACTACATTTACCTAGACTGTATATCGCCACTCAGTTCCACCCATCAAGCCGAGAATCCGTTGTGCTATTATGTAAAAATTCATCAACACCAAAAGTGAATTTTAAGAAATGACCTGTAAATTATTGCAATTCTTATTTAGGCTATGTGGTTTATTTTTATTCAGAGATTCTGCAATGTTGTGGGCATGTTTAACAGGTATAATTTTAAATACAATATCTGAAACATGTAAAACGATTAGTTTGTTTTTTTGTGTAAGATGTTATATATTTTCAAATAGTCACCAGTGATTATTAATTGTTCACTGTCCGGTGTAGAATACATTGCAATAATGGTGACTGTCACATTCTGTGAAAACAAAATGTAATGAATGTAATGTGTGTGCGTGTGTGTGTGTGTGTGTGTGTGTGTGTGTGTGTGTGTGTGTGTGTGTGTGTGTGTGTGT
>JAZGTJ010000108.1:120433-238262 GCA_036877575.1 Botia almorhae | reverse complement strand
AAGACTGGTGACAGAGTGGTTTGATGAACATGAAAGTGAAGTTAAACATCTCCCATGGCCTGCACAGTCACCAGATCTAAATATTATTGAGCCACTTTGGGGTATTTTGGAGGAGCGATTCAGGAAAAGTTTTTCTCCACCAGCATCATGTAAGGACCTGGCCATTATTCTGCAAGAAGAATGGCTCAAAATCCCTCTGGCCACTGTGCAGGACTTACATCTGTCATTCTCAAGACGAATTGATGCTGTATTGACCACAAAAGGAGGCCCTACACCATACTAATTAATTATTGTGGTCTAAAACCAGGCGTTTCAGTTTCATTGTCCAACCCCTGTAGGTGTGTGGGCTTATCTGTATCCATCCATGAGCTATTGAATGTGTAGTTTTTTCTTTTGAAAAATTTGTCACGTCCATATATAATATATAATATATTTATATATATTATATACATATTATATACATATGTAATATATTTGTCACGTCCATATATAATATATAATATATTTATATATATTATATACATATTATATACATATATAATATATTTGTCACGTCCATATATAATATATATATATATACATATATAGGGTATATACATGAATATACATATGATGGGTGGGACTCTGCATGGACTATTGGATCTGCAGGTGACAAAAATTCCAATATACACACACAAATACTCAATACTCCTTTATTGATTGCATAATTAGTCTGTTTTTATTTACAGGTTAAACCATATAAAAAAACAATTGTGGGATTTGAATGTTATATAGAATGTTTAAGAGAGCTTTAATGTTTTTAATCATTTTAATAACTGTTTTTTTACCGTGGTACATCAGTGGCAACTTGCTGATTTTTCTCACATAGTGGTTATGTGTACTTTTCTGTGCTAATTTTTATTTCTACTATTTTTTGGGGAAGCAATATTTCTAAGGTTAAAAGTTTTATTGATAAATTTCTTTACATATTTAAGAACTACAGAGTGAATAACCGAGAAACCAATGGGTCAATACATGAAAAAGTTATACATGGAAAGTTTGTGAACCCTTCAGACATAATTAGGTTTTGTGTAAAAACAAAATAAATAGAATAACCTAATTAAATGTACATCCAAAATTTGATCCCAATTTGTGAAGCAGACTTCCAAATAATGGACATAAACAAAAAAAACCAATATGTATTGTCATTATTTATTGAACAAAAGGGGTTAATTTAACAAAAACTAGAAATTTGACTTGTGCAGAAGTATGTGAAGCCTTTTATTTAGTAGCTTGTGGAACCTCCTTTTGCAGCCATTACTTCAACCAAACATCTTCTGAAACCACTGACCAGTCTCTCACATCTGTCTTTGGGGATTTTTGCCCACTCCTCCTTGCAGAACTCAGCCAGCTGAGAGAGGTTGGAAGGACATCTGGCATGCTTCAGGTGTAGGCACAATTTCACAATTTTTTTTGGATTGAGATTCGGTCTTTGACTAGGCCAATCAACAGTGTGAACCTTCTTTCTTTTAATCCATTCCTTGGTGGATTTGCTTGAATGCTTAGGGTCAATGTCTTGCTGCATCACCCATTTCAGCTCTCTAACTGATGGCAGGAGATTCTCTTCAAGAATTTTTGATAGGTCTGAGAATTCAAGTTTCCCTAAATAATATGGAGTCGCCCA
Source organism: Botia almorhae (assembly GCA_036877575.1). Lineage (NCBI taxonomy): Eukaryota > Metazoa > Chordata > Actinopteri > Cypriniformes > Botiidae > Botia > Botia almorhae. The sequence continues at coordinate 236,599 of JAZGTJ010000108.1, read as the reverse complement.
AGCCTAAAGGCAGAAAAGCAGCCCCAGACCTTCACATTTCTACCACCATGCTTTGCTGTTGGGAGGAGGTTCTTTTCCTGGAATTCAGTGTTGGCTTTTCTCCAAACATGGTGGCTTTGATTATGACCAAATAAATTATTTTCTCATCTGTCATGTCTGTTTAATATTCGTCTAATTGTAGACGCATGTACATTTACCCCAGATGCTGCCAGAGAGGTCTGCAACTCTCTAGAGATGATGTGTGGGTTACCCTTTACTTAACTTATTATTTTTCTGGTGCTTCTTGATGATAGTTTTGATGGGCCTCCACTTCTAGACATTGTACTCATGTTGAATGCCCTCCATTTGTAGATGATTTGTCTTACAGTTGATGGATGGAGTTGGAATCTCATGGAGATGTTCTTATAACCTTCCCCAGACTGATGGGTTGTCATCACCTTCTTCCTGATGTCCTCGGATATCTCCTTTCCTCTTGGCATTCTTTGACTCCTTGGCACTACAGTGGTTTGGTTGGTTTCCTCTCTCCTTTGATCAGTGTTGCTTAACCACTTTCCTAAGGATGTCTAATTTGATTGGTCTGCCTAACTGATTAATTAAGCACCCAAATGTGTTTCACCTCATCGGTTACCCACTTGACTTTACCAATGCAGCTGGGGCTTCACTTACTTTTGCACATACAATAATTCAATCTTTCATGTAGTTTTTTGGCTACTTAAAAAATTTCCTCCAAACAAACATATGCAATTGATCAACATACATTTAATTTATAAAAAGCAGGTGATGATAAAATAAGAAAATCATAGTAAAACAACAGAAATCTCTGAACAGCTCAAGGAGTTCACAAACTTTCAAGCAGCACTGTATATGCACACACAAATGCTCCCCACCGACAAGACTTCATGCACAGGGTCTTACACTGTTTGAAAAAAAACATAAAAATGACACATCATCTTGCTGTGATACAGAAAATTGTTAAAATGTGTAAATTGTTTCTGGTATGATGTGTGCTTTTTTACACAGGGATTAATAAACAGGGCCCAAAATAACAATTTAGTGTGAATTACGTTTATGCGTTTGGAAGACACTTTTATCCAAAGCAACCTACAATGCATTCAAGGTATGTCAGTACGTGTGTTGCCTGGGAATTGACCCTATAACCTTTGCACTACTAGTGCAGTGCTGTACCAATTGAGCTCCAGGAGCAGCCTACATGCATGTCAACATTGCCTTATGAGTCAATTGAGTCATACCACAAAGAGCACTTGGAATGTAAGCAATGCCAAATACCATAATGGGAAGAATCTAGTACAAACACACATACACCTCTTATGTTTTGTTTCCAGTGCGGAGCCTAGTCTCGACATATCAACCCCTGGATAATAGACCAAGAGTGAATATGTACTTTATCATTTTCTTAAAAATGTATAATGTAAAAAAGTTTAGGAAAGATAATTGGTATTATTAAAGGAGTTATAATTTTGCATTTGGCGTGGGACTGATCAAATCCAATCTTTTTTAAGAAAGGTTTTGTTCGATTATGTAAAACTACCACAAGGGGGCACCAACATGTCTTATTTGAACGTACATGAAGCGGAGCTCAAGCAGCCAAATCCCCTTTTCTATACGGAGCGAAAACACTGACAGTTTTCAATAAGGGAGACGGGAAGGGTAGAAGCCAATGACTAGTTTATACTAGAGGGAAGTATTTGACACACACTGTTTTATTTATTAGTCCACCAAAGATGAAACGCTGCTGTATGGCCGAGATGGAGGCGTGGATCGAGAAACTAATCAAGAGCTACGACGAAAGCCATAGTGAAATGACTGTAAAAGCGCATGTATTCGAAGTGGTATTACATAAATGATGATCAGCATGGTTAGTGTTGACTCCGTACAGATGAGTAAGTATGCGCGTGTGTGCTGGTTGCATACACAGATGAGTGTGTGATGTTCCTGTCCGATGGGAGCGTTCCCAACCCCGCGGATGAGAGGAGCCGCCTGGGAGCGTCTGCGGGAGTGAGGGACTTATTAAACCTCTGTTATGACACCACTCACTACGCACCTGAGCCCCTGTTTTTATTTTACTCATCTGGATAATCAGGCTTTGCTTCTGGAAAAAGTACAATAACGTTGAAATGTAGGTTATGTAGTAAAAAAACGAAGTGAAAAGCGATTAAAACTTACAGTCTACCCTGCAGAATGTAATCTTGTATCTGTTGTCTTGGGTTGGATTGTTGTTTTAACAGTGATAGTAAAATCATGGCATCTGCTGAAATTTGGTAGTGTCATATGTCTTCTTTTTGCCCAATGCTGTTGTGAATGTCCACAATGAACCCTGACCTGATATGGTGGTATATGTGCAGTATTGAATCCTTCCTCCAAAATGATTAGTTGCTATTAAGCACATTTGCATTAGTATTTATGCTTTGGCAATACTAAACAAATATAAGTAATTCCAATAAAGCACAATAAAATGCAAACTCCAGAAAGAAATACAGATTTTTATGTTGTTGTGTTGATAATTCCAGAAGAGGTTATAATAATAAGTTATATAAAGATGCATTTTTGTGCCGTTACCCTTTTCTTTCTGTTACAAGCCTCTTGCCAGTTTTAGAGGTTTCAGATCAGCACCATTTGCACTGCCCCCAAATGGAACCACCTGTCCAGCTGCTTTTCTTTATACTTAACAAAAGCAGTAATGTGTGCTTAACACAATTAATTATTCTCAATCAGTCCTTGTTAATTTTCCTTATGTCTTTAAGTACATCACTCCATTCGGTTAGAAAACAGGTTGTAAAGACATGGAGAACACATTAACTCTTTAAGTTCAGCACCTGGTAAATGTTGCTCCTCTTATACATATACACACTTTCTTGCACTGAACTGTAAATGTTTCTCATTATCATTTACAAGTGAAGTAAAGACATGTTATTCATAGAAATAATAAAGACCTACACTATGTACCTAATTTCCCAGGGGTGCTGGGTGACATTATGTGGCACAGTGACATTATAATAAATATTCTGAATGATGCAATGGAGAAAATAACAATGTCTGTAACATAGTGTCCAAGTGTGTTGACACCCACCCAGTGTTAGAAATAGGCTTCTTTGGAGGGTAAGGCTGCTTCCTTGGCAACTTAATGGCACCAGCTGTTGACCAAATGAGTTATCATTGTGTATGGGTGTGTGTTTTTCCAGGAACAGGAGCAGTTCATTGTCCTTGTGCCTTTTCTTTTAATCCCAGAGGAGCAGAGGGAGCTGATGACAGCTGATCCCAGAACTGTCTGCTGTCTAATTAATTGCTTTTTTCATAAGAATCCTTTGGGTATTCTAGCAGATTTTACCATGCATGTGGTGCACTATGTATACATGTTTTTGTCTTATATACATGGATATGCGCAGGTGCTGAGCAAGAGTCCAACTGTCCAGGCTCCGCCCCTGGAAGAATCATATTAAGCCAGCACATCATCACCACACCAAACAGTAGCTCCTCAGAACTTGGAAAGTGACTTATGTCCAAATGCAGGACAACCAACCCTGGATTTTACAAAAGTAGGTGACAATGGTTCTCCGGTAAGGTTGTATGTTATTAAACTAATTTCCTCCTGTCTGCCAGAGGTTTTGTGTGGAACAGGTGAGTTGTATAGGGATGATGACAGTGTGTGGAATATGTTCACTCCAGTGCCAGATCTATTAGGTGCATGTTCCACCCCTAAGTAGTAATTTCCTTTTTATGCAAACGTTTAATACAAATAGGCTTAGTCACAGAAATACAAGATGTATAAAAAAAGCAACATTTATTCAGATCATTTTAACCCTCCAATAGTCCCATTTTTTGTACTGATACAGGCCTAGAGGCCCATTCTTAGTCAGGACAGCATTACACTAGGCATTGTACCACAGCCATCCTAAATCAGCAAATTTGTTGGCAACACCAACAGAGACCCCAGTGAAGAGCAAGCGAAAGAACAAGCACTGAGACCTTCTTATGGATTGTCCAAAACCAAGCCCCACCCTCTGAACACAGTTCCCAAGTGGCTCCACCCACCAAGCCAAACTCCTTGTCTCCTTCCACTAAACCCAAGAATGTGATGGTAAATGTATATTTTGCAGTGTCTTAGCTGACCAGTCTAATGCTCACTTGTTAATAATTCATGTTTTTGTGCCAGAAACAAGTTTTAAAACTCTAATCCACCTGTATATTGTATAAGAAATGTTGTTGAAATTTCTTACCTTGCCTATTGCAGGTGCATTCAGATTGAAGAGCTTTTCTTATGTGTATCATTTTGACCACCAGGTTGCTTATTGTGTGTAATTTCATTCCTCTTGAGGCATATGATTATAATACCTTTGTCATATAATGGAATTCATGTTGAGGAGCCCTAGTTCCATAATCAGAGGTATTACAGTAGATTGTTATCCCTTTAATCTCCTTCATAAGGTTTCACAGTTTTGTTCTTGTACACTACCAGTATTCAGTAACAGTAAGTGTTTTTGGTAATAATATTTACATTTATGAAAAAAAGTGGAAAAAGTTATTAACTTAAATGACAGTAAAGTGCATATAACTTAACACCATAAAAATATGACTTCTCAGAAATATTGTCCAGCAGATATAATATTTGCCGTGGTAAACTATAAAATTACCCGAAAGCATCTAAAACACTTTTTCCCAAAGCTACTATTTTGAAGTACTTAATTTATTCATTCAATACTAATTTGTCCCCATTGTACCTGTCTTGTAAGAACAATTCCTTTGACATTCAAAAACAATTGTAGCTCTATATAATAGGCCATTTCTAAATATATGGTCACATAAATAAAAATTATGCTTGAAGTTTGTCGGATTAAATGGGTGACACGGCTGACTGATACATCTACACTCTCCCCAGGGGCTTAAACTCAAAAAGTCAGTCAAATTTGGTATTGTATCTAGAGGAAATGTGTAAATTTGCAGAAGGCACACAGTGTCTGTATCTAAAATCTCAAAACACTGGATTGAATCCAAATAAGGGCATAGGGTTAGCCAGACAGCGGGTATTAAGTGTGTGGAGTATGTTAGGAGTACTTTATGTGGAGTAATATCAAATGACTTCAATGCCATTATCTTTCATACAAGCTTTTCCTAACCTCGGTTAACACCACCCCTTTACATCCAAGCTTTATTTGTAGATTGTTTCTACCTGTGTGTGGAATGCCAGGGTGGCTTATGTAGTGGGTGGTGCATTATCTGGGGACCTCTATTGTCAATGGAGGAGCTGATCTATAAGACATTGTCTGTTACCTCAAATGACATAATGTTATTTTTTCTGTAAAGTTTTTTATTATTTTTATTTAAGCTTTGGAGGTAATCCAAAAACAGGTTTATCGTTTTATAACTGAAGCCATTGTTAATAGATGCTGTTTTTCTTTACTGTAAGTGAATTCAGCGTCATTTGAAAATATAATTTGAAAATAAATGTTACTATTGAAATTCTATGACATGTATTGCACAATTTATATTTAATCACAATTTTACTTATGTAACTACATTTATCTCCTTTACAGAAAGCCTTAATAATCTGCACTAGGGCTGTCAGGGTATCAGATATTCACTACACAGTTATCATGGCCAAAAAAATTCATGGTAGTGGTATTATCAGGGTATCTAATGACATTTCGCTTGACATGTCGATATATTGTGACACCCCTAATCTGTACTAAGAAGAAACTTGTGACTAAATTGTTTGCCTGTCTATTGTTATGAGGACATCACATAATTGTTAAAACCTAAATAATCACATGCCTCTTTATCACAATACATATAGTATATACATATTTATATGTTAACATACAGCATACAAAATAAGGTATTGCCTGTTAAGATTACTTAAGAAAATTACATTTCCGATGTAATTTCCGATGAAGATGTTACAGTATTGAAAGTGTGTGAGAGCAGCATGAGTCTAAACCTTACTACAGCTTTTCTAAATAACCCTTGATTATGTATTTTATGATAGACAATAGAAGACAAAGAATGGTGAGTAGAACAAATCTTTGCAGAATGCACAGTGATATTTGTGTGTCAAGGTCTCCACAAAAAAAGAGAAATATAGTGTCACTTGCAATACAAAATGGCATCCAGATGGAGTCTGGATGGAGATCAAAGATTTAAATTCAAATTTTATTTGTCACATACAAGATCATGCACAGTACGACATGCAGTGAAATGCTCTATACGACTGTCTTACAGAAAAAAAGTAAAAATTTTAAAGTAAAAAAAATGTAAAGTTTAAAAAATTAAAGATTTAAAGTAAAGTAAAGATTTATGTAAAAATTAAAAGATTTAAAGTGTACAGTATTTACAATGTATATGTATATAAATATATATTTCACGAGTTCGCACTAACATGCAATCGCAAATGATCACTGATGCGTATTTGGCGTGCTGTCCGGGGGGAGGGCTCCGAGCTCGGAATTTGGCCCGAACCCAGAGTACTCCCCCCGTCTTTGACTGAGGTAGATANNNNCTAAGAGTGAGGTGATGGGGTGGTGGAGGGATGCTGCGAGACTGTCATGTGACGGAGGTGAAGGACGGCTATATATATGCGTCGTTGCGTGCTGATTGGTTGGTGCTCCTCCCGAACTTAGTTAATAAAACTTCATGTAAAGATGTATATGTGTAGATGAAAATACAAGTACAGGTAGTGCAAATAAACTGTTAACTGTATATGTTAACTGTATGTTAACATGAAGAGTAGCACTATTGTAGTAGTAATGCAGTGCTCGATTGTATTTATCAACAGTTGCCAAAGATTATTGATTACACAACAATAGTCATTATAAAATGTTATAATGTTTGTCATAGAGCAGTAATTACATAATATGGATTAGACAGAAAAATATTGTGTTTTACCGTAATTGCCATGGGGTGTTGACAGCACCTTACCTGTTATACAGTAATGACTACATAATAGTTGCAATGAAGCAATGTTGTAGTGTAATTGCAACAGAGATGTGACTCTGTAATAGCTGTCCTAGTGAACTATGCCTATGTGGAATTTGCGCCTACCGAATTATGCAGAACGTTCACCATTCACAAAACTCAACTACACATATTGGGTGGGGGGAGAGGATGGTGGTGTGGAACATTGTTATATGATTTGTATGTTTTCTTTTTCTAATCAGTGATTGTATTGTGTATAAAATAAAGGTAGTAATTAAAGGAGTACTGTGGCCTGAAATGGTTTCATGATCTGTCGTGATCACTAAAGTCTGTTCCACATCTGACCTGCAGGGGCTGTGATGATCCAACAGATCCTGTGCTTAATACAAATGAAGAAAAAGAAAACGTCGACACGTTTTCTATAGGACGTCGACAAGAAAATAAAAGTCCCACAGGACATTATTTCCTTCGTGGTCTTGATATGTCACAAAAAAAACGGCAGAATGATTCTGAAACGCGTAAAAAGAATAAAAAAGAGAAACGTGGTGAACTAGCCGTGATAAACTCGGATCTGAGGGATGAAGCTATTCAGAAAGGCATGAGAGACGCATGGCAGAGGAAAGACAGTTTTTCTAATGGTACGTATAACACCCCCACGTGATGTTGCGTTACTTGAGCTGACTTTGAAGCAGTTGCTTTAACAAAGAGGACAGGACAGAACAGAACAGCATCAGTTGCTTGTATCAGAAAAAAACATGCGTTGGTATGTCAATTCTCCTGTGCTTTCCTCTCTGCCCAGGTGACGTGCAGTTGGACTGTGCGCCTTTCCCTCACTGTCGGATAACTAACTTCCTACAGAGTGAGAGCTTTGTGGAGAGCCTACAGACAGAGTTATTACAACTTAATTTTAACAGCAAGTCAAATGACTTGTACAAGTTTCAACAGGTATCAGTCAGGAATCATGAATGTATATTGTCAGTGGCTGGACGCTGAGACCTGATCTCTCTTTCTTCTGCAGTCAGATGATCTAAAGGAAAGAAGAGAACATCATATCTCACAAATAAGGTGTGTTAAAGTTTAAATAATAATTTGAACTTTAAGTTTCTATAAATTATTTGCTGACAGATGTGTGTTTGTTTGGTATGTCTGTTAGATCTGTGATTTTTGGGGAGTTTCGTTTGTGGTTGTCAGAAGTGTTGCAGGTGGATTTGGAGGCAACTGTTGATATATCCTGTGCGAAATATGAACATACAGGTAAACCGTCCGACAACCAATCAGGCGTGAAGCTGAGGGGACGTGCAGCTGGTGTACTCTCAGAAGGTTTCCTGACATCTCTTTCCCTCTCTGCTTTTACATCTTTGCAGATGTTTTGCTGTGTCATGATGATGAGCTGGAAGGCAGACGTGTCGCGTTCATCCTCTACCTGGTACCTCCTTGGGAGCTGAAAGATGGAGGAACACTGGACCTGTTCAGCACTGATGGTTTGTGATACAAGAACATAAAAGATGCTGTTGTTCTCTTACTGTGACCTCAAAGTAAATCAGTAGCATAATGGGGATTTTAGCCCCAGAATGTGTTTGTGTGACATTTATGAGTGGAAATAAAATATGCAATATAAGGGAAAGGACTTAACTGTATAATTTAAAAACTGATTTCATCATGAGAAATGATTTCTGTATGACAGCAGGTGGGGAGGCGAGACAGAGGGTTTAGTGACACATTAGCCAAAAAAGGCTTGCATTTTATTGAAAGATTATGAAGACAAACATTTTAAAAACTTGTAATAATGTGCCCAGATAAATTAAATGAATCATTTACAAAACCTGAATGTTTAATACTCAAGTAAATGGGGACAATTCTAATTTTGTTAACATTAACTTTGCTTTTAATAAATTGTTGGATAACTTAATGGTACTTTTATTGATTATTAGTAATTAATAATAATAATTAGTATTATTTTTATCATTTTGTGTATACTCTAGAACACTGTCAGCCTGTGAGTGTTGTGAAGTCTCTGCTTCCCTGCTGGAACTCTCTGGTGTTTTTTGAAGTCTCCCCTGTCTCCTTCCATCAGGTAGCATACACAAGCATACATTGGCCAGTCATTAATAAAGCTTATTTTAATTAACTGAACTTTAAGTTTGCTTCTCTTAGGTGGCAGAGGTTCTTGCTGAGGGAAAGTGCCGTTTATCTCTGGGTGGTTGGTTTCATGGTCCAACCCTGCCAAGACCCCCACGCTACATTGAACCTCTGGTTCCCCGTCACATACACATCCCCAGAGATGTAAGTCAATTTAGCATAAGAGTATATGTGTTTAGTATGATCAAATTACTGTGTTCCATTTATCTGAAGCATACCTTGTATTGGTGGTTTGGTTTGTTACAGGAAAGTTTGATCTTTGAGTGGGTAAATGAGATGTACCTGGATCCTCAATATCAGGCTCGGGTGCAGCAAGAATTTGAAGACAGTTCAGAGATTTGCTTGCCTAGTTTCTTACAGGTGAGTCATCATCATCATTATTACATAGTGGTTCACCAAATAAGGAATCTAGTACACTTAAACTAATGTGCATGTGAATGTAAAGTGATGCAGTATATAAACAAAATAAATACATGCTCAAGCATTTTATGTAAATATATACTGTGGGAATGTATTCAGCCTGAGGAGGCTTTTATAAGGCCATGTTGGTATGTGCTGTTGTGGAAGCGCATATATAATTTATACAAGAGAGAAATCCTGTAGATGTGGAATTTGGTGACGTGTCCCATGCCCACACTAGAGGCATGTAGCCAGAGTACATTTTAAATAATTAAGCATTTAAGTAATTTATTTTTTGCACATGCAAAAATCACTTTGCAGACTCAGCATCCAAGAATGTGCTTATGTTGTGCCTTAATAGTAGCATTAATAGGAGCTTAAATTCAAATAAATATGCCAAAATAGACATTTTCATTAAACAGATACACATGTACGTATATAAATAATGTACGTATACATAAATGTCTGCCTTGATCAGATACTGCATTACATACTTTCAACTGTTTTAAGGAAGAAAAATTAAGGCAGGTGCGCTCTGCCCTGCAGTCATCTGAGATCCAGTGGCAGAGGAAGGGTCCACCTAATAAGAGGTGAGATACAGTTTTAACTGTTAATCTGTCCTGTTTTCCAATCATCTGTCATGGGATTGGTTGTTTGGTATTTGCTCATGTAGTAATGAATATCACTGTGTATCTAGATGTTACGGCTGTGCCGATATACAGAGTGTCCCATCATGTGTAAAAGAATGCTGGGAGCTTCTCTGCTCTGAGCCATTCTTCATCCTCCTGTCCAACTTGACTGGCCTCAGTCTTCACTATCTGGCTCAGTGTGATGATGAAGATGAGAGCGAAGATGGAACAAGTGATATGGAGAATGGACAGAGGAATGCACATGCAGAGGGATCCAGCAGTACCACCGAAAGTTCTACAGCTGAGAAGAAAGCCAAAGGTGAGATGTGTGTGCATGTTTAGATTTTGAAAAGATTGACTACATTCTTAAATAATGTTCTACTTTTGTTCTTGCAGGACCTCCCACCTGTGTAGGAGAACTGCGTTGCTGGGCTCATGGTGATTACACGCTGTTACACGACTCCATCAAAAGAGAGTATGGGTTGGATCTTCAGCTTCACATATGCTGTGCAGGTATATTATTATTATTTAATTATTAATGAGAAATCAGACACCTCTATTTAAAATATCTTATTATTATTTGATGAGTGTGTTTATTATGAGCCTGTTATGATTCGAGCAGTGATTTGTAATTAGAATGATAAAACCAATGTACAGAAACAAGTTCAAAAGAGTGTCTCTTATCAGGGTGGAAGGCAGAGTTTGGGGGATTTACATCCTATATTGCACATGATGAAGATGAGGAGGTGAGTGATGATGAAACAGTTTATTTGTATTTTATACGTTTATTAAATTATCATTCATGCAAACACAGCGGACTAAAGAACAACAATCTGTTTTGTTAACACAATGTGGGTGTTTTTATGTGTTTTGTAGCTCCTGACAGTGTATCCAGAGGATAACAACCTTGCTCTGGTCTACAGAGACAAGGACACATTAAAATTTATCAAACATATCAATAACAGCAGCTCTGCACACCTTTCTACCCAAAATACCACCTCATTTTATGATTTCTCTTTTAACTACTATGAATGATGAGAAACAAACTGGATTTGTTGATTGCCTGATTTATTGATTACTGTGTAAACGTTTGTGACAGCATCAAGTGTATTGGCCATAATGCAAACATCAGAACTCCATGTACCTTAAAAGATACTTTCATTTTGGACTAAAGAATGTGCAGTATTTATCCCAAATACAAAAAAATACAAGCGTTTGAGCTCTGCTATTAAATGTATTATAAAGAACACCTGAATAATGTTGTGTATTCGTTTGATGCCTATTATATCACAACATAGTTTCTGCAGTGTTTGCATAACACTGCCCTACTAGATAAACATCCAACAGCAATATCCAAGTGAGCAGGCATAGACATAAACCGAGATGCTGAGCTGCAGTACTCCTGAAACATGCAATTCAGGAAGGATGTGGTCCAACTCAAGCTCCACCCACAGACATGGGTGTCTCCATTTTAAGTCCAACTAGATTTGATCACAGAGTTGGAGTGTACTTGAGTGTAATGAAGCTCTAGTTTCTTTAGCACTGGCTGTTCTGGCAACACAAGATCTTTCAAAACTTTAGTGATAGACTGGCCTGAAAAACTGAGTGATGGGCAGCACTTCAGTGTTTCTGCATTGATGCCACACACCAGAGAGGAGTAGTTAATGAAAAAACTTTTTAGCACAGGACTAAACATGGATACATTTCTGATGGAGTTGTTCAGGGTGAAGGGTACACCCCTTAGGTTAAGCACAGTAAGTGATGACACATTCATCAGTTTGTCCATTAAGCCTTAGGCCAACCATCATGAAAGAGGGGTGGGTTCCCCATGCAACACATGGAAAGGGCTTCTAGTTGTGACTTCCAGTTGTCCATCTCTCAGGCAAACTGGTTCCTAACTCGAACAGAGACAGACATGAAAATTACAACAGGCATAATTTTAATGTTATTTAATAACAACAATATATATATATATATATATATAAAAACAGTGATATTACAGTTTGACAAATCGTGTGATAATATTCGGTGACACTATAAAGTAGGCACCAATTACAATCAGGTTAATTATTACAGAGTTTTGAGATAAAAAAAAATAAGACCATGGAAAAGAGTTCCCTTACATCTCACAATCTTACAATAAATAAGCAATCCCCCAGCTCTTACCTGACTAGATGTCTTTCCGTGAACTTGGATGGGTCATGGTATTAGACCACAAACAGTAAACGCATTGTATTTGTCCTGCAGAAGCAAAAATTGCAAGGATCACCTAGATCCATTCCAAATCCCCTTTGTCTCTTGTCGCTGCAAAAGGTTGGTTATTTGATGTCATTAAACACTATTAATCACGACCTTGTTCACAAACACTGTGAGGTATGCCGATCTTTGAGTTTGAAGAAAATCTTCCCAAACATTGTTGTTCAGTACTTCCTCCTCCGTCACGACTTCCGTTGTCAAAAGCATCAATAAAACAGACGCAAAACAGTTAACCAATCATCATTAAATGCGTAGTCCTGTAAGCCAATCAGCTCAACCATTGAACGTGGTAGTGGGTGTGTCTTATTTGCGGCCAAGACATTGCTTCGACGTCTCAAAAGTTTTCGTCTCAAAAGTTTACAGACCTGTTCAGTCCTCTTGTTATTCAATCAAATTCACCAAGCTGTTGTGTAAGTGGTTCACATCATTCAATATACATATAACATAAAGCTTTCATATTCGCTATGATATGAGTTGTACGCACGCGAAGTTGTTTTACGCGAAAACTTCATACGAAAAATCTTGCGTTCAAGAAAGAAGTAAAATGCATTTAAATTAAGTCATAGACAGACAATTGTACAAGCGTTTGTAGACGTTTGATCTATTGACCTCCTACATTTTTTAAATAAAAATACTAATAATATGTTTTGTAGTGTGACATGCGCGTCGATCTGTCTTGCATTACCTGTAAACATACACAAGGCAAATTTAAAACGATCTCCTGAACTCATTTATATATGCGGACAAAGAGCAAACAGTATCAGTCATCAAGATCGCAACCTTATAAGTAAGGAAGTGGTTACATGCTAGAAACATTAAGAGAAAGTAATGTCTTTTCTATATAAGAATTTAATCGTGGAGTTATTCATACACAATTTATTTGTCTGTGTCTGTGTGTTTTCTTTGTGAAGTAATTTTTTTTATATGAGCAGGACCACAGAAGATGGACAGTTTAGACACAAAGGTACATGTTTGCCCTTAATGGTATAGATCTGTATCAGGCCACCTGTTGGAGCATGTGAATTAACGTTTTGTTTATTTAATCTGTTGCAGAGGTTAAATGAAAGCAATTTAAATGATCGTGCTTGGTCAGGTTGTGCTGTACTCTTCCTGGGCTGTAGCAGTCCAGCGCACAACCTTTTATCGGTTTACAAAGATGAGCAAGGCAAATTCAGTTTGTTCAAGGTTATTAAGCTTACCCTTATAGGTAAGTGCTAATAATAATCTCCAGTAAATATGTATCATATTGTCTATGAAATTGTCTATTTTGAAAATTTTAGGTAGGCCCATCAGTTGTTTTTGACTTTCAGTTGATACAGTTCTGATTGTCTTGTAATCCAGATTCTGTTGGTGGACTGGAAGGGTATGAAATCCTGAAACTGCATGATGCTGATCCCTTTCTCGGAGTGGAACTTAAGTTTATGGAAATGCCTCGCTGTCAGCGATTTCTGGAGAGCTATGCAAGTGGTTCACTTCTTCAGTTTATGTCCCAGCATGCCTCACGCCTTCTTATGCTTCCTGATGGGGTTGTCATGGAAACACACCTCAAAGCAGGAATACACACGCTGGACCAAAGCCTACAGGACCTTGCGCTCTGCCTAGAGCATATATGCCTGTCACAGGTACATATGTTTATTTATGCATGAACATTGGTTTTGTTGTTTTAATGTAGATTAAATGAGGTGTCCTTTTTATTATTTTTTATTATTTTTATTATTTAAATTTATTATTTAAATAAATTTATATTTTAGTTTTGCTGAAAAACTAATATTTTATTTTAGTTTTGCTGAAAAACTAATATTTTATATGTTTGAGCCAGAGACTGATCCTGAAACAGCTCTATAACATTATAGACTGCAGAAGCCTGCATTTTACAGATGCAACAGCACATATGTATGACAGTTCAGAGCTCTGAGATTAGGTGACAACACATTAGCATTCCTTAGTTTTTAACATCCGCCCATTAAAATATTAAAGACCTGTGGAACTTTTGGTGATCTTATCAGCCCAGGCCAGTAATGTCTAACATCTCTTGGGACGTGGGACGTGTCTAATGTATTGGCCTTGCTCATGTGTAATAATCCATGTAATAATCCATGTCTTGATCCATGCAAGAGGCTGTTATTTATGTATTCTGAGGGTTCCAGGGTTAGAAACATATTTATTTACAAATTCAAACAACATTTTATATTGTTGTTTTGTTTAAAGTTAACAGCTGCTTTATGGCGCAGTTGGTTGAACTGATGGATGGCTGTTTTGTAGCCTGTGCGTTTAAGAGATGATGAGATCACACAGTTGGAGCAACAGCTGCAGAACAGCTATGGTCCTCCCAGTCAGCCACCACAGGAAGTGCCCAGGAACTGCTTTCTGTTTCAGAAGAGAGTGTTTGGTGAGTAATACTGAAGTCTTTGTTCATTTCATAATGCATTTGAGAGTGTCTGACTTCTAATGTTAATGCATTGTCATTATAAACAAATTGCTTTGTTCCTAAAGTGAGTTTTCACCTTTAAAATGTTTCAAATTAAATGTTTCTTCCCAATGCATTTAGATGATAGGCCATTGACATCTGCAGATCAACAGCGGTTTGCTGCTTATGTGGGACGGGATTGGAAGCGAGTCGGAAGGGCTTTACAAAAGAACTGTCGTGCTCTAAAAGGCCCGGCTATCGACAATCTTGCCTATGAGTATGAGAGGGAAGGGCTTTATGAACAGGCCTATCAACTGCTTGGACGTTTCATCCAATCAGAAGGCAGGAGTGCCAAACTGGGCCGCCTTATCAGTGCACTAGAGGAAACAAAACTGACCAGCATGGCAGAGATCATGTTGGGTATTCAGCCACGAGATTGAGTCTTCATGAATGATGGGTGTGTATTTTTGTACATGTGTCTGTGACTTTTTCTATAAAGCCACATTTAAAAAGCGTGCCTGTTCTATTTTGTGTTTTCTTTTCATCATGACTTTATTAGTTTATTCTGTCTCCCTAATTTTTTTTAACAACCATCTGTCCCAAAGTTAATACATGTTAAATAAAGTTTTTCTGACATTTTTAGAACTGCAAATTCTTACATTGTCCTGCATGCTTCTTAACATAGCAAGTAGGAAGAATGTCAGGAGTGTCTCGGTCATTGTGTGTATATTAGCAACAAGTTGTAAGTGCTGAAAGAGTTCTTAAAGTTTAAACTACCCTCAGCAGTGAAAGGAGCAGAGTTATTGTTAGAAGACACTTTATGTAACAGCTAATATCTCTTGACCTTTATAGGCAATCATCCATATGTTACTGACATACTAAAAACACAATGCCTGACACTACTTGAATTATGAGGGATATTAATGAGCTATAGACTACTTTCATAATAATGTTACTAAATAAGCTGCTTTCTAGTTCAAACCATGCTTGATCTGATTATAAAACTGTCCAGTGTAGGTCACCTATATTTATCTAATCTTTTAAAGAGGCTAAAAAATATAAATATGACAGTATTGAAGAGCCCAGTTTAAATAGGTATTCAAGGGAATAGGTATGCTTTAAGAAGTTCAATCTAAACATTACAGTAAGATATGACTGTTTTTTCCAATAAGCTAAAACATTTGGAAAAATGAATGCAGTTTTATGTACTGTAGGTGTACTGTAGGTGTTGTGTCAGTCAAAGCTGTGTCATTATTCAAATGATCAGTTCTGAAAAAATAGCAAAATTGAAAAAGTAAATATCTGGATCTGATTGTGTTCTAATATGATATGCCATTATTCTTACAAATTAATTTTATCTTAATGGTATCTATTGAGGGTGGTCAGATTAATGAAATAGATGAGGCCTTTCTCCATTAAAGTATTACACAGACCTGCCATTAAAGTATTAGACGGTTAAGAGATCACATTCATTTTAGTTATGGGGGTTTAAAAGCTCCTAGTCGTTTCCTAGAATGAAATCTAACATTTTCATTTATGAAAAACCTGGTGATTAATTACCAGAGAAAAGGTTACTTAACAGTTCAGTTTATACCTGCCCAATGAACGTTTCTGAGGACTGAATTTTTTAGGATGTACACATTGATGTACATTTTCAAAAATGTAGAGATTCCCTCCTCTTAGCTCACTTGAAGATATATATATGCTACTTGCATATAATTATGTAATGATATATCAACATATTTGCAATGTTAGATTATGAAGGAGGGTCTACAATACTGTCCCCACCCTGGTAATAATGATAAAAGCATGTTAAGCAGACTATGTGGTTCAATATTGCTCTCATCTTAGTAAAGTAATCCATCAGAGTGAATTGTCTGTGTCACAACACACATGGTTACATTTCATTAAATCAGTCAGATATTAATTTCCAGATAGAGGCCAAAGTCATGTTTATTTTGTATATATGTGTTTTTATTTTTAACACACGTTTTTAGTTTCATTTTAGTTTCTATGCTGTTTGTAAGTGTGTAGTGTTATTTGTCAACGCATGTGTTTGCACTTTTAGGTCATTGTAATGAGTAGGGAGTTTTGCATTCGTAGATATAAAAGGTAAAAACTCAATGGATGATTTTTTCAAACATTTTGCTCATATAGCAGTTGCTGAAGTACAAACACTTAAGCTTTATTATATGCTGGAATCTCAAATTCAGCAGCGGAACATCTGGCTCAGAGGTTAGGCATTAGAGAAATCCACAGAAACCTTTTAGTGCTGTAAGATTGCGTGGGGGGTGTTTTTTCTCTCTTATATAGAATATACACTGAGTGAATATTTGTTTTATATTTTAGTTTATCTGTGCTACCTTGTTGTGTGGTAGCGCAGACACACTACATATACTAGTACCAAAAAAACTAGGCAAGTTTGCCGCTACTCAATAGCACTATCATTACAGATGCATTAATTTTAGAGCATGGTGCTAGCAATGCCAAGGGTTAGATTACCAGGAAACAAACTGATAAAATGTATGGCTTAAATTGCATAGAGAGTTATTGAATAAAGGTGATTGATGCCAGGGGGTTAGGCATTAGGGAAATCCACAGGGGTCATGTATAATATTGGTATTATACATTTGCGTGTCTGTGCTTAGTCATGGTGTACGTGAATTTATGATTTATTTTGGAAAAAGGTGATTAAAAGTGCTTATTAAAAAACAAATACCCAAAACAACAACAAAACAAAAATTGTCCTCCTTGTTTAACATACAAACTTGTTTAACATCCTAAACATCCAAAAATGGCATCCGTAATTCCTTACTGAAACAGCTATCCTGTGGTGGAAGGCTCTGCAATACAAATAGGCCTACATAAACATCCAAAATTATACAACAAAGTAAAAAACTAAAAAAATGCAAGACCGTGAGACATCTCCAATACGTCTCCAACAAATCAAATAACTTAAGTGTGTTTTTATTTTTCATTCTGACATGGGCTGCCACAAAGCAGATGTTCCTCTAGTGACGTCAGTGGGATGAGAGGGGTTTGCCCCTCGCGCATTAGGAGGGAACTACAGGACGAGATGAGCTCGTGCTGGCTGTCACTGCCGCCGCCCAATAGACACCCGCGATCCGGAGCGCGAGCAGGACGACCTCCTCCCAACCAAGAGGCCGAAGTGCGAGCCTGTCCCTGACCTCAATTCGGCTCGCATGCTTTAGCAATAATAGATAGACCGAGTGAGCAAGAGAGGAGAGCGTGGGGCAGAGAGGGATATTTGGGATACAGCTCTCGGTTTTGCCATGGGATGCACATTAAGTGCAGAGGAGCGCGCCGCTCTGGACCGGAGCAGAGCGATCGAGAAAAACCTTAAGGAAGACGGATTAAACGCAGCCAAAGATGTCAAATTACTACTGCTTGGTAAGTCATAAAAGAAAAGACGTGGAGTCTCAGTGACTGCTTGAGGCTGATCTGTGAGAGTGAATTGAATAAAGGACTGGGTTGTGCAGGTGTGCACGCTGATGTGTGTGAGTGTGTGCAACAGCACTGACAGCCTGTGTCTTCGCAGGCGGAGGGGAGTCAGGCAAGAGCACCATCGTCAAACAGATGAAGTAAGTGCGCTTTTAAGATAATCGTAGTTTCTGTGCTTGTACTCGGGGATTTTTGCGGTTCCGCTATGTTGTTACTTGTGCGTTGAGCGGTTAAAGGCTAAAAAGTGTTTGGCTTGAGCTGTTCAGTGTGGTGGTGCTGAAACACAAGCGACCCCATGAGACAGCGCTGTGCGTTTGTCTGTCCCGTTGTGAATAACTGTGCAGTGAAGCCCAAGGGTGTACGTACAGCTTGTTGTTGTTTCACAAGTTCCATAATGCTTCACGTTTTTGACCTATAAAAAAACGAATGTGTTCGACACTTCTTGTGTTTGCCACGTTGTTTTTCCTCTTTGTGAGTGTTAACAGAGAGAGTGAATTTGTGTGAGAGAGGCATTAGATTCTTTCTCTGTATTAATCTTAATGGGTGGCTTTTAGTGCTTGATCTCTGCAGTGTCGTTTAGCATTATCCGCCCATTAAACGGATTTACCGGGACTATGCTATCCTTACACTTTCATAACTACACGGGAGCTTCAAAACCCACACTACAGTTTTCACCTAATTATTATTATTATTATTATTATTATTATTCATTGTACATGGTACAGTGTACAATTAATTATGTATTATTATTTAGGAGATCAAAGCAACCACAGCTATACAATAGATTTACAATTAGAGTTTTCAAATACACTCAAGGTTACAGTTTAACTTTTTATTACAGTTATACAGTTATTGCAGTTACACATTAACCTTTACCTAAAACATCAAATTTACTAAGAATTTTGGTGGTACACGAATCATACTGCAAATCATACTTCTGCCACCACATATCCGGGATTCAAATCTAATTTATAACTGCAACTACCTAAAATAAAAAAAAATATTCTGGTGTTAAATGAATATATAGAAATATTAAAGAAATATGAAAGATTCTGCACTTTTTCTAGGGCACTAATAAAATTTAAACAAATATGAGACATTGACCATGGTAACTCTTTACAAAAGATGTTCTCGCTTCCATTCAAGCATGTAATACGTTCATTAAAACTTTCTTTAAAAAAAAGGTTGGATGAAATGGATCGCCAGGTTTTGCATGTTAGGTTTTTTTGGACCCCACTGTATATACACATTATTGTTTCAGTAGTCTGTCATGTTTGTATGGTATGGGAGTATGTCTTTAATGGCTGTTGTGTCTCTGCATCAGGATTATCCATGAAGATGGGTTCTCTGGAGATGATGTAAAGCAGTTTAAACCTGTGGTCTATAGCAACACAATTCAAAGCCTTGCCGCCATCTTGCGAGCAATGGAAACTCTTGGGATAGAGTATGCTGACAAGGACAGAGTGGTATGTATACATACATGTTCACACCTGTGTGAACATACAATGTAAGATGCAATAAGACAAAAGTCAAACTCTAAACAGTAGTGTAAGAAATGTATTTTAAGTTGCAAGTTTCTTTTAAATGTTCTAGTGTATAGAGTTTAAATCTTTTATAAATCTATTTATTATTATTAAATATTTTAATCAACCGAATTATTATTAATTTAATTGGATAAATGGTTGGTGCAACTGCATGCACGACAATTTCCTGCATGTGAGTGTCTTACCTTGCATTACCATAGCCTGAGCAAAAGACATCTCAGAGGATACACTGAGGAACAGTGACATCTAGTGAATGAAATCATAACACAAATCCACAGCCTTTGTCTTATGCACATATATATGCTCATATGCATTTAATAAGTTGTTGATTAATCAAATATAAATATATATATGATTTATATACACAAACACACACACACACACATATATATATATATATATATATGTGTGTATGTGTGTGGATATATATTTATCTTGTAATAATGATATCTTGATATGTTTAGGCAGATGGTAAGTTGGTAAATGATGTAGTAGGTCGTATGGAGGACACAGAACCATTCTCAACAGAACTGTTGGGTGCCATGATGCGTATATGGTCTGATGCTGGAGTTCAAGCATGCTTCAACCGCTCAAGAGAGTACCAGCTCAATGACTCTGCCCAATAGTGAGTCTCTCAGTTATACACACACAGATGCTATGAGATTAAGGGCTGATTATATCATAGGTGTAATGGTACTCTAAATGTCACATGCACACATTATGCACACATAATGTAAGCATTTAAAATACATATGAGGTGTGGTCTTTGTTTTAGTTACTTAGACAGTTTGCAGCGCATTGGATCACCAGATTACCTTCCTACAGAACAGGATATTCTTAGAACCCGAGTCAAAACTACTGGCATTGTTGAAACACATTTTTCCTTCAAGAATCTCAACTTCAGGTAGAGCTTATTTTATGATTTTTTTTTACATAAATGTTAAATTGCAGATATTATTTTAACAGTGTCAAATAGCTTTATGATGATGACATTTGATTTTCCTCAAAATAAATAACAGGAAACTGAAATAGGTTTGTTTTCCTATTATGAGATTAAATTCTTAAATTCACTTTTCAGTATTCCCGACTGCAGAGTGTAGTTGACCTATTTTGTATTCTTAATGTGCATTGAGTTTAACTGTTCAGATGTCTTGTGTGTGCACATATGCGTGTACATGGCTTTGCGTGTGTTCTGAAAGTGTGTGATCTGTCCACAGGCTGTTTGATGTGGGGGGACAGAGATCAGAGAGGAAAAAATGGATTCACTGCTTTGAGGATGTGACAGCTATTATCTTCTGTGTTGCACTGAGTGGATATGACCAAATGCTGCATGAAGATGAGACCACGGTGAACTACTGCACTAAAATTGTTTATTACATTTGATCATTTATATTTATAACTTGTATTCTCACACTATGGTATATTAACAACATTAGTAAAATAACTCTGCACACTTCCTGTGCATTTCTCATTGTTTATCTCAGATTATTTTTTGATGGCAAATTCTCAATTGCTTTTTGCGATTACAGATGATTCTCATTGTATTTACCAATCATAAGATACTATAAAGAGCTTTCCAGAGTTTAAATGCCCATTTTTTCTCCATATCTTATCTCTTCTCTCTGCAGAACCGTATGCATGAGTCTCTTATGCTTTTCGACTCTATATGTAACAATAAGTTCTTTGTTGATACTTCCATCATCCTTTTCCTGAATAAAAAGGACCTTTTTGGACAAAAGATTGTAAAATCTCCACTGTCTATCTGTTTCCCAGAATACACAGGTAGAGAGACCATGCACTAATATCTAAAAGAAATGTACATTTATTAAAAAACCCTGAAAACAGTGTTTGACTAAATTTATAATCTATTTATCTTTCCTACAGGCCCAAATACATTTGAAGCCGCAGCTGCATATGTACAGGGTCAGTTTGAAAGTAAGAATCGCTCTCCTAATAAAGAGATCTACTGTCATCTAACATGTGCTACCGACACAGGCAACATCCAAGTGGTCTTTGATGCTGTCACTGACATCATCATTGCCAATAACCTGCGTGGGTGTGGCCTCTACTGAGCTCCAAAGCTACTTCAGTTGCTCTTTAATATGGAAATAATTGACTGGCACCCTTGTAACTTTAGCCAAGGCACCTCCTCATTCATTTCACTCTGTCAGTTTTGTATTTGTTCAAAATATTTATTCTTTGTTTGCCTGTTTTCTTTTGTAGTTTCCAAGTATACTGCTGGAATAAGTAATGTATGGGTGTGCATGTATAGTGTAAAATGTGTGTGGCCGGGCATAGATGCTTTAAGCATGAGTGCATGTGTGTAAGTGTCAGTCACATTGAGTAAGAGTGTTTTGCAGGTGGTAACACACAAAGTTCTCTGCTGTTTATTTTCAGCTGGTGGATGCTCTCAAGTGCTGATTTTATTATTAAAAATTGTCTCAAATTCAGAAGGATCTGTTTCTTTTCTGCTGGCTTTTCTGAAGTCTAATATTCCAAGACATCTGTGAAATACAGAGTAACTAAAAGCAAGATATATTTTAGTGGTTGGTTAATCATTTGACTGGGCTAAATGACATTTCAGAAGTTACTGTTGTCCAGGGGCAGCTCTTAAACCAAAGCTGTTTGAAAACTTAGCATTGTCCCCCTATTGGGTCTGTGCTCACTGGCTTCAGGCTGTGACATAAAATGCCTTACAGCTAATGAAACATCTTAAAAAAAGTGATGTTGACAACATTCTCACTCAACTTGAGCACAAATAGTTTAATAATCTTTTCGGATGTTGATTTCTGCATAAATGATTCTGTAGTTATTTTAATAATGTAATTATAAGCGCATGTATTTATTACATTTCTGTATTGCCCAACACTGTGCACCCTATCCATGTCAGGCTATAACTACAAACTAACAGCTTACAGACATTAGATGGAGAAATGTATAAAACAATAAAGCATTCGTAATTCGTAATCATACGTAACTGAATTACTCAAAGAATGAGCTATCAGGTTTTTTTATCTCATTGTCTTTATCTGATTGTGTAATGTGTGAGAGTATGTACAGAAGATGTGTGTGCATTATGCATGCATGTCTGTTCACATGTTACTTAACCCATGCAACCTGTTACTTAACCCAGATTTCTTTTCCTGTTACCCTCCTCTTTTTCTCTGCTGTGAATGGACTTTTTGTTTGTGTCACTGAATGTTCTCATTTCCTCCCCTGGGGTATACAGCACCGTACTGCTGGTTTTAATCTACTGACCGACCAATGAAATGTTTACATTAAAAATGAAAACACTTTAGCACCAACCAATGTCTGTGTCCTTATTTGACCCTTTTAACATGTTTTATAGTATATCTTAATCTGAAATTAGCTTGAAATGTTACAGTGTCAGAAATAAATCATTACTTGTAATGTACATAATTACCAGAGTTACACAGATCATACAGTCAGTGAAAAAGATAAGAAATATTATGTGAGCATTACAGATGCTCACATGGCTCCCTAATATTGAGGACCTAAGTTCATCCATGAACGCGCTCACATGACATTTACACGTAATTGTGACGCACGTACAAGCGATTTCATTCATTTATACTGGCCAGACTCATCCACAACAGCATCATATCAATAGATTCTTTGAAATTGCTGTGAAAAACGGACCTGTGTGACTGTTCTTAGAGTAAGTACATATAGTATCAAAAACCATATCTACTGTATATATATATATATATATATATATATATATATATATANAAACCATATCTACTGTATATATATATATATATATATATATATATATATATTAAAATCAATATACCTAATGTTCTGCGTTTCATAAATATCATTTATATTTTACAACGTAGGTTGTTGCGCTGGCTGTCCGCCTGGATGCAGCACTGGTTCGAAGGGCTGTGAGGGTGAGTGCAAGGACAAGGAGAAATTGTGCGACATACACTGCTGCAAATGAATGCACTTAATAAGCGCTGTGGTCTGCTGTACTGTATAAATGCATAGAGGACGTTTTTGTATCTTAAGTGAGCGATTTCTGTATAACCTTTCTGCCCTAGAACTACGACTGTACTCTTTTGTTATCAGGCAGTGTGGTGATTAGAGGTGGGCCTTTTCTTCTGCAGAGATGTTGGTGACTTCTTGTATTGCTGTTTCTTATGCTCATTCATGGGAGTTACTTAAGTTTGTCCTTTCTTGTGGACACGGAATCCCAGTGGTTTTTATTTCTGAGTTTCTCATGTTTAGGGTTTTATGTAATCCTGCTGTTCTTAATGGTGGTTTATGGCTGCTTTACTTGCATTCGCAGGCATTTCTCACACAGCTGAAATTGTAAGGATGTGGTAGCAAGTGGATCGTCCAGCCAGCCAGTGTTGGCTTTAATAGTGACAGCAATTTTGCCAGTATATGGTTCGGTAAATGCAACACAACCTCTACAGGTAATTGAGGTGGAGATTCTATTGTTGGAGCTCTCAGTCTTTGAGTGGGGTTCTCTCCAACATACATCTTGGCCCACAATAGGTGCTTCAAACTTCAGTGCATCAATACTTTGGTGAAAGAGCTGGATTCAGGTGACCACATCTCAGCACCATGAGGTTTCAGTGTTCTGCATACTCCTTGAATGTTATTGTGTGTTTTGCTGTCAGTGAGCATGTCAAACCAGTGATCAAAGACTACAGATTTTGACCTATTTTATAGGATTTTTAAATTTTGTCTCAGACCATCAAATCAGGGCCAAAATTGCACTGTTTGGCCCGGCTTTGGTAAAAAAAAATGTGGCAGAAATTATATGCTTGTTCTATTTCTGTATGTTGAATATTATTTGCATGACATTAAGGAAATTATGGCTTATTCACAACAAATGCTAAAAGCTGGTTTGAGCTTTTGCGCTCAATGGGCATTGAGCTTATTCACAACAGCCATGTAAGTGTTCCAACCTGAACAAACTCAAGACTGGATTCTTGAGTCTCGCTGGCACTGATGAACTGCATGCTACGGTTAGTCGATAGTGAAGTTATAATTCCCCCAGCAAAGTAACTCTTTAAATATATACAAATCTGGTGCTATTCATGTAATTTACCATTGGGCTCATGTGGATCATGTTGCATTCTGGCATTCCTGGCAAACACTGCGGACCCTATAGTACAGTTACATTTTGGTACATCTTAATATTTCTTTATATTAAGCCAACAGCAGTCTATCAGGTCCCAAACTGTATGCTTTAAGAGAGCGTTGTGATTGTTATCCATTGATATACATTGTTATTTCTTGACTTTTTTCTTCTGTATATGTATTTATGTTTTTCTTGTCATATTTATCAATTTACACTTGCTTTATATCTTTTTCAGAAACCCCTTGACAGGTTGGGGTGTGGTTACTGTCACCACTGGGGCCTTTATTTTTGGAGTACCACTATAGCTGTTGTGGAACTGTACAAGTTCTAATCAATATTAAAAGAAATTGATAAATTAAATAAATCTTGTTATAACAATACAAGAAACAACACGCTCACTGGTTTTGAATTTAAGATCTTGGTAATGCACAGAGGTGAAATTTTGTTGGATGTCTGTTGTAGGTTAATTAGGTCCAGTTAAATGTGTGTGTTTAGAAAATAATAATCGTTATAAATAATTGTTATTATATAGACAATAATGTCTGATGCTGTGTGGGAATATGGATATGAATATAAAGAATAACTGTGTTGAACATCTGCAATAACTACAATTTTCCGGGCGGTGAGCGCGCAATTACATAAACTAGGTATTAGACATTGTTCATAATTCTTTATTAATATTAATGAATTAAATAAGCACCAGATACACTGTGTGACAAGTGGACACAAATAAACCTCATGTACTACATACTGTGGAAGTAATTAACTAAGATTTCCTGTTTAAAAAAAATAATTCCGAAAGGTGGTCACATGACCAGGAACCGGAAGTAATCTTCAACGTTGTGCTGAAAAGCTTCAGGCTTAACGCTGAACTCACTGAACCTATTGCGAAGAAAACACACTAATGCTTCGATAGCTCTTTATCAGTATTGTTTATACGAACTGATAGAGATTTACAGCGGCATATACTCTCTCTCATGGATGAAAAGTGTTAGTCGCCTCTGAGGTAACTTATCCGTGTAAAGTTGATTCGAGTGAATTGTCAGGATAGCTGAGCTCCATCATGACAGTGGCAGTGTTTTTCGGCTGTACGTTCATCGCTTTCGGCCCGGCCGTCTCTTTGTTCCTGTTCACAGTCGCCCGGGATCCGCTGCGGGTGATTTTCCTCATAGCAGGGTATGTATCATATTACTTGCTATCGGCATTGATGCAGGCAGGGGTGTGTGGTTCAGTGTGGGTAGAAGGCTAGCGATACAGAACAAAATCTGGCCTGAGCACGACGTTTCACATCTGGTGCTTAGACGAAACCACTGGATTTTCTAAGATGTGTAACGTTATCAGTGAATATTGTTAGAAATACGCAAGGCAAGCTGCCTCAGCGAACTACAAATGCAAATGTATGTTTTCAAAAGAAAGGAGTTACAAGAACTGACAAGTAAAACAAGGAATGAGGAAGCACCCGTGAAATTTAGCAAAACTTATATTTTGTTCAAGCTGCTTTAAGAAGTGGCTGAAAACTGTCAGATCAAGCTAATTGCTTTTCTATTTTGTTACTACTGTCATACGTGTAAGTCGCCCACAGCGAAGGTTTCTGATTAAAGCAGTGCTTGATATAGAGAGATGTATTTTTAAAACAAGACCTTTTAACTTGAATGGCCCAGATGAGTTATAGGCTGGTGTATACATAGTTTATGAGCCTGGAACTGTCCGAACAAGCATCACCCTAGTAATATTTGGTAATACATATAACATTTTGTTGTTTGTTATAGGGCATTTTTCTGGCTAGTGTCTTTGCTGCTGTCCTCTCTCGTGTGGTTCATCACGGTTCAGATCAGTAACAAGAGCAGTGCTACTCAGCAGAGAGGACTGCTCATATTCGGAGTGGTGCTCTCTGTACTGCTTCAAGAGGCTTTCAGATATGGTTACTACAGATTGCTGAAGTAAGAATTAACAGTATATTTTCTATGCATTCAAAAAATTTACAGTAATCAATAAATCTTTATAATAGCATATCTTGGTTCTTGAGAATTGTACTTTTAAATATTACCTTAGTGAATCACATTGTGTAGGAAACATACTTTAGTATAACAATGATGCAATTAGCATTATAACCTCCTATTTTATCTCTCCCACAGGAAAGCAAATGAAGGCCTGTTGGCACTCAGTCAGGAGGACACCATGCCCATCTCCATGAGGCAGTTAGCATATGGTATATATTAAGATATATATTTTGCTAATAGTGACATGAACCGCTGCTGTTAATTTAACAATGTGTAAACCATGCCGTTGTGGTTAATTTGCAGTTTCTGGGCTGGGCTTTGGATTTATGAGTGGAGCTTTTTCTGTGGTAAACATACTCTCTGACTCTTTGGGTCCAGGAACTGTTGGTATCCATGGCGACTCTCAGCATTACTTCATATCCTCAGGTAATGAGATGCCAGTTTAATTTTAAACCCAGAGAATCATATTCATCATGGTTGCAAAGTGTTAAGCATCACTGTGTGTGTGTGTGTATGTGTTCTCTTCCACAGCCTTTATGACACTGGCCATTATCTTGCTGCACATGTTCTGGGGGGTTGTTTTCTTTGAGGCGTGTGAACGACAGAGATGGTGGGCTCTTGGAGCTGTGGTAATCAGTCATCTACTAGTATCATGCCTGGTAAGTGACCACACATCATGCGATAAAGCATTACTCAGGAGTAGAAACAGGCTTCCATTAGATATCAACTGACTCATTCAGATCACAAGCACATATGATAGATGCATTTGTTTGCTCAGTATTTCCTCTGTTTTCTCATTGACTCAGCTGACCACAAGCACTTCTTTTGATTCGATTGACTCTTCCTCTTGTTACAGACGTTTGTGAATCCACACTATCAGGGCAGTCTGATCTCAACCTACATCATACTGTCTGCCATGGCATCCTGGGCATACTCGTGTGCTGGAGGCTCTCTGAGGAACCTTAAACTCTGTCTTACCTGTAAAGATAAAGACTTCCTGCTGGCCAATCACAGGCCTAGATAACCCATCCACTACAAACAGGACTTTCTCCAGAGACAGGCTCAGTGAGCCAGTAGTCTAACAACATGGCGAGCATCCCTAAACTCTGTTAACTGGGAAGCTTATGGTCTGGGTAGTCTGCATAAGAATGGTCGCCAAGTAACAGGAATTGTATGTCTGCAGATCTGGCACTTTGTGTAATTACCTCCTATTCCATTTTCTGTTCCATACCTCATGTTTTATGTGTGAGCAAGGCAGAGCGTCACAGAGAAAACTGTTTTATAGTAAAGATTCTGTAAATGTGTAGAGCGGCATTCATGTTTGATTCTCAGCTCTAGACAGATTTGAATGAGGCTTTTAAGTTGTTTAGTCTCCCGTGTGCACTGCCAGTAAAGCTTTTCTCACTTTTAACTGATTTATAAGGCTCATCTGTCCATCAATAACTATTCTTCTCTCATCAGTAAGAACAAATCTTGTAAAGCATTATTTATCTTTTGTCTGGTGATCAAACACCAGTCTATTGTTCCCCATATATTCAACCCAGTGGAAAATTTAAACGACTCTCCTTGAATGATAAATGCAGTGGCCACTATGTGAAACCTTTTCATTTACAGGAATCTTTGAATGATATTAAATAGAAGTTGGTCAGTGGTTTCTGTTTGGATGTCACTTTTGATGGAGTCATGTGCTTAGTTACGGTTGGCTGTAAGGTCTATGAATTTTCATTAAAGTAGCTCGCTTATGAATGTTGTATTTCTGTGTTCTGCATGTCTAAGGGTTTTCTCTTCAGGCTGGAACTGCTTATGGAGCAGCAGGGAAATCAGTGCCCATTAAATTACTGTTCAAGTTCACCTACATGTTTCCAAAAAACAAAAACATCTGAGAGCACACAACACAGAGATAAGTGTTGAATCTCTCTGTTGCAGTTGACCTCAATCTTTCAGACAAAAGGCAGTTTTAGACTGAAACATTTATTGCATCTCTGACATAAGAAACCTGGTGTAGGCAGTTCAAAAATTGAAATAAATACAGATACTCATGTAAAACAATTTCCTAATGAAGCATTATACACAATGTACAATATTCTTTTTTTCCATTATTCTATACATTTTAAAATGAATCACTTTCATGCAGAAAATACTAATAAAAGGCAGAGCCAAACAAAAAGTGGCGAAAGACAGCTTCAGAGAAAAGGAATATACATTAACACACGTCTGTGTGTGTGTAAACAGATTGCGTGGCCCACCCCAGTTCTGCTAAGAAACAAAATGTAAAAATAAAACACTGGTTTGTGTATATTTGAAAATGTAACTGAATCATAAAAATCATAAAAGCCTGCACCAAATCCTAAACAAAGACCTACACAGCATACACTGTGTGCATACATGTGCATGTGTATGCGGTCAGTAATCTGTATCCGATCCCTCTGCATTGTCCACATTGCGAGACAACATGTAGTTGTCCATATCAATAGAACGGCAGTTATTAATAGCGTAACGCAGTCGCTCTGCCATTACTGATTGGCTAGAGTAAGGTGGGAGGCGGAGTTGGAAGAAACACGTCTGAGAGGTGGGAAGACTGTCATATGGCTGAAAGAGAAAAGAGACACACTTTATTGTACATTACAAACATACACAAATGCATCTACGCATACAAAAACACAATCTTACCCGGTCCACCTTCATGATCTGGAACCTTTGGGAGATGTCTGCAGTGTTGGCTGGTAGTCGGGAGCGTCCCGAGACAAAGCGCATAAAAAGCACTCGCTCCTCATTGGAGAACTCCTCCAGCGTCTGCCAGAACCATTGCACCAGCTGCTGCTGCTCATCCACCTCCCTGTAACGAACCACCTTCTTCAGAACCTCCACACTGATTTCAGGCAGCCCACACACCATCTGCTCCAGCTGCCGGGCTGTCAGTAAGGAGAGCAGGGGAACAGGCACAATCCACGACATGCCCTCTCGTACCGCTGCCACCTAACGTACATGTAGAGGGGACCATTAAAGATGCTGCATTTCATTGTGAATAACACAGGGATTAGGTTACAAGTAACCTAATTTAGCTAGCTAACCCTAATTCTAATAGTGGGTGTGGGTGGATTCCCACACATCTGAAAAGAGGAGACATTCAAATTCAACATTAATGGGTCAAGCACATACCTGACGATCCATTTCGTGGAGTCGATACTCAATGGCACGTTCCACATATTCCTTTCTATTGGAGAAGGTCAATGGTATGCTGTTTCCACCTGGGATGATGGGAACCATCTTTCCATCTGCGCTTTGTCCAACAAATGAATCCAGAGGAATCATCTATTTTACAAGAAACAACTTGTAAAATAAACACCAACACCAAGATATATTTTTATATTCACTGTGTGCAGTGTGGCTTAGTTGAGCTACAAATATTGAAAACAGCTGCCAAATTTGTTTGAAAGTTAACATTATGAATTATGGCATCCTACCATAAAGAAGAAAATAAAAACAAGTAGGCAGTTGGCACCTCATGAAAGTTCTGCTCTGTGATGCCACTGTCCTCTAGGTGCAGGATGCTGTTGAGAGTCTGCACATACAGCAGGTCCACCTCCTCCAAATCCTCCAGGGTGAGAGGAATACAGCAGAGCTGCTTCCACACCATTGGAGCCAGATGCAGGTCTAAAGGCTTCTTAGTGCGGATGGCCACTCCCATCAGAATTCCCAGGAACTTAAACTGCAGCAGGTGTTCTTCCAGACAGGCCGAGGGATTTAGCAAGAACCTGAGAACACAAACATTATCACTCAAATACATGCATCTGTCTGTCCATTCATGTGTCTGTTCTTCATTAATAAGAAAATTATTAAGTGGAAAAAATATTTTAATGCATTAAAAAATAGTGTCTGCTCACCTGTCTCGGTTGTAGCCCACCTCTGATGCAGCATTGGGGGATGGGATGAGAAGATCCACCACTCCTGTCTCCAGCTCCTACGTACAAAAACAAGCACCTTTAATTACACACTACTTGGTAACTATTCAGTAACATTTCTATTTAATAATACACTCATCATTGGTCATGTAATTTTGAGCCAAAGGTTTGATGAGAGGTGAGAAGTAATATGATTATAAACATCATATGTATAATAACCTCACCTGACACATCTCGGTGATTGTGTCATCAAACACCCCTCCTGCATCATCTGCCCCCTCCCCTACAAGCTTCACTTTCCAGGCCCGGGATGGCAGCCTCAAATCTGATGCATTTAGTTTTACAACCTGCCTGGCGATCTGCACAAAGATGGGTTTACACTTCCTCCCTCTGAGAGAAAGGAACACACAGACAAAAAAAAACAGTAAAGTATTTGCAAAAATGTTCCTATGTTCCACATCTAATGTAATAATTAGAAAGAGGTAAAGACAGACTGTGTGCTAATTTTACAGGATTCTGGCTAAATTCTGCCTGACCTTGTGGAAATTCTTTTTACTGTGATCTGTGGGCCATAATTCTTCCCCTGTACCATGGTTTTTCCGATAGAGCGCACCATGGGCAGTGTGTAAACTCTAGGGGCGAGCAGCGGTCTCAGCTGACCCTGGACTATACCCCACGTACCAGCATTGTAGCGCGACATGCAGCTCTAGAACAGAAAAATGCACTATGATTGCATCATCACAAATCATAAATACAATCATAACAGTTTGTGTCCAACAGACAGGTTCACCTACAGTGGAAGATAACACTAGGAAAATGAGATAAAATGTGAGAACATGAGTTAAATAACTACAATTTTAATGTGTGTGCATATACCTGGTTGTTGGGGCTGAGGTTGAGCAGTCTCCATGAAGAGTACATGAGGTCAGAGAAGTGGTAAAGCAGGCGCAGTCTAGCTCGCAGAGCCTCCATGCTGACCTCTCTTAAAGCACTGTATTGAGGAGGCACACACACGGGCAGGCCCAGCTGCAGAGGCACTGAAGATCCTACAGATACGGGCAGGCAGACAATGAGCTGAAATCAGACTTATGCTTACAACCCTGATCTGATACACATAGAACGTGTATGTTTGTACCTGGTGCGCGTGGCGGTACAGGTGGTGCGCTCCATGCTGCGCTGTGACAGCGTCCTGCTGAGATCTGTTGTATGTTTTTGCCCTGCAAAGCGCTGAGAAGGGTTGGCTCTCTAACATGGTTGGTGTGGCCCAAGCCCAGCTATTAACACAGATATGATAAAATGTGTTTATCACCTGGAAAACTCCCCTTCCCCAGACTTCCCCAGCATGCACACAAACACACACACACCTGTCCCTCTGAGTTGCTCCCCCAGGCATAAACATCCCCAGTTGATGAAAGTGCAAGTGTGTGTTCCGCCCCAACAGCCACATCCACTATGAACACACCCATCAGAGCAGGCACCTGCTGAGGTCGGTTATGATTTCGTGCTCGGCCCTCCGGCAGGCCAATCAAACGATCTGTCACATTAGAACAGAGATGAGGACAAAATTTTCAAAAGCTAAGAAGTTATTCTAAAACTAAGCTATTTTATATAAGTTGTTATTTTAAACACTTAATTTGGAATCAACACAGACAATATAGTCTTAGTTTACATGTCGGAGATTCAAATTAATAGATATATTGCAACAGTCACTGTTTTACGAAAGCAACATGGCACTGCAGTATATTCTATATTGTGACTATTATCAGCTTAGAGGTACATATAGTAGCTCTGTGAAAGATAGTTGTTTTTCCTAAATTTGATCATTTAGACCATAGACTGCATCTTGTTCCATAGTAATTAATTAAAGCTCACCTTAATAAAGGAAAATGTGAATCCATGTGTGCGTGACTTACCCTGTCCAAAAGTGTATACGTTTCCATCTTTGGTCAAAGCAACAGAGAACTGAGTCCCACACGCCACCTTCTTTATACCAATTCCACAAAGAACATCCACTTTCTGTAAAACAACACACCTCATCACACATTTTGCAAAGACCAGGAGTTTATCTGAGTGTGTTATAGATCACATCGTGTTATGAGATGTATTAGGCTTTTTCTCCTGTTTTTTCTCAAAGAGATGTGCAAGCACCTGTGGAGATGATTTGGCTGTGGAGTTTCCCAGTCCAAGTTTGCCATAATCTCCATCACCAAACGCCCAAACAGTCATTCCATCAGCTGATACTGCCAGAGTGTGATTCAGCCCACAAGCAACCTACATATATACATGTTTAAATAATTATATATACACACCCTATATCAATGTTGTATTAGTAATCTACATTTTTATTAAATTTAATTTTAAATGAATTGACCAAATAATGAATAAAAAACAACCAATTAGAGTCCAGCATAGATGGGAATTCCTTCAATACTGGTTAAAAATCTTCCCAGGTTGAGACCTCAAGAAGCTGGATGATAAAATGCCAACTGCCAATTGCCAATTTTATATATATATATATGGAAATCAACCCCACAATGCTCTCTCATTGTAAGTCACTTTGGATAAAAATATCTGCTTAATGGATTAACGTAAATGAACATGTACATGAGTATATAAATGGATATTCACTATAGCTATAATTTTACCTGTCCAACCTGGTGCCCCTCCAGAGCACTGACTTTTTCTGGCAGTTTTTTGTTAGAGGTGTTACCCAGACCCAGTCTGCCATAATCTCCATTACCAAAGGAAAAGAGCTTTCCATCAGCAGTCACCACAGCTGAATGCTTGAAGCCACAAGACATCTGCGCACAATTATACAAACTCATTGCACACTTTATATACAGAGGAGAATTAGCTATTGGGTATGAGTGTATGTAAATAAGAAAGATCAGCTCAAATAAGCATAAATGTGAAAATGCATTATGTCAAAGGTGTTTCTGACCTGCACCACCTCCTCTCCCTGCAGCGCCTCTATCTGCCGTGGTCTGCGCTGTCTGTCACTGTTGCCATGGCCCAGTTTCCCATAATCTCCATCTCCCCAGCTGAACACCTCTCCACTCTCAGTTAAAGCCATTGAATGGCCATCAGATCCACAGGAAGTTACCATCTGGGTCACTACAAATCCTGCACAAACATCACATTGATCTTAACACTTTCAGTGTATAGTTCAAATGTTATATACTGTATTTTAGGCTTATTTACTGGTATTAAGATCAACCTTGAGTAGTCCTATCACATGTTGATAATTGAGCACTACAAATGCAATGTGTTCGCATGCATTACTAACTACCTCTGACTGTGGGTTCAGTGATCTGATCAAAAAAAACAAAACTTCTCAAAGTTTGTGTGGATGATTGTTGCATGCCTTGCAGAGCTGATATGACAGTGAGGACGTGCAGATCATCTGAGTTTCCTTGTCCGAGGCGTCCGTAACTTCCCTCTCCGCATGCAGACACTGTTCCATTAGCCTGGATCACAAATGTGCAGTTCTGCCCACAAACAACCTGACAATACACAAATGAGTGAAACAAACATTTAACACATTTTACAACATGTTATTCAATCAGGCCACTTGTGTAAATGCTTATATACACTCATTGCAAATACATTGCCTTTATACATATCATTAAAGCATAAAAGTCAGAAGAGGGGTAAGTGAGGGGGGGCTACGAGCAGAGCTTAAACTAATCTCTTCAAACCTGCTATTCCCAGTTGTGTTCGCTCATTGAAAGTTTTCAATTTGATGCTGGATTGTAGACCTTTATCTGCCTAGGGAGTTTACATCAATTGATATTATTGCTGTTTATGCTCCATCACAAGCTAATGCTAGGATGCATTTCTTTGCATTTCTAGCAGGCATTTCTTTGTCCACTGCGATTGCTAAAACAGTCTATCCTGTATGCTCAGAGATGGTACCATTCCCAAGAAACAGCAGTGTAAATGATTATCATCCAGTTGCCTATAATCATTATTAAATGTTTTGAGAGGC
Organism: Botia almorhae; assembly: GCA_036877575.1. Classification (NCBI taxonomy): domain Eukaryota; kingdom Metazoa; phylum Chordata; class Actinopteri; order Cypriniformes; family Botiidae; genus Botia; species Botia almorhae. The sequence goes on along the minus strand of JAZGTJ010000108.1, from coordinate 201,827 downwards.
TGATTCCCACTCATATGCAGGTTGTCATTCTTGCTGATATGGATCAATATCAATTCGCATATTGGTCCAACAGATCAACGAATGACACAGTCATAAGACAAGAGCAAAGACAAGAGACACAGTCATAAGACAAAAGCAAAGACAAGAGATTGTACTATTAGCATCAGTTTCTTGTATTTTATTTATTTAAAATAGTAGGTTTAGGGTTATTTTTTTATTGGTTTTTAGATTCATTTATTTTGTATTTTATGTACTTAATGGACATTGTCTGAGGAGCTGCTTAATGAATTTGTCAACTTTTTGAAAATAAAGAACAAATCAATTAATCAATCACATACCTGTTGGGCCTGAGAGAAAGAAGGAGTGAGAGTTGGCACCAGAATGTTTCGCCCAGCCTCAGCGAGCTGCCCGTGCCTACCAGCGCCCCATAGAAACACATCACACTTCCCTCCAAGGTGCCAGTCCTTAAAGACACAGTACATTTAGGCCTTTACGTGTTTTGACTAGTGATCATGCATTAGTATTTGCTTTCTTGTGTTAGTATTTGAAAGTGAAGTGAAAGTGACCTATTTGTCAGATATGGTAACCCATACCCGAAATGTGACCTCTGCATTTAACCCATCACTGGTGAGCGGTGAACACACACTGCAAGTCGTGAACACACACACACCCGGAGCAGTGGGCAGCACATTACTGTGCCTGGGGAGCAATTGGGAGTTAGGTGCCTTGCTCAAGGGCACTTCAGTTGCAACCCCCCAGTGCTGGAATCGAACCAGCAACCTTCTAATTACAAGTTCAACTCACTAACCAGTAGGCCACAACTGCCCCTAGGTATTTGCTCTCACCTCTGGTCTAGAGGTGGCCCAAGACATGATCTGCTCATCCAACCCAGACACCCATTTGCTGTTGTCCTGTGTGAGAAAACAAAAGGGCTAGTGAGTTACATGTGCACACCTCATCTTTTAGGACCTCCTCAGTCATTCTTGATTATTTTATTTTTATTTTATTTTTTTCCCTTGATTATTTAGTTTATTTAACATAAACCCTGCTGTTTGATTGGACGTGTTTATCTATTACCATCAGCAGTGCCAGTTTGTCCTTGGCCACGGGCTCCAGATCTGGTACAATGAAAGACTCAGGAAAGGTATGTCTACGTGCAAGGGCCTCAGCTGTTTTAACGGTGGTAGAGAAGCAGTGGAGCCACGCCCACTCGCTGCTTGCCCAGGAGCCAGGGGAGGGGGAGGTAGAGGTGCTGGGCTCAGGTGGGCAGTGAGCTAGGTGAGGTGGGACAGGAGGGTGACACAGCAGAGCATCCAGCTGAAGACCCACTGCCAGAGATGCCAGGCACTGCATGTAAGGACTGTGTACAAGCTGCTCTCCGCAAACCACATGAGGCTAGGGTAGGCAATAAATGGGGTCAGATAAACTGGAAAGGCTTCAATTCAGTAATAGAATTAGTTAAACTACTTAGTATTACCTAGTTTTTAGTATTACCTTCTCATATGCATACTGCTCCTGTAGCATTATGGGAAGTCTCTCCAGGAAGGCTCTCATGCATGGAGCCATGTTCAATCCCACAACACCCTGTTTCTTCAGAGCTGTGCGGCAGGTTGCTAACACATGATTGGTCGCCATGTACTCTGCTGAGCAATTAACAACCAACACATCCTACAGAAGAAATACATAATTCAGTAAGCAACATTTTTCTGTCTGACACAAATCCATCAAAATCATCACATTCCTCATTGAAATAAATAAAAAAATGAACTGAAATGGAAACATTCAGGAATTTCCTACCATTGAGCGATTGGAGCAGACAGCTACGCCTACATCAGGAATCCAAACAATGTTGTGAATAGCTCCTGACCCAGCAACTACTGTCTGCAACACTGATCCATCCTACATGTACAAACACAGACAAATTAATCTTTATTAAAACACTATGTTCATATTTTAAACCTGGTTGGGTTGTGAGTTGTATATGTTTTTAAAGACTGCGTGCGTGTGTGACAGAGACTGACCCGCAATGACCAGATGTTCAAAAGTCCACCAACCCCCCCAGACACCAGAGCCAGCCCATCTGGACAAAACGCTACTGTCCGAACAGGAGTCATGTGACCCCGCAGCTTGAACACACACACTGCTCCTTCACACCACTGTGGGTCCAGCTGGAGAGACACCAGATTCACAACACAAGCATTTACAGCAGCCCCAGTAAGTCTTGTTAACCCATTGAGCTTATTTAAAATGCAGACGTTATTGCATTACCATCAGTTTGGACTTGGATTCTGTTTCCCACCATGCATCAGGGCAAGCAGTGCTGTACTGAGAGTATGATGAAGGGTCCTGTGGTACCGTCCACACAGATACCAGACCGTTCTGACAACAACTGTAACACATAAAAACACAACAATACACAATGAACCGTATTTAGATCATACATTTTTCTTGCATGTCACTGTATATGCTAAACAAATGGACATACGTGGCAAACATGTTGAGGGGTTTAGGTCCTTGACCAGGCAGGTTGCACCAGGCAACAGCATTGACAACAGCAGGGTGGGTGATACTTTGCAGACACGTCCAACTTTGCCCCAAACCTGTCCCGGATCCTGTCCACAGACGCACAACCTCCTCTTTGGCACAGCTTATTAACACCTGTCCACCTGGAGCCCAGCGTAATGAACTAATGCTTTCCTATATGCACAAGTGACAGAAGACAAGAATTTCAATGGACGAATATTGTAACGTGTGAATGCTACGTGTTTGTATATTTCATTAATTATGATAACGCTAACCTTGTGAGCATCAATGACTACCACAGATCCATTTTCTAATGGCTCTTTAGAGCCAATCAGAAGCTTTCCATCAGCATATCCAACTGCAAAGGGGCGGTCCTCACTGTACCACGCAATCTGCATCACAGCCACTGTAAAGAACAACACCAAGCACAGATTCTTGTTTAATTACAGATACTTACCAAAAACAGACAGTTCTTTACAGTTCTTTAAGTACAAGTATACTCGATAAGTACAATGTATTTGTTTAGGTGTTAAGGTCAGTACCATCTTTCCTGAAGCAGTGTTGAAGTTCAGTTCTCTGCATGTCAGAATCATCCAGAACCTCAAGTAGGCCCAGTGTGCCATCCATACGGCCAACTAACAGCAGCTCCCGAGGTTCCCCACCCCATAGAGACCCTGCCTCTTCTTCTGGCCAAGCTAAGGACGACACCCAATGAGGTTGCATGTCCAATGTGGCCTTCCCACCTAAGGAGCAAACACAATAGATATCTTCTAAGCATGTGTCAAACATATTTACCATTGCACTATACCACATGCTCTTTGACAGTATCATTATACAATGTTATTAGCTTTGTTATTAACTTTTTAGTAATGTTATTATCTTAGTGACTTACCACTGACTTGCCAGATGTTAACAACTTTCTCCATGGCAGCAGCCAGGTACTTCCCACTGACGCTCCAGGCCACTGGAGCCAGGTTTGGATCACCTGGTGACCCCAGATTACTTAAATACTCCTCCGAAGTGTCACTGCTGACGAGATAAGAAAACATAACTATGACCTTGCAAGTGACAGTTTAAGTGGGTGAAGAACAAGCCTGATGGCTGTAATATATCAAAGTGTGAGAAAGAGAGGAACTCACACTTTGTTGAAGACACATGTCTGCTGAAGAGTGTACTGGGTTTTGGTCACATTCCAAATGCGGACTGTTCCATCACTCCCACTGGTGGCCAGGAGGCCTTTTTTACTACACCATCCACATGTGATTACCTACAAGAGACAAAAGGATAAACCACTGGTAAATTTAAAACCATCCAGCTTTTATCTAAACATAAATCTTTTTAAGGGCATCATATATACACTCCCAATGTGGACCATGTTCTAGAAGATCCTGCACCCTCTGTATTCTTATATGAAAAAGGCAATCCCAGAATGGACCGTAACGAGCAAGTACAGTACGTACAAGATGCAGAAAAAAAATTGTAAAGAATTGTAAGAATTGTAAAAATTATTATAAATCAATTCAAACTGATTTTTTGTGTTTGCTGTGCATTTATAGGCTTATTGGGAATATCGTACCTTTAGTGTGGCTACATGCATAGCATATCGAAATCAGATAAAGAATGTTTAAAATCAGCCACCTATGAGCTTCCATAATAGTTTGAATATTTAGAAGGCAGCTGCAAAACATCTCTCTAGGTTTTGGAACAGAGCTTTGGATCAGAAAGCTGAAGGAATCATACCCTGCTCTGATGAGCCTCTAGCCTGAAGGTGGACCATTTCCGCAAGTCTCCTGCCACGTCGGCAAAGGTCTGTGGGCGGCTCTGGTTGTCTCGGTCATGAGCGGCCAGTGTGCGCACCAGCTGCTGCGCGGCCCATTGCCGGTGCTGTGACGAGAGTCGAGACGAGAGGCAACACGCTGCCAACGCATTTGCCAGCTCCAATGGGCCTACAGCAAGGGGGGCACAGGAAAGGTGGGCATAGAGAGGCGATATTAACCCTGCGACGACCGAGTGGAACAAAGCCAGGCCGTAAATAAGAAAACACACAAAACATACACACGCACACAGATGGGTAAACAGGCACACAACAAAAAAAATTGTGAGAATGTGAGAAAATTAAATGGTGGTGATTGGCTGCAACACAGAAAAGTATCTAATTAACCCACTGCTGTCAAATCAAACAAATCAAATATCAATAGTGAAATTAACCCAATAAAAAACAAACAATAACAAAAGACAAATAAAAGAAAAAGACAAGCATTCTCATGTGAAAGACATGTTCACTGACCTCTTTTTTCCAGTTCAGCCTTGTCGTAGCCATGTCGAAGTTTGGCACCTTTATCAGCAAGTAGGGCCACCAGAGCCTGAGTCACCACAAAATTAGGTGATGTCACCAACTTGTTCTCTTCAGCCACACCCCTCAGGAAACTGGGCAGGAATTTTCTTTGGATAGGATCATCTACTGTGGTGAGATTCATTCCTGTAGCAGCTGATATCAGATTCTACAGATGTAAAAAGTAGAACACAACAAGAGGAGTGAGGTGCATCACTTTTTTATACCTCCAGTAAATCTCTAGATATTTATCTAATTGTACAATAAAGAAAATTATTATATACTGTGTTTTATTATCATTTAATATCTGCTAAACTGACATTCTTGGACTCTGTCTACAGTTTACAGCTTTCATTTACTCATGGGCTAAAAATTTACTAAATTTCTCTGGTAACATTTGGCAACCTGCGTGCACAGTTGAACAAGAAGTTTTGCAGCGCTGGGGCTGTTTGATGCCAGGCAACCGACGGCAGTGCTGAGGTACGCCAAACAGGAGATGGGTTTGGTGGGCTTGCTGGCCCCACGTGGGCGCTCAGAGGATCCAGGGCCTAATGCAAGACCTGTGGAAAGTCCAGCCCTACCTGCCGCGGCTAAACACATCAGACGGACCAGAGTCCTAATGTCTGTTAAGCCTAAAGACTCCAGTCCTGCCGCCAGACTGCAACTAGATCCACTGAAGAGCAGAAAGATACAATTTAGCATACAGAAATATAAATATACACACACACAGAGTTGCTGCTTTTATGAGCAGACACATAATGCAGCACACACCTAACTGACAACAGAGAAAGTGCTCTCATGACCATTGTTCTGGCCAATAGGACTTGTGCAGCTGCAGTGACTCTCTTCAATGCCACCAGACGATCAGCAGATGTCTGCAGGCTAGCTGCCTGCTCCCCCAGAGACAATCGACCTGAAGAGCTCTTATCCACTGAGCTCTGGCAACCTATGAAAAGATTATTTTAAATAATATAATATCACAGCTTAACATAACAGCGTTTCCATTTTACAATTCAAATAAATCCTGATTTACAAAATCAAGTCCCAATTTTGCAATGAATATGGTAGTTCACTCTAATGAACTATACCATGTTACATGTGTGGCAAATACCATTTCAAATGGTCTTCAATGACAATCTCAGCATGAGAATGCTCTTCTTAATCTTACCTATCTGCAGTAGAGTCTCCTCCATGCTGTTGGTGGCAGTCACCATGGCAACTGAGGCTCCAAGTGGGTCAGTGTCTGGAAAATGGACGGCCTCAGGGACGGGTTTGCGTTCACTGAGACCCAGCGGAGCCGAGAGCATCTCAAACTCCTCCTCACCCGTCAGACGCTCTGCATCATCTACGTCCAACATGTCCCAGTCTTCTGTGGGATAAAACCACTTATTCAGAGCAAAAGCAGTACAACATCAGCAGCAGTAGAAAAGTTCTTAAAATTCTTAAAGGTGATGTGAGTATTTTCTAATTAAAATACTTTCTCTATTCCCAGCTTAAAATGCTGATAAAAACATATTTTTCGTAATTTGTTTGCAATATCTTTTGGTTTCATAAAATTACACCCTTCACCTTTCAGTGCTTGTTCTTGCATTTATTTATTTCATGTGTATAGTGTGAGTTGATTGAAAAAGGAAGTTTTTGATACCTTCATACACACTGTCTTGCTTTCCCAACAGATCAGGTGCTTGACCTTTATACCTGAACAACACAGATCAGTGGGAACCGTTATATTCATCTCACACAATATCAAGTATGATAGTAAACACAAACGTCTGCCCTTAATTGCACACTCAAGCTCACCTCTCTGGCAGTGGTCCTTTGATCTTGCTCTTCATGTTAAGGTATTTCTCTCTGCAGCTGCCACAGAGCAGGTAATACGGATTCCCGCTTCCACACTCCCCTCCGAACCAGCCGTCTACATAGGAGCCGTTGCTGCGGTAACCCTGGCGGTTGGCACTGCGGCCGCAGCCCGGGTGACTCTTCTTCATGTGCTGGTTGAAGCTGGACACACTCACGCCGCAGAGCTCACACACCACCACCTCATCACGGTCCTCAGACTCACACACATGCTAACACACACACACAGGAGGACAAGACATAACCAAGCTGAGGTCAGATAGGACAGTACGTCTTAATTTGGTTTACATGAGAGCACATTGCCCTGCCGAGAAGACCCATTGTGTCTTGAATGCTAATAAAATGGGATGCTTGTGTGCTAATCTGCTAACTATGGTTTTTACCAGCTAACTAGCCAAACCAGCAAAACTTGCTTTGATTAACCCACATCCCCAGCAAGACTATGCTTATTGACCAGCATACATTGCAAATCAGCACTAACCACCCTAAACCACCCGGGACTAGAATGAAAATTCACATGGGTCTTTTCAGCAGGACGAGAACACAAACAAACTTTACAGGATAAACTTTTGCATAACACATACTTTAAGCATCCCATCAAGCCTCCCAGTATTAATATATGCTGCTTCCTTGCTGTACCAGCAAAGCATGCACCAGTAATAGCGTGACAGTGCGTGAGAGTAAGCTGATTAGCTGACAAGTGAAGTCTGTTTGTGCCTGTAAGTGCTGGTATGTGTGATCACTTGTGGGCAGGTGTTTATAGCCATGCATTGGCATTTAAGGGGAGTAGTAAAGCAGCGGCAGCCCCAGGCTGCTGTCACACACACCCATGTTGGCCAGTCCAGTACCTCTGGGATCCACATTCCCAGAATGTCGGAGTCCGAAGCCAGCTCCTGAGTAAACATGGCCTCCATGGCTTCCTGATCAAGCTCCAGCTCCAGCTCTTCATCTAAATTGAAGTCATACAATGCTCCTAGAGGGCCAGACTCCTGCTGCAGTCCAGAGCCTTCTCGACGGGCCTGTGTTCGATGGGCCTGCACTGACCGGTACAGTCCAGCTACACAATATAACACTGTATTAGTTATGTGTTCATGCAGGCATTTTTAAGACTGCTGGGTGTTTTGATAAATGACTTACCTGCACGAGCTAGTAAAGTGCGTGCAGCAAGGTCAAAACGGTGCTTTCTGCTGGCCGCAGAGCGCCCCCTGGGAGTGGGGCCAGCGGAGGCAGAGGCTGAATCTTGATCAACTCCTTCCGGACTATGGAGGGAGAGATTAAAGCTGCTGTTGGCAATTCTTTGGGAATACCAAGCATAAAGTGTCTCTACTACCTGACGCTTAACTAGGATATTAGTATAGTTATAAAACTAGTCAGTCTCTCCAGAAAGTCTTATCAGAAAGTCTCTCCACTGGTGAATCATTATTAAGGTTGACAATAGACTGGTCTTTGGAGTGACCTTCTGAAGTGAGCAAAATGGCTAAAATCTCACAACAACTTCAACAAAAATTTAGATGCATTTTGTTTTCTTGACAGTTTAAAGCATTTATGCGACTTTAGACTTAAAGGTTAAACATGACCAAAAGAATGACCCAACAAATGTTTAGTAGGGTAAAGTGACGTTTGTCAAACTATGAGTCATGTCACACACTGTATGTATCACACTATACCTCTCATTGAATCCCTCCTCCATCTCTGGAGCATCAGCATTGGGGATGTCTCCAGGTGAGCGTAGGTAACTCCTCTCTGTGCTCTTCCCCCCTCCTGCAGCACCAGAGCAGGGATCTGCAGCTTCCTCAGAGTCTGCCGTCCCCGGGTGGTCGATCATCCACATTGCAAGCACAGTGATGTTCTGAGCATCTGCCTCACCACGTGCACCTGCAGACCAAGAGAACATACTATAAGTAACTGGAGAACATGATTCTCCAGAGGAAGAGATTCTGACTCAAAGGTACCTGTTGCCTCCAAAGCTTTCATGATCTGTCTGAGTGAGAAGCCCATTTCCAACAGTGGAACAGCGATGGCTGGAGGTGGTGGAGATGTGGAGAGACGACTGCTGGGGTCTGATAATGCTTGAAACAAAAATACACACACATGCAGATTTGTGCAGGGCTGACCCCAAAAGTGTGTGTATGTATACATGCATATATAGTGAAGTTTAAAAAATTGAGACCAAGGGTGGAGTGGGAATACCTGTTCTTTGCATTAGGTAAATTTGGATTTGACCCTAATTTCATTTCTTGGATTTGACTACTGCTTTCCCATCTGCCTCAGTGCATACCAATGGTGTTCGTTCACTACCCTTTTTCCTCCAACGGAGGGCACGTTTCGTCCTTGTTATTTAATGTAGCTATTGAACCTTTGGCCATCTGGCTTCATAGTCATGATGCATTTAAAGGTATTGTCTGCCATGGCCAGGTCCATAAACTTTCTCTTTATACGGATGATTTGTAATTGTATGTCTCTGACCCTTTAGATTCTCTACCTCCTATACTACATATTCTGGACCAGTTTGGACGCCTTTCAGTGTATAAGTTAAATTTTTTTAAAGTAAGTTTTCATAAATCAAATGGCTAAAATCTCTTCCTATCTCTTCATTCCCCTTTAAGTTAGCTTTGGATAGGTTTGAATATCTGGGCATATTTATAACCAATTCATTTGAAGACTTGTTTTTCAAGAATTTTATAACACTTTTTGACCAATATAAATTAGATTTTAGATTTAGATTTGGCTTGCACAAAGCCTCAATTTACATGCCAATTTTAAATAATTATTTATTTCCCCCATCCCTTTCAGACCATATCTTCAATATTTGGGCAAGTAAGGGTCTTTGTAATTGAACGACCTGTATGAAAAATACATTTTCTCTTCTTTCTCTTCCTTATCAATTAAATTAAATCTTCCTAATAGTCATCTTTTTCATTTTTTTCAAGTGAGGCACTTTATTAAAAAGTTATTATGTCATTATTAAAGTCATGGCCTTTACCACTTTGTTAGCCATTTTCCACCTTGAGAAAATCAGATACTCTTCCAAAGGATCATTGAGATCCTTTTATAACATATGGAGCCCTGTACTGGGTACTATTGGGAATGTAAATGTAACATCTGGACCTTCTCTTTAGAGACTTAGTAGTGAACCATTTGACTAGACCTTAATTTTATTTATTTATGTATGTATTTATTTAATTTGTATGTGGCCTTTGGGAAGGGTTGCGCGTGGGGCTTTTTTGCTGTTGATTTGTTTTGTTTCTCGTTTTTTCTTATATTAGACATCTTGTTCATTTTGTAACTGGGGAATTACACTTTATATGTCTGCAAAACTTAATAAAAAAAAACAAGACCTAGTGAAAATACTTTTACTATAAAAATACTATTTTTTTAAATGTTTCCTTTAGTTGACGAAACATCTGTGTTGGTTCCTAAAATGTATACACAGTACTGTACATGAAGTGAGTGTGTTTATACCTGTTCTGCCTGTGGTTCTGGCAGGTTGGGACTCCGGTGATGTGAGGCTCTGTCTACGGCCATGCTCATCTGATGGCGAGGTGGGCAATGATGAGACGGGAGGGGTCTGAGCTCTACGCACTGGCAGCAGGGTGGTTGTTGGGTAGCTGGAGAACATCTGCCTGCTCCCACATACACATGCAGATCAATCAGACAAAAGAGTTGAAGAAACATGTAACAGTCTCAATGTTCACACAGACACAAAAAGGGCCTTTGACAAACATCTTATGTACCTGAGAAGGCTGAGGGGCATCACTCCAGGTGACTCAGAAGCTGGAGCGGTCTCAGCATCAGTAACAGGTGTGGTTGCCGTGGTAACAGGTGTGGTGGCTGTGGTGGTGTCTTCCAGTGAGGAGCTCATGAAGGAGGTGCTGCTGGAAGCTGAGGGGGAGGTGGTAACTGGAGTCTGAAACGGCTGCTCTCCCTCTAGCTCCTCACACTCTGTATCAACTACAATACACAGAGAGTGTATGAAGAGAACAGCATACTCTGATCATAGGAATGCCATCTGTGATCTAAAGCTTGTGGGTTTATATGTATCAGATGTGTGTATTATGTTTTTCCTGTACCTGGTTTGGCACTCTGGCCTTCCTGTTCTTCAAGCAGGCTATTGACCACCAGTTTATAGATCATGGCCTGTGCCCGCTCCAGGTCTGCCAGCCCAAGTGCTCTTTTGATGGGAGATCTCATCACTGCCCGTTTTACCATGTGTCGCATCAGAAACTGCAGAGCGGATCGCAGCTCCGCCTCCTCCTGGCAGACGTTTATGCCAGGGCTGGCACAATCTGCATTATGGCTGCTGTCAGGCATCACTTTTGGGATCAGCAGCAGTTCGGCATATTTACTACAGCTCAGGAGAACGCTCAAAGTCTTCATCGCTCCCAGATACAGATACGACAGCTGCACTGCATGCACCTCCACCTGTGCAGCCGCCTCCTGCAAGTTTCCCCGCGAGCCCGCCATCTCCTGCAGCCTGCGGCGTCCCTCTGCTGGAGCCGGCTGCGTGCTGTCCTGCGAGTAGGTTGCCAGTTCGCTCTCAGAGTGGGAGTTGGAAGGCATGCGAGCTCGAACCTCATCTAAGCTATGAGAAACACGCAGGTCTCCCGTTCCCTCCTTCGGCTTGGTGCGAGGCTCACTCTCGCGTTCCTCCTGGGGTTCGTGCCGGTGTTTGCGGTCATGCCGGCGAGCCAAAGTGGGTTTGGATCCATCATCCTGCAAGCTCGCGAGGGCGGTGAGGTCCAGCAGCAGAGCTGCCGTAAGTCCGCGGAAACGGGACACGTCGAATGGCAGAGGCTCAATCGGCTCCAAGTTATACAGCGGCGTGTCACTGGGCGACCAAAAAGTGGGGAAGCTTCAATGACAAGGAGTGACAAACCAAAGAGAGAGAGGAAGAGAGAAAGTGAGGGAGCAGGGAGGAGGGCCAGGGACATGCAACGTCATGGAGCTAATGTACAGGAAAAGAGCAATGAAATGATTAGGGAGGAAGAAAAGTGGACGAAGAACTTAAGGAGAGCCCCAGAGAATGGGAGACCTCAGGGAAGTAGAATTGAGATAAGAGTAAAAACTAAAAAAAGGCCTCAGTTTGACAGAGATCTCATATCCAGAATGCAATAAACCACACATACAGACACCCATCTCTCACCTGATAGTGATCTCTGCCTCATCCCACTGCACCTTGGCTGAAGTGCTCCCCTCCTTCACCACACCCAGCAGAGTGGCGTGTCTCCCTGTCTGCCTATGCACACACCGTCCCCCCATCCTCAACCCACCGTCTACTCCCCCTATTATAGCCAACACCGGCCACACCTGGTGGCACAGTGTTCGCAGATGAACCTCTGACAGCTCTGCCAAAGCATGTCGTCCGCTTCTTCCTCTCTCCTCCTCTCGATCTTCTTCCTTCTCATCCTGCTCTTCTCGGCTCTGAGCCGAGCGGCTCTTGCGCAGTCTGGTGGACCCTGCTGGAGGAGCCCCTTCCCGCAGACAGCCTCTGATCTGTTGGAGGCGCTGAAGAATGCTGCGATTGATGGTTTGGGTCCAGCGCTCAGAGCGATGTAAAATCCGGACCAACTGGGTGGTGGCTTCTGCGAGGACAGTGGAGACGGGGCTGCAGATCGGGTCACCAGGTAACAGGTCACGGGGTGTGCCCCTCATCTGCATGTCACAGATTTTTACCTGCAAGGTAAAGCAGTCAGGTATTAGACTGACCATCAAACAGTAATAATGCAAATACAGATACAGCAATCAATGTCCATTTGCATTATTTTAGATAAGTAAAGACATGAGGTCAGTACCACTTCAGCATCCACTACTGTATTCTTACAGTCATCTGATTTTCATCCACTTAAGGGAAGCAATTTGCAATGCCACCAGGAAGCTATTACAGTCAAACAAAACCAAGTCCTATCTACTTGAATGGGGAAAATCACCCCACCCCTAATTTTCGCTAGTAGTTTTATTACTGGCTATTAGTAATTTTAGACTGGCTCTTTTTAGTGAAAGACTGACTTCGTTGAGTGGCCATACTGAGTGTTGCTCTTTCCCCCATTCAGTTAATTCGGTAAAGAACAAAGAATCCTGTTAATATCTATAATTTTTGCTTTCATCTTGGTCTTACCTTCTCGCCTGGGTTGCTGCTGTAAAACATGACACAAGGGTACAGCTCTGTAGCATCAACATCCTCAAAAGCCAGTTTGGGTTCCTGCCACGTAAAGCAGCATGGTTTATCACATAAACATGATACTAAGTTTATGAAAGGCAGTGAGAGGAATTCAGGTAAGTGTTTTACAGCTTAGCTATTAGATGTGAATTGTGAAAGTGGTTGACTTGTGTGTGTTTGTGAGTGAGCTGCACCATACCTCTCCATTCTTGCCAAAGGACACAGTCCTGGCCTCCATGTCCAGCACACAGGTGATATAGTCTCCCTGTGTGTAGCTGGACAGTGTGAGTGTCTGCTCTCCATTATGGTAGAGGTTGCCACTGTATGCACGGTAAAGCCACATATCTGCTGTTGTGCGATGGTTGAAGTCGTGCACAGGCCAGCGTGACACACCCACACACGTGCCCTCATTACCACGGTTCTCCTTCACGATGTAGAACTTTTGAAATAAACACACATACGCTTATACACCTGGCTGTTTACAGACAGCACCAAATAAAGTAGTGTAGACAGACCCTAACACATTAGGATATTATATTAGGATATTTTTAGGTATTAGGATATCAGCTTGAGTGGATGTATGTGCATAAAAAAAACAGTACACAACCTTCCACTGATAACAGCCAGAGGAAATGCCAGTGGAGGCCAGGCCGTAACCCTTGCCTCCACTACCATGTGTCAATCCCTGTCCACTTTCCACCACACAGCACTGTGCCTTCTCTGGGTCAAAGGTCACTTCCTGTATCGGTAAATTTTCTTCTTCCTCCTCTGTCTCACCCTAAAACAGATGTTAGTGTTGCAGTGTTAGTGTTGTATGAAGCAATAAAACAGTGGATAAACCTTTCTGACTTCAAGGCCCCCCATTGTCCACAAGAGTATCCGAATGCCCCCAAACACACAAATACTACACAATGAAATATTTTAGATCTTGACATAACAACAAGATGCACATTCATTATAATTACATTTTTGGTTGTTTAAACTTATTTTTGTACATATTATAATGCTTCTGGATGTTTGTTGAGGCCCTCTAGCGTGCCCTAGGCCCTTGATTGAGGAACAAAGCACTAAAAACCTTCATTACAAATAACCAACTGTATCTCCCCTTACCTGTATTTTGAGCTCCTGCTCTCTCTCTTTTAGCTGGATGGTGTGTTTGGCCTGAGCAACAGGTGCTTCCCACATACAGTCAGACAGCAGTGAGAACAATCTCTCTACAACCTACCACACAAGTGAATAAAACATTGAAACACACTATCACTGATAAAGACCATGATACAATACAATTTGAGGAGCCAGACCTGGGTCATCTGATGGTCCTCCACACTGCTCTCACAGGCAGGAAGTACAGCTTCCAGAACATGTAGAGCTAACAGCCGTGTCCTCAAATTACCAACCAATGGAATACCTGAAAAGTACATACATTTAACTAACCCTTAAACTTGAATCTCACACAGACACATATAATTAATGAAGTGCTTTTACCAGAGCAACATTTCTGAGCGGCAATGTTAAGAAGGACTTCAGTCCATTTGGGAGAGGCCATCTTGGACTGGATTGCTTTGGAAGAGACAACTCGACGCAGAAACACCAGAAAGTCTCCAAGGTGCAGCTCTGCAGTGTGTCTCTTGCGTAATAATGCTAAAATACAGATTATAGAAACATAATTAGAAAACTTGTAATATAGGAAACTTTTTTTGTGACTTAATGAGTGTGTGCAAGCTCTGAGAGTCATACCTCGAAAATCTTTCTTTTGAGCATCTGCACAGTCGTCTGTTTTCTCCTGCAGTTCTGGACTTGCACTGAGTGTGCTTCCAGCAGCTTGAGACAGCAGGGTCTTCAACTGACTACACAAGAGGTCCAGCAGCGCTTGAACCACCTTAGGACTCAACCTGTCCGCATATGTCCTGTTAGAAAGAAGGAACAGAGTAAGTGTGGGTTACTCTGATGATTATGTTCATGGTTAATTTTGCTTTAACAACGTTTAGACATTACTAGAGACCATAAATTGTGTTTGTGAAGACTTACAAAGGGTGAGTCTAAATAAGCACCTGATTTCAAAATATAAGGCAGTTGAATTTTATCCAGTTATAAAAAATGCTGTACCCTGTACTAATGGCTAGTATCTGTAGCAATCTGGTGCTGGCCACTTTAAGAGCAGTGCTGAGCTGAGAGCCCACAGGCTTGTGCAGAAGCTGCAGTGTCTGTCCAAGAAGAGTTTCTGTGCCACAGAGCTGTGAGAGAACATCCAACAAGCCGCTGGAGATAGCCAATGATACATCGACAGGCTGGTATCGCACACTCAGAGCAAAGACTGTCACCAACAGCAGTCTCTGCTGGGCCTCTAGAAACACATACAATTGTAAATATATGAATATACGTTCAGCAATAATATATATATAAATATATATACACACACACATGTATAGACAACACACACACATCACCTATGTGTGTGTGTTTGCTTAAATACGTCACCTATGTGGTGCTTGTTAGCTTGCAGGGCTCTCTCTAATGTGATGGAAAGTTGCTGGTATATCTTATGCACAGCTGTTTGGATGTCCATTTGTAAACTTTTCTTGGCTGCTCTAACTCCATCCTAGAAAGACAGACAAAGCATGTGTTAGCACCTCAGGCCATGGATATGTCAAATCAAAATTCTCTTATCCAATGCAAGAACAAATTGAATTGCTTAAAGTGCAGTAAGTATAGTGACTGCTGTAACGTATATATGAAGATCAATATTGGTTCAAACCAGTCTTGTCTATTTGTGGGTCCTGGTTTTCTTTCTTTCTGCATTACCTCTAATCTAAATATGTTTGAATTGATTTTTACCTGGTAGTGGTGTAGTTGGACACTCTCCCCCTTAAGTCCTCCATTGCTGACAGCACCCAGGCCAAAACATCCAGACAAAAACTGTAGTCTGACTGATGTAAGCAGAGAGGCCGAGTGAAAACTGAGGCCTGTGCGTCCAGCTCCACCCGCTGACCCTGCCTGACTGCTCTTTTCCTCCATCCCAGATATTAACACCACAATCTGATGAAGGGCCTCCAGACGCAACTACAGAAACAAAAAACAAAAAAACAAACCTAAGATGTCTCCCATACTGCAAAGGGAAGTGATTACTAATTCTAATTTATCTATTCCAGGGGTTTTCAAACTGACAGAATATTTTAGAGAAAAAAGAGAGAAGCAAGAATGGTAGAGCTGTATTTATTTCACACAAGTGTTTTCTCTTTTCATACAAAAAAATTACTTTCCAGAATGTTTATATCTGCTTTGTATTTTTTGTTTCATTACAGTCCCCTTTATCCTGCTCACTGGGGATTTTTACTCTAAGTGTAGCCAATTATTTAGATTTGAAAATGTCTTTATAATGCAACACAATTTTATTATAGTGTGACAATGATAAAACTTTAACATTTAGTTTAAATGTTTCTTTATACATATATATACACGTTTATATACACTATATTGCCAAACGTATTCGCTCATCTGCCTTTAGATGCATATGAACTTAAGTGACATGGTTTAGGAGTATGTTTATGGGAATTTCTGACCATTCTTCCAGAGGCGCATTTGTAAGGTCAGACACTGATGTTGGACGAGAAGGTCTGGCTCACAGTCTTCGCTCTAATTCATCCCAAAGGTGTTCTGTCGGGTTGAGGTCAGGACTCTGCGCAGGCCAGTCAAGTTCTTCCACACCAAACTCGCTCATCTATGTCTTTATGAACCTTGCTTTGTGCACTGGTGTGCAGTCATGTTGGAACAGGAAGGGGCCATTCCCAAACTGTTCCCACAAAGTTGGGACCATGGAATTGTCCAAAATCTCTTGGTATGCTGAAGCATTCAGAGGCTTGGATGCACCTGCTCGGCCATGGAAACCCATTCTATGAAGCTCTCTACACACTGTTCTTGACTAATCTGAAGGCCACATGAACTTTGGAGGTCTGTAGAGATTGACTGCAGAAAGTTGGCGACCTCTGCACATTATGTGCGTCAGCATTCTCTGACCCTGCTATGTCATTTTACGCTGTCATTCCTAATCTCTTCCACTTTGTTATAATACCACTGACAGTTGACTGTGGAATATGTAGTAGCGAGGACATTTCATGACTGAACTTGTTGCACAGGTGGCATCCTATCACAGTATAATGCTGGAATTCACTGAGCTCCTGAGAGCAGCCTATTCTTTCACAAATATTTGTAGAAGCAGTCTGCATGCCTAGGTGCTTTATTTTATAAAGCACACTGTGGCCATGGAAGTGATTGGAACACCTAAATTCAATTATTTGGATGGGTGAGCAAATACTTTTGGCAATATAGTGTACATATATATACACACACACATATATATTTCTTATATATAACATATACATGAAGATATTTTAGAGAGGGGTCCCTCAAAAAGGTTAATTATATTTGGAAGTCCTTGTCATCAAAGATTGAAAATCCCTGATCTAGACTATTACAAATCTTTATCCTTAGTTGCAAATTCTTAATTAATTGTATACAATTATATAAATCTAAAAATATAAATCTGTGAACATGTCTTATATAAGTCTTATATGTACTATGAAACTAGACACATATTTGGCTTAAAACTAAATTGCACACACCTCTGCTCGGCTCTGTTGCTGCTCCATGGCTGTAATAATGGCCTGTGGGCTGGTGGACACACTCTCCTCTGGTTCTTTAAATGCAGGAGCATTTCCAACATCGCCACTGATAAAGTTAACTATGTTCTCGATTAGGGCATGAAGTCTGAGTGAGTGGCTCAGATCAAGGTCTGACTCTTCATAGGACCGTGAAGAGCTGTACAAACATTCACGGGCCAGGCGTCCCCCAAACCAGTCAGCAGAGGAGTCTGGAGAACTGTAGAGGAACCCTAGAAAACACAAAAAATAATATGTTGATTCATGTATAAATCTGACAGATTTATACAGTGACAGAAACTCATAAATCTTCATTATTTAGCTGCTGTTTATGGTAAGCAGATAAAAGTTGCAATATGCAATGAATGTTTCCCCTCATTTTAACCCCATTTTATAATAACGGATCTGATGTCAGACTGGTGGTGTTCATGGTACGAAACATGTTCTCATTTACCAACAATCAAGAGAAATATATGCACATCTTTGTGATTAACATAATTCTGGGGAACATCTGCAGAATTTTGCTAAAATGTGTTTTATGTGTGCTTCTGTGACCGCAGTGTCTGTACAGCCTGTACATGAGCAAGTGTGAAAGAGTGGCAAAGATTCTGCATTTTATAGCATTTTGTTATGGCACTATTTGGGCTTCACCACAATGTGGAATGGAGCTAAACTGTAGCAGAGACAGCAGAATGCAAGCAGGAATCAAGAACAAATACAAGAAAACAGACTGACACACAGAGATGTCAGTGACACATTACATACAGGTACATACATAAAGATAAATAATAAGAGAACAGTACAGTGTGTTCCAGTGAAGTACTAGAGGGTTTAAAGGCTGAGAGTGTTGGGGGGGGGACCATTACCTCTTTTTTTAGGAGTGAACGCTAAATCCAGATCCACATTCCTCCTGGCATTCTGAAACAGGTCACACCATCAGGTTATATAACTGCAATTTACACAGTAATAGAAAAAGTAAAGCAGATAACATGGAATCAAGTTTGTGTGTGTTTGTGTGAAACTCACCAGTGAGTATCCCTCTTCATCAGACTCTGGCTGAGAGAGATCAGACTCACTCCTGGATTTTGTGAGTCTGTAACTGGGACTGCTCTGGATGGACCGACTTTCTGCTGATAGACTCTCACTCCTACACAAACACACACACAAAATAAAAAAGTTCCTGAAAATTCCTAAAAGTTCCTATAAGCTCACATAATGCACATAATCATGTCATTAAAAATTGCGACCCAAATATTCATTAGTATTACTAATGAACCAAGCTACCAGTAGTAACCACTGCTTTTAAACTAATTGCAACTGTCTCAGTCTCTAAACTGTGCTTCAGAATTAGGTCAGCACATAAGGTCTCAACTGAATAATGTGAAATCTAAAAAGTAGGTCAGGCATTCCTCGACAGGCAGAGTGGGCCGGAGCAGAGCATATGTACACTGGAGGAAAGGTAACACAGCTCAGATAGACATTCAGACTCCAGAGATAAGGGTTACAAATATAATCGATACAGTTCAACATGTTTATTAGATTTGACAGGGCATAAAGTGCATCAGGTAACTTGGTTTTACGCTATTTTGAACATAATGCACATTATAATGCATAATGATGTCACTCACCTCGTCATAAACACACCTCCATCCTGGTTTGCCCCGCCCACCAGGGGTTGCTGACTGATGTGAGCAAGCGGTGTGCTAACGGCCAGCAGAAGCATGGCACATCGATGGATGACGGCATTGCATGCAGTGGTGTAAAGATCCTGTCCTTCCTGGGTGGCGGTGCTGTTCCTGCGCTCCGGACCAGGCTGAGCCGGCTCTTCCTGTACACTTATGCTGCTGCCTCGATCCCGGTCTCTTCCTCGTGCAGCCTCCCGTGCTGAGAGGAAACATTGAAAGATTTCTGTGTTCGCCAAGACATAAGACACAAAACGGCTGGGTTAGGGAAGCAGCGTGACACAAGCGTCTATGGCTGGTTATTACACAGTGCCAATATTCGATTTCAGGTTACAGTTCAACTGTTTGTTTAGTTTTATTGATATATGTTGTGTAGTGTAACATAACACATTGTATTTACTATGGGAAATTATCGAGGATGTGTAAAAACAGATTCTTAATCAACATTCTGCTGAACTCCTGGCACTTGGCAGTTATGATCTTACAGATGCTGCAGCACGTGTTTGAAACATTGCTTGTGATGTTCTCTTTTGTAAGCTGATTTGGATAAAAGCATCGGTTACATGACAATGTAAATGTAACGTAAATCTTTAAGAGCTCTGATCTGAGAAAACAGTCAAGCTACAGAGTGTGCGTGAATATGACAAACTTCACTCAGTGCCACCCAAAGCATCAGCCAACACCAGCACACACATTATCTTTGCACACATGACTGAACTTACTTCCTGCAGTCATGACCTCATGCTCCCTCTCCTCTTCATCATCTTCCTGTTCCTGATGACCCTCCTCTCTGTCTCTCTCTCTGTCTCTCTCCTCCAGTTCAGCCTCTTCGTCTATAGTGCGTGTAAATGAGTGCTCCTGAGGGTCCATCTCAACTGAGTCCACATTATCAGAGATCTGCACACACGAAGAGAAATGACACATAACAGGGTCCAAAGTGTTTTTTTTAATTTTGAGCTTTCTCCAAGTCACTTATGTCAGCAAATCAAATCCTAGCACATCTCTTATGTTGACCATATTAACGTCGGCTGGCACTTGTGGAGTCCATGATAGCTTCCTGTCATTAATGTGCAGCCCAGCATTAAAGCAAAAGGGGATGAATTGAACACTACTGTAAAATCTAATTCTGAAATTCATGTACACTTTTCATTTTTAACTGAAATCTCAAACACTGGATCCCAGTGTAACTAGTATGCATGATGTGTGAGCAGTGTTTGCATTCATACTCTGCGCTCTCGAGATGATGACCGGGTCTGGATCAGCTCCATGTTCTTGCAAGCCAAGAGGCGATTCCGGACCTTATAAACACTGCGATACACCTCTGCCAACAGCTTACAGGGCTGATATCTACTGAGAGAAAGAAAATGTTTCAGTAGTGCCCACAGTCATAAATGAGCATTCTATGATGGTTCAGTAACATTGTTGGCTATGAAGTCATACCTCCCCTCTCCACATGCCTGTCCCAGCAGCCCTGTGTGTTTTAGCAGTACAGCTAGAACGAAGCGGGACACAGTGTCTAAAAGAGCCTCATTAGGCAGAGAAGCACTGTCCCAATCTACAAACACACACATATATTTAAATGAATGTATAATTTAACAAAAACAATCATACCAATGTCATAGAAAATTGCGTCTGCCAAAAACCCAAGTAATAAATTGTTTACTCCATAAATATCTTGCTTATGACCAGCTGTTGCACAAAACATCTTGGATAACAGTGTCATTTGCTTTTATTGTACTGTAACCTCAGGGTGATAACATCATAGGGATCTGAGCTCAAAATTGTAATAAAAAAGAACATAAGTAGGCAGCTCAGGATAAATGTTATAATCACAACTAATCTAATACAGTGTGATGAACAAAGTGACTTTAAATGACACAAAGTGTTTCATGACTAATATATTTTTGTACCAACAGTGAGCGGCAAGACATATTTTTGTTACATTTATTATTATAGTATACATTTATACACTTCCATCCAATGCAAATGACTATCAAAAAATACCTTATCAGCATGCATTTCCTAAGGTATCAAAACCATGACCTTTGCTTCTGCTGGCTATATGCTATTTCAAGCCACAGAAATACAGCTTATGTGATACAAATGTGTTAACGTGTGACCATGCAAACACTTATCACATAGGTAAGTACAATCATAGCTGATCATAGTAAAAGCCTTAGGTTGTGTTATGTTATCCTACCCTTGCTGATGGCATAGTCCTGCATGTTTGTCCACAGGCTGTGTGTGGGCTCTTTAGTCGATCCAAGGGCCAAATCCACCAGTACACTCATATCAGCATGTAATTGACAGTCAAATGGTCTTTGCTCTTCATTCCCACACAGAGCCACTTCCAGCAAAAAGCTGATACAAGCATCTGAAACACATGTGCATTCAGCTTTAAACTCAACAATATGAAACGCCTTTTAGATTCAGAACACATTTTTACTTCCATTTGTCATTTCAGAGTGAAACAAAACATTTAGAGAGAAAAATTGGAGGTTGGAAGGAAGAGAAATGTACTGCTCAGTGACATCAGCTAAAGCGGAAGGTTATTTTAAGCAAAATATTACATTTTGATAAAAGTAAAAAATGTTCTTTAAAATTACATGCATAGATTTGTTCACATTAAGACCTGAGGAATGGGCATTAAAAGTTACAATTGATATAGTTTTTTTAGCTATGATCATAGAGATTGGCAAATTTTTAACAGTATATATTTGTGTGCATACCAAGCTGAGGTATCTCAGTCTCTAAGCCATTACTGAAGAGTGGTGTTTTGAGCCAATGAGCAGTTTGCTGCTCTTCTGGCGAGGGCGGAGCTCCCTGCAGCATTCCGCCAAGACAGCGTCCCACTAGCAGGGCTACAGTGCGCTCCAGATCCACCAACCACACCCAACACTGTGCTGTTCCTGAGACACATACAGGATCAACCAGATCTGGGGTTCCTACAGGAAGACAGAACAAAAAACAAAACATTCTCATTAGATGTGTTAATGACAGTAAGACTAATCTGACCTGAAGTGAATAAAGTCATACCATGTAGAGGCCACTGAAGCTCTTGTTCCTCTAGAGGCGCAGCAGCAGGCAGAAGTCTATTGAGATGGTCCAGAGGGGGAAGCAGGTCTAAGAGGTAGCTAAGCAGTGGTCGTGCCACCCAAACCGGCAACAGCAGCAATGACGTCACAATTTGACACAGCATGCTGCCCGCAGCGGACATGTAGATCACATCTAGCACATCCACACACAGACAATCATACAGAGAATGTCAGAGACAGCTCCGTCTGCATACATATATATTTACATGACGAGTGTATTCACACACCTCGTAGCTTCTCACGCACGCTGCCGTTTCCAGAACTTTCTCTCAGAAGAGTTGTTGATCGATTGTAGATATCTGTGGCGTGAGGCAGCAATAACTGCAGGTGTTTATGGAGGAGCGCCACACTGCTGGAGCCCTGAAAAACACAGATAAACATACAGAAGAACATCAGACCACACAGATCTATTAAACACATGAACATATGAGACTATGATTTGTTTGCAGATGTGTGTTTACCTCAGTAACACAGTTAATATGGCAGTAGGCCAGCAGTTGCTTCTGTAAGGAGCAGAGCAGCTCATGCAGGTGAGCAGGCTGACTGCTATCAGAAGAGGATGTTCCCTGCAAGATCTTATCACTGTTCTTCTCCAGCTCTCCAAAAGCTTGGTCCTGGAAAGTTAACACAAACATACACACACAGGCTTTTGTTGAAGACTATGAATGAACAGCCTGATCACACATAGGAATGTATGATCATATTAGCATACTGCTTCAAGTATGTGTAATGTTCACAGGGCATTTAATGCCAGGAACACTGCTGCCAAAATATGCTGTGTGTAAAATATTGTATATTACAATGCAATGCATCAAAATTTGATCTTAAATTTTCGGTGTGATAAATGCAGCTATAGTTACATTCTACTACTTCAGTAGTCATTTAAACAGACTGCCATGGGTAATTGTGCACTCAAGACTTATTCTGCCCTTACAAATGGCAAATACAGTACCACACAAAAGCAATGTTTTGGTTACCGATGCCACTGAAGAAATTCAGTTAGGCAGAATTAGTTATAAAAGTGGGGGTACAGAGTGCTGTACTATTTAGTTGGTCAGGTGATCTCAGCACGATCTCAGCTCTCATGAGGTGCTCCCATGTAAAATCATGCTGTGTGTCTTCATCTTACATAAGTGTATATTATTTTAAACTTATTTAGTAATTACTTAAAAGATTTATTCGTGTCCGGAACTTTTTTAGTTTCGTATAAATTACAAATGTGAGTGGACATAAAGATAATAATGCAGCAGTTTAAAATGTTTATCACTGCATTATTTTACAAGCTACGTATAGTAAAAATAGGAGACATTACACAGTGTATTGTGTAAATAACACTAGTTTTTTATTTTAAATTTTGGCAATATCTTATAGTTTTTAATCTGCCAGGGACTGACCGTGTAGAAGCCAAGGTTCCTGAGCAGAGTTTTCATGAGGATCTCTGCTAAGTGTGTGTCAGGATGTGTATCAGGGTGTGTGCCAGGCATGTGTGTAGAGTCAGGGGGTTGAGCAGGAGTCTCTGAGGCATCTGGAGGAGTGCTGTAGCCCAGTAGAGATGCCACATGGGTGTGGTCCTGCAAGCTGGTGAGGATTATGTCTAGCTGCATCCTCTGTGACAGAAACAAACATACAGATGAGTACACCTGACTTAAAGTTTACTAAATCTGTTCCATACAGGCCAGCAGACATACCTGTCCTTTAGAGAGGCTCTCCCAGCGGTCTGGTCCTTGAGGAAGGAGCGAGTGCAGGAGCTCCATTCTCTCTCTCAAGGGAGGCAACAGCATTGTTGCTCCCACTGACAGAGTTTCAATAACAGCCTAAAAACACAAACAATCTCATTCATCACAGATGAATACAGGTCATCACAGTAACAAACACATGGAAAAACATATTGGGTCATATTCCCATGGAATTCAATGCAGTTCAATGGAACAACTTATATACAAATTTATGAAATTCACACACACAGACCTCCTGGATCTCATCTGGTACTGATGCGTCCATCAGTCTGAACAGCAGATTGCGTAGTGGCCGTGCTTGCCGGCCCAAAATACTGGTGGCCACACCCCCTGCCAATGCTAGAGCCAGGTGATTGGACAAGAGTCGCAGACACAGTTTCAAGAAGTTATGATGCTCCCTGTTGGCCCAAGAACAAATATACACTCTGAAATTCAAGTAATATTTATATTTAATCATCTTTAGGATGTTTTATAATATTGATTGAAACCTGTTCTCAACTCATTCACATTAGCAGAAGCATTAGCAGCAGCAGAAATTATATTTTATCAAAAAATGAAGGGTATAAAACTTAAGTGACCTCCACTGGTCTGACTTAAAACTCCACTAGACTATGGTGGGGCAAAATACACACTTGGAAGATGGGAAAGGCAGTGGTGGGATCTCGTTATTGATGCCGTCACAATATCGTTCCAGAAATGAGCGGAGGTGAGAGAAAGTGCTTTCTTCCAGGTCCACACAGTATGGCCTGTGCCAGGCCACCACCTGCCTGTTCACACACAAGATACATGAATAATGACTTTAATTTGTAAATGTTGAACAAGAAATTATAAGACAAGAAAAAGCCAGAGCACGAGAAACAAAAGCACAAAACTTTTAGGCATAAGAATTCACCTTACTAAAGGGGGAAAACACACACACACAAAGACAAAATATATTTAAAAGAGGATGTATTTAATTATAAAGAAGTTTTTTTTATTTTCATAGCAGTTATGAAAGCAATTCCACTCACTGGGGCTTCAAAGGGTTTGCTAACCTGTCTCTAGGCAGGGCAGTCCATGCCAGGCTGTGGGAGGTGCCAGCAGAGACCTGCTGAATGGCCACTCCATCTAGTCCAATCACCTTCTTGGGTTTGGTGATGGGGCCAGTGGAGTTCCCCTGACCGCACTGACCCATGGAGTTATTCCCCCAGGCATACACTTCATTGTCTTCAACAAAATCAGAAAGAAAAATAATGTAATTGACAGTACAAACTACAGCAACGATTATTTATAAATCTTAATTTTATTAAGATGAATTTATAAAAAAAAATTATTTTATGCATTTTGAACTTCAGGCATGTCTAGCATAGGAAGACCATGGCATTTTACTCACACATGTGAACTGCACATTCTGTTTAAGCACAAGGTGTAAAATTTTCTGTGATGTTTTATGTGAGGCCCCCTCGCTATACCTTATCTCACTGTCTCTCTGAGTCAGCACATACCCCTCTGCCACTAATCTGACCCCTCTCTCTCTCTTTCTGCTATCTCAAACTACAGTTCATACAATTTGAGGAGTACAGCTACATAAAGACAATTCAATAACCCAGCGGCACTCAACCACTAGTTATTGATTATCCAGTTTACAGAAAAAATTAATCAATAATGCTTCATGCAATTGACTGAAAGTGAAATTATAAAAAGAAATATAAACCTAGCTTGTATATGAAATTGTATTGATATCATTTAATTATACATTATAACATGTATATTTGTATGTACAATAATGTCTTGCTGTACTTAGTAATGCTTTTGCACTGTCAGCTATTTAACTATACCATGTGTGGATAAAGATCTTTGTGCATTCCATTTAATGGGTTTACAGTGATCTCTCACCATGTGACAAAGCAAGGCAGTGGCTGTCTCCTATGGAGATATCCACTACTCTGGTTGTGGCAAGTTCCTCGATCAGTTTTGGCCTGAGAGCCGTAGCCTCTGAAGAACCACAGCCAAGACAGGCACCACAGCCCCAAGCGTACACCTGCAAAATAAAGACATGATTAAAGACTGAATAAACACATTCCATTGTGTGAAATTTAAATTGACCAAATTTAAATTGTCTTAATACAATAAAGTTTTTTATAGTAAATTATTCAGCAATTCATTTCACATCTCACAGAACAATTTTCATCAAAATGTATGTATTTGCTCTGACTCTTAAACAACTTTTCACTTTAGCTGACATCACCCTGTTATTTTTTATCCATACCCACCAACCATGTTACACATAAACACCTTATCACAATCACAAAAAGTGCATGAATCCATCATTTAAAGTAATTGAAATGACTTCAGTGGGTTAATATATGATTTCGAGGAAAATCATACATTTGTGAGAGTAATATTTTAAGAGGATTTAGCAATCTGTGAAGAAACATGCATATAACAGCTAGTCATGAGACACGAGAGAACCAATGAGATTTGATGTTATAAGATATGGTGTTATTAGCATGCCGCCATATTTAAATTTATAGGGCCATTCTGTTTGATTACATGAACACGTATCAATCACTAATTACGCTCAAAAATTACTTTTCTCTCACAAATGTATCGTTTCACTTCAGAAGACATTAACCCACTGGAGTCATTCGGACTACTTTAATGGATTCATGTGCTTTTTGAAGCTTAAGAAAATTGATCCCTGTTTAATGGCATTACAAAGTTGGTGTTCGGCTGAAGAAAGTAAGTTATACATCTGGGATGGCACAAGGATAAGCAAATTAAGAGAGAATTTTTATTTTGGGGTGATTTTATCTGTAAAATCCCACCCTACATTTTTTCGTAATGAATACCTAGTTTCACTTAGAAAAAGTCACCTTACAGTAAACGTTCACGTTTAATGTTGCCTGAAATGCAAGCAAAGCTTGGTAGACTGTTAATGGACCAGTAACGTGTCACACCTGACCAGTGGAAGTGAGAGCCAGAGATGATTGGCTGCCAGCACAGACTTTGCGTATAAACATCCCCTGCAGCGCCTCTACCACCTTAGGTTTATAGACACGATTGGTATCTCCATGACCCAGTTTACCTGCAGAGAAACACCAACATGGATGTAATGAGTTTGACTGGTTAATTTTTCTTCCATCAACACATACTAGCAACTCTATGTACAAATTTACTGTATGTAGACTAAGCAGAGAATGTAACACAAGTACATATAGACCCAAGAAATGACATCAACTACAAACATAGCACCAGTTAAGCTCAACTCACCATTGTCTCCACCTCCAAAGGACCAGACGGTGCGTCCATCTTTAGACAGTGCAATGGTGTGGGAGCTTCCACAGGACACCTCACCCACATTACTAATGTCTTTAACCAATGATGGAATGTTCCTACTGTTACTATCACCATGACCTACACAAAGTGTAGACAAACATACTAAATGACGCAAATCTGTAAATAACAATTATTGATATTAAATATAGCAGAACTAATACAGACAGTCAGAATATACCTAATCTACCAAAGTCCCCCTCTCCCCACGTGTAGAGTTCTCCATCTTCACTTACTGCAGCACTGTGTCTGTAACCTGCTGACACACAAACAACCACCTACAAACACACACACACACCCCCAAGATGTTAATCATTTAAACTTTTGCTTTTAGTACCTAAAATGTTCAAGTGATGTATGACTGCATGAACTGAGTACCTTTCCTTGTAGTGGACCCTGTATTAGTTTAGGGTATTTCTGGGTGGAGCTGTTCCCGTGACCCAGTTTGCCATAGTCTCCATCACCCCAGCTGAACACCTCCCCTTCACTAGTGAAAGCCAACGTGTGGCCGTCCGAGCCTTTGGATGATGAAACTTTCTTAATGGCACGATGAGGTTCAAAGGTCAGCTTTTTAAGAGTGGACTGGTTATTTGAGTCACCCAGTCCTAGGCGGCCATAGCTGCCCTTCCCACATGCGCGGACTGAACCATCAGAGGAGATGACAAAAGTGCAGTATTGACCAGCTTCAATCTGAAAAGTTAGAAGATCTGGTTAGAAATTTCCTATACAGGCAAAAGAAATGCCTGCTAGACCAAAATAAACATAGGCGCAGAGGAGAACACTAATGTAAGTGTATGAATAGTTAATATGAAGATGGTGCTTACCGTCTGTGCATCACTGAAGCTGGGAGCTAATTTGGGCTGAAGGATTTTTTCCTGAGTGCCCTCTACAAGCTGGTGGCTGCTGTTGCTACCCCACACATACACCTCACAGGTCTCAGACACCATAGCCGCCTCACCTGCCTGGATGCTGTCTGGACTCGCACATGTTCTTGAGTAGTCTGAAGCCATGCGACACACCTGTAATATCAGAACCCATTTAAAAAACCAGAAGCAATTTTTGCATGTTATAACTCACATCTTGAAGTAGTTTTTTCAAACAATTTTTCAATTATCAATTTTTTTTGATTATCTGTGGCACAACAATCACAACTCACACGTATGAATAAATTGACATTTTCAGAAAAAAAACTGTATTTGTGGAAGACACAACTGTCAAAAAATAAAATTTTGTCTCCAAAGTGACTTTTTTCTCAGTCCAATAGTTTATGTCTAGACTAAAGTTGACAGCAGTTTGCAAAGAAGAATACAAAAAGATTTTAGGGGCCAGATTGCAACTGTTATTAAATGTACATGCGGGGTGAATAATTTCTAAAGACACCATGAATATATATATTTATATGTCTGTGTGTTACCTCTTCAAACAAACAAAGTGCAGCCTCATATAGAGAACAGAGGCCATCTGATGTGCGGGTCGGTTCCCTCCACTGGCTTCGATCAGCAGATGAACCCTACAAGACCAGACAAAACTATAATTAAAACAAGCCTTCACAGCTATGATGTGTCTCCAACGAACTGTAACTGCAAACCCAGAACAAATTCTTGATGTATCATGTAGAGAAAATCAAAAAAGCATTTTCATGGTGTGTTTTTAGCATTATCACTCTTATATAACCAGTATCCAAGATTGTGAAAACAGACTGGTGCTACTGAATGTGTTGTGTTGTGTTTAAGTGGGCATGTACCAGTGAACGCCTCATCTGCATTAGAATGTTCATGAAGCAGTCATATCCCATCAGTCCCTCTTGGCTTTGCGTAGCCTGGCTGGGATCCAGGCTGCTGACACTGGCTGATGCCGCTAGGGCCATCTCTACCCACTCCAGCAGGTAGCGCAGTGATCCCCTTTGTGCCGCCAACCCAAGGAGCAACTCACATGCCAGCCTCCTCCCCACCACATCTGCACCAGAGTTCCGCATGGTCACTCCTTTTAGAAATGTGGTCACCTGTGCCAGGCAGTCCAAGCCCATTGGTGGAATCTTGCTCTCATTGGCCAATGACAGTGGTGGAAGGGAGCCCACAACTTCAATGGCCGTAGTGATGACATCGTTGCAGAGGTTGATTCCTGGACCAGCTGGTGGAAGTGTCCAGCTCTGTCTGAGCAATGCAAACAGCAGGCTGAGACCCGTACGCACGCCCATCTCAATAAGGGCATCTGTACTAGAGCGGGGTCGCTCACTAACTGCTTGTAAGTCTGCTGAACCCAGAGTGTTTTCAGTCGAGTGCTGCTGCTGCTTGACCTTGCCTTTGTCATGGTATTTGTTAGAAAGTGCATAAAAAACCCGCTGTAAGACCAGTAGGCGTTTGCGGAGGGCTGTGGCAAAAGGGGAGTCCGAGCAGACGGTCTTAGCCAGAGACAGTTGACTGGCCAGCAGAGCGTCCAAATAATGCTCCTGTTCATCACTGGACAGACACTCCCGCTCAAAGTCTGGCAGCTGAGGGCCCTTAAGACATAGCACCTGCTGAGGGAGAAGAACCACCTCCTTATTGGCGAGCAGCTTGCCATACAGCAAAGCAACACCTTCACGGGTGGAGATGGACTCGCTGTCTTCAGCAATCCAGGAGCTGTTTAGGTGCTCCAGCCATTTTAGTTTTACTGGTGGTATCATTGCAGCCATTGTGGCACCTTACACCTGCACTATTACATCTGAGAGACAAACAAGTAGAAGAAAAATCAACTTCAGCCATCAGTTGTCTTACACAAACTACCAGAGAAACCTGTTCTCCTTACTTGTCAAATGAAGCAGAACCAACACGGGTTCCATTTGTTTAACATGGACATAAAAGATTTAAAAGACAGTTTATCTAAACACTCTTTTCCTCATTTCAAACTTATTTCAAAGATCAGCATTGTATTAATTAATGATGAAATATGCATTCAAAATTGATTCTAAAAAATGAACTTCAGCATTTACCTAGCTAGAAAGTTCAAGTTCAAAAGCCTGTGGTTACACATACTTGTCAGCGTGCCAAAGTACCTATTGACAGCTGGTGTTCAGCAAAATGACAGCCTTACTTGGGTACTTAGCATGAACACATGTATAAATCTAGGTCTTTGGTCAGCCCATTGATTATTAACTTATTTATCTCATCAGCAAACTTTCATATTCAAGTCAAATTTACATTTAGCGTCTGACTTTTCTGTTTAAAACCACTGTTTAAACCATTGCTCAATCTTACACTTAGAGTATGACTCTTAGTACAGGCACATGTTATCTAATGCATGTATAGTACACACACATACATTTCTACAATATAAATTAAACAATCCAGCCTAGAGTGCCATAAACTTCTTCAAAACATTTTATAAGCCTATGATAATATGCAATAAATCTTTAATTGCTAAACTATGTGGCTGCCAGTACCTACATTATCAGATGTCTGATTCGCACTGTTTATGAGCAGTGGTCTTATACATATTACATATATCTTACATATATTACATACATTCTACTAAAATATACACATTATATATATATATATATATATATATATATATGTTTGTTTGTTTTTTCCAACATCAACCTTTTAGGTTCATAATTTTACCAGGTTTATATGTCAAATTATATAACTCAACTCGAAAGTAGCATGTCAGCTAATGCACATCATTAGTACGCCCCAATGAAACGTTTTTTTTTAACCCAGCTCTCTCAACCCTAGATATCACAAATCATGATAACTAGCCTTTACAAAGTATGCATGTAAAAATATAATGGTTGTAACATCTAACAGATCATGTCTGGTTTTCCCTTGTCAGTGCTAGATTTGACAATCCTACGGTTTGCTTAATCATTCAACTGGCTAACCCAACGTATCACACTAGCTAACGTTACATAAATCCTTTATTATCCAGACAACATCTGTCTCTGCTTAAATCATTACAGAAAACCTGCAGAAGTCGCAACGAAAGGTTGTGTGTTCACGTTTGCAAGTGCACTTACAGGCGTTAGCCTGTTAGCATGGGAGAAGCTATTCGAACATTAGGAGCCAACAGGCTAAGCTAATCCAATGCAGTTATTCGCTAACATCACATCTTATGCTGTGTGACTAGATTTAATTACCAATTTAGTAGAATTTGGGGTAAAATGATCAACTAAACTACTGGATCAGGGAATGTTGGATTACTTAGCATGGGTAGACTGTCTCATTAGCCCGGCTGTGGGGCTGACTGGGTCTGGTTGTCAGGCTGTGATCAGCTCTCTTCCGCCACAGACTTGAGTCAGCTCAGCTGCTATGTCACATTGAAATCATGCACCTAACAAACAATACAGCATGCATCTGGCACATAGAATCATCCGATCACTGCCATGCACGCTTACACAATTACGCGTAAAATCAGATCTGAATCGGTCGGCGGTTCTGATGATAAAGAACTGAAAGGTGAGGCTGGAGCTTACCATAAACTGCGAAAGGCCTGTTCAGTGCATGAACGAAGGTGGCTTTCATGTTGATTAGTGATCCCTCGACACCTGCATGTGACAGTGCATGATAGAGAAAACGTAATCGCTTGGCTGAGGATTTGGTAAGGCTAAATAATTCAGAGTTGGAAGTGAGGGGAACAGCGCACAATCCGTCACGACTCAGCTGCTGCGCTTAGTGTTCGGTCCCTCCCAATCATTCATTACCTACCAGATCAACAGCGCTCACAAGCCTGAGCGTCTACACATGAGAAACAATGCCACAAATACTTCTGATTGTACTGACAGTAATGATGTTTATTACTTGAAATTATTCGAGTGCATTAAATGCACAGAATCCATTTACTGCGACACTTTCAAGCCTTTGCTTATGACAGCTCTTGATCTTTTTCATGAACAGTAGTACACAGATGTTGCAGCTTCCAGTCTATTTCTAAGCATCCAGACACAAGACAAAGAGATTAAAGCACCTATGTCACTGCATGATTATTACCCACAGCACCAGTTTAATATAACTATGCCATTTTTTCCTGACGTGGTTGTACATAATGACTTCAAAAAAGAAGGTGACTAATCTTATTCTGCAGACATACAGATAAACCTTCTCCATAACTATCTCAGCACACAGCAGTTCACACACATATGCTACAGACAAACTCTCTCTCTCTGTCTCTCTCTCTCATACACACAGTATAACAGCTAGAAAGGTTTACCAATTAGTACACACAAGCTACCCAAGAGTTAAAATACAGAACTGTTTGACCTTAAATTTAGTCTCATTAAAACCTTTGAACATCTTTGACCTGTCTAACCTTTATAACTAAAAGTTGCAAAACACCAGCATGTCCCTAATATTGATGTTACATAATAAAATAGTAATTTAGAGGCCTTGTGACTCTTCATCAATACCTGTAATAGTAGGCCTACTCATTAGCAGGACGATTGCTAAATTTCAGCTACAGGGCCATGGGACATTTTTTGTTGTCCTTTTCTCCCCCGAGCCCAATACGAAAGAGGACCCTCATCTACCCACTATGTCACAAGGCCTGGTTTTCAGTTTTCAACCCTGCATTTGGCCCTGCTCATTGAAAAAGGAAGATTTTGAACAAATTGGAATGGTGAATACTGCCTCCTATAGGACAAAGTGAATGATGCAAAAAATGATTTGAGAAATATGTCAGCATCATTATTTTAGTTTTACAAAGAGATTGGTAAATATATTAGTAAAATATGTACAAGCAGTCCTTGTTACATAATATACCAATGGTAACAGTTCAAAAATGAGGCAAAAAAATAACTTTTTGCCAAGTTAACATGCCTGCAACTCCACAAATGTTTGAAGTATGTTAATGTCCTTTTGGATTCTTGTGCTTTACCAACTTTCCTTTTATCACAAAGCCCTATATGGTTCATTGCCAAAGACAAGGGGATTAAAATGTGGCAACTAATAATTGTACGCCTTTAATGGTCAAAAACCAAATGTGGATTACAAAAATTCAATCCTTCATTTCTTTTAAAGAGCAATGTCTGAAGAACAAATTATGTTGAAATGAGATATGTATCTTCTTTCCTTCTATCAAAACAACTGCATTGAACATGAACAGGCACATGTTATCTAATGCATGTATAGTACACACACATACATTTCTACAATATAAATTAAACAATCCAGCCTAGAGTTCCATAAACTTCTTCAAAACATTTTATAAGCCTATGACAATATGCAATAAATCTTTAATTGCTAAACTATGTGGCTGCCAGTACCTACATTATCAGATGTCTGATTCACACTGTTTATGAGCAGTGGTCTTATAAATATTACATATATCTTACATATATTACATACATTCTACATATATATACATATATACATTATATATATTGCGGTTTTTACTTCTAGATCTGTGTCAAAATAAAATAATGGTATTTTCACCCACCTACAATATGGCTCCAAATTTTGTCTAATGTAAACCAATGTCTAATGTAAACACACTTACCAATAATGGGAAGAATCTAGAGTAATTAGAGGCACATGGTTGTGGAATAACAGCTTGTACACAATGATCTTGTTTAGAAGTTCATGTAAACTTCCCCTAACAGCTGACAAAGAATCAACATTCTTTTTCAGTACACCAGTAGTGTAGTGAATTGTGTGCTGTCAGTTAGATCTATAATACATGTTGTAACTGGCATAGTATACTAAGCCTCGCAACCCCTGTTTTGCAGATGAAACCAAGCCCTGTGTACTCTTAATCTTAAAAAACACATAAATCAAACAAATACATTCCAAATGCACTTTGCTCTAAAGCACTACATAGTGAACACATAAAAACAAAATAAGAAAGACGTTTAATAAATAATCTGGGTTTAATCAAACAAGCTTGGTTCACTTGCCATCCAAAATAGTTAGCACCATGGTCTGCATAAACACTGCAGTACAAAACTAATCAAATTACAGCTGATAATGTAATTATAAAGACAGCAACCATGTTTTTAAAATACATTAATCAATATAAACATCAAAATAAAATCAAAATAACTTAATGATACTCTATGATCACAGCAAATTACAGCTAATAATGCAATTATAAAGACAGCAACCATGTTTTCTAAATACATTAATCAATATAAACATCAAAATAAAATCTAAATAACTTAATTAATGATATTGTATGATCACAGCAGTTTCATGCTGAGAAAGATACAACAAGTTTTGTAGCACCATTTATAACCAGTAATCTGAAAAAGGTTACTTTATATCAGATTATGTTAGCATGTTTTTAACACTTTGTCTAAATTTAAAACTGTCAGATTTTACAGCATAAATATTCATATTTTGATAAAATCATAATTGTGTCTAATATTTCAAAACTTCTTAAATGTAACATACCTTTTAATCAGCTCTATAATACTCAGTCAAGCTTTTATTGCAAATAGCCTGCTGTTATCAGTGGGTGGGGGTATGAATGTGTCATCTCTGCTGGTCCAGGTTGCTACCTGTCAGCAGGTCTCCTCCACAGGATCTGTTCAGCAATTCTTTCAGTGCTTCATTGACATCAGTATTAAACACACTGCTGAAGCTACAGTTCGGGAAAGAGACCTGAAATGAACCCACCACTTCCTGCACCCACTGCAGCTCGGCACACAGCTCTTTCTGCAGGGCCTCGTAGCACGTTTGCCTCTCTTTATATCGCTCGCTAACTCTGCTAACGCTGGCATCAACACTCCTCATGTCTTCCTGAATGCCCCGCCTCTGCGCCTCAACTTTACGAAATTCGTAACGAAGCTGGGATAATTCGTGTCTGATGCTCTCACTCTCTTCCTTGTACCACATCTCCTTCTCATTGTAGATGGACACCAGAGCATCAATGTCTTCCTGGAGGGAGTCTTGTGCTGAGGCCAGCTGGCAGAAAGTGCCCTCCATGTTTGAGATGTCTTCCTCTACCTGAGCAAAGCGTTCAAAGTTGATATAGGTGTTATTAGGGGGCATGCTGGAGTGGGACTTAATGGTGTACTCCTTAAGTCGTTTAGTCTTCAGCTGCCTACGCTCTCTCTTCCTCTCTGGAGCTTTACTGCGCTCATCCTTATGTTCATTAGACTGACAACAGACATATAAGCAGAGACAGAAAAACAGATATAGAAGGACTTGTACAGTGAGATAAAGCATAACACAGAGGGTTTTATCAGAGAATATACAAAATGGTACTATTTATGTCTCTAAGGTTGCAACCATACCTTGATCCAAGGGTGGTTCAGGGCATCTTGAATCGTGAGTCTTTTTCTGTAATATATAATAACAATGATCATTCATAGCATATTTATTGCAAAGCAGCTCTATCACAAACACAAAGCACACACTCTCAAACAGACATAGCTTCAGGCGATCTCAGTCTCTGCACTTACTTGGTATCTTTTTCAAGCAGTTGTCGTATAAAATTCTTGGCAAGCTCACTGGTGTGGCCGAAAAACTCATCATCAAACTCATAGTTCATGGCTGAGATATTTCCTAGTGTATCTTGTTTTGTTTCTCCTAGGAAGGGAGATGCCCCGCTTAACCTACAATTATAAAGTTTACAGTCACATGGTAAATCACATCACAATGTTAAAATCACATATTAAATGTATATGCTCAAAAATCATAAGTAAAGCATTTAGCAATGTTCTTGTGTACTTACAGAATATATGTAATGACACCAACACTCCTATAACAGTAAAGTAGTATTTAATTAAACATAAACAATGAACATAAAGAAACTGAGATAAACATATTTTGTTACATTAACAGTTGGTCCTACCACATATCTGCTTCTAGTCCCAGTGGTTCATAATTTACAATTTCTGGAGCTGAAAAGGCAGTAACAAACAGTAAATAGTAACAAACAGTATAACATTAAGCAGTATGAAAAGTGTGTTACTTTGCAGACTTTGGATAGAGCATTTATCATACCAACAAATTCTGGCGTTCCAAAGATGTTTTTAAATTCAACCCCCTCAGCAATTTTGTGCGCCAAGCCAAAATCAATAAGTTTGATTCGAGGCAGTGGAACATTCTTATCCAAAAGCATGATGTTTTCAGGCTGTGAAGAATAAACATGAAACACATCGAAGTACACCCACACTCATATGCTCGCAAAGCCAGACTGTTCACTGATAGAGGGCTTTGGAGCATATATTCAGTATAATGCTTGTTCTGGGCAAATATAGCCAGTGTTATGACTATTCAGCATTGTGTGACCAACAGGGGTACCTTTAGGTCGAAATGGGCGATATTCCTTGTGTGCAGATAGTGCACACCCTCTAGAATTTGTTTGATGAACTGTGTGGCCTCCTCCTCGCTCAAAGACTCTTTCTGGGCCAGAAAGTCGAAAAGCTCTCCTCCTGACACCCTACAAAAATACATAATCTCTGCTCAATATGGATAGCTACATGAACAGGCAAACACTTTAACACTGCAGAAAAAAACAACATGATGTCCATGCAGTTCAGCTGGAAGATGATAGTTCTAGCAAAGCCAAGGTCATGGGTTCGAAACCTAGGGTACACAAGTACATATAAAACAAATATGTTCAATGCAAAGTGTTTTAGACAAAACTGTCTGTCAGATGCATTATTTAACATAACTGTAACAGCAAATGGTAAATACAGATATAAAATCTTTATTTATAATATAAAATTATTATTATTATTCTCACAACAATATTATGCAAGAATGATACATTTAACCAAAGAATATTTACTGCACAAACTGCATTTTTCATGTAATTATAAAGTCATCTGCATCAGCACACATACAGGCTCTACTTACAGCTCCAAAATCAGCACGACATCTGTCTTGTTCTCATAAACATCATGCAGCATGACAATATTGGGGTGGTGTATCTGCTTCAGGATGTTGACCTCACGCTCAATCTCTTCGCGCAGAACACCTCGTCTACTGGCATTACTCTGACGTTTTTTTATGAACTTGGCGGCAAAGTTCCGACCTGAGCTCTTTTCGCAACACTGCTTAACAATTGCAAACTGACCACTGAAAAACACAAACATTTAGGAACACACTTAAATTGACAGCTATTTCATATTTCTATACATAAACTGAAAACCATACACTAAACATGTGAAACTGTATTACACAGGAGAGTAACTATCATGAGTCTTAGCAAACACAAATAACAGAAAAGTTGCAGTGTTGTAGTGTTAAGCTGCAAAACACAGACTTTTCATTCTTTCCTGTCATAGAACCATGTGACCAGAGACATTTAAAAGGGCCTTCCCAAACTACATCAACTGCAAAATCAGATTGTATTGATTACAATGCAATTTGTGTATTATTATAGAAATAAATTAAATCTCCAAGTAAACATCTATGTTTACCTTCCAAGTTCCTCTCCAATCTCGTAGAAATTCTCAACCTGCTGCTGCTGCTTGAAAACAGCCATTTTGTCTTTATTAAAGAAACAGGAAAGCTTAGCAGGACTCACCATATAAATACACATACAAACTTACAGTTCTTTTATGTAAAACAGTTAATTATGCAAATGTACATAACAACGAAAAATGCTATAGTTTGATCATGACTTCACTGATGATGACCAGGCAAATTTAGAGGCTTCTCAGGTGCGCAATATAATCATGATCCCTCGCCTATATTTAGCCTAAATTTATAGCAACATAACCCAGACCCACTTCTCAGAACGTGTTTCTTCCTCATACTAAGTGCACAAGTCAAGGTACTTCTGCACAATGCGTTTCCCGTTTTTTAGCAATTGCATTGCAATATTAGGATATTCTGATGATAGATGTTCTGTCCAGGTATTGAAAAACGTAGCTGAACTAGTCAAGCACGAAAGTTTACACTGATAGTTTATCCTTTCTGACAAATGTCAATCTATAAAGAATGTGCTACACGCTGTGTTTTCAAGATTCATTGCGGTAAGCTATAAAATTGCATTTCTTAATAGTCCATTACACTGTGAGGGTAAATTAAATCTACCTGTCATTACCAGCAAATGTTATTTTCTAGGTCTTTTCATGCGTCCACGCGTGTTCTTCGTTGAGCTGTAGGAAAGTCAATGAGCATGTTTCTAAAAAAGGACACGCCACCTGTTAAACTCTCGCCTGTCAGACAGCGCTGCGCTGAAGCAGAGGTTAAAGAAAGCAACTCATGACAACTTGTCCCATCTTGTAACTAAACGATACTTCCATATATATGCAGCTAATTTCCTGCTCTTAGTGCAAAATAACTGTGTAAAAGTAACAACACAATCTCTCTCAGGTCTGTGTGGTCTGTGTGACGATCATTACAGTTAAAACTAAGAGAAGACCAGCCTAATAACAAAACTGAAATATGTTCAAAAGTAACAGCATTAAAGTTTAGTATTTTAAAAATCATATTAGCACAACAAAGTAATAATTGACAGATGTCTTGTATTATTTACCAAGTAACAAAATGTAATGTATTTAAACTGAGGCCAGATAGGTTTTAGGTAGACAGGCCTACAGCATGTTGATTTTATCTCATATGTAGGCTTATTATCAGCAGTTACCTTATTTCTACAGAGAGCCATAACCCTGTATTGTATCACAACACAGACAGTCTGGCTGTTTTCACAAAAGTGTTATCTTACCTGTTTTGAATTACAGAAGATTGGATGTTGGTTGGACAAAATCCTTACATGCCATTTACATTTTTCAAGAGCGTGGTGTACATTTGGAAGAATCACAGACTGAGCAAAAGGCAAAGGCACTGGCTACAGGTCACAGTAGAGTACACAGTTCCAGTCTGATAGGGATAAATCAATAATAATAATAAATCAATGTTGTCTTACTCTTGATTTGTTTACTGCTGACAAGGACTAAAGTTTTATCATCACTTCTTACTTGTGACAAACAAATTTCAGTTAATTTAGTGTTGACCATTTTAATGAAACCCTTAAAATGCTTAGCTTTAAATAAATGCCAAATCACTTTTTTCATGTTAATCAGAGAAGAGGTGTCTTCAAGTCACTGTTTGTATAAATTCCTATTTGTAGAAGTATTGCCACATTTGTCAGCCAGGCAGGATACTGTTCTAAATTGTACTCTCTGATGATGACAGAATTTTAATGCAACATTCTGCAAATGTTCACATATCTATATTCTGTATGTAGTGTTAAATATTTAGCTAATATGCAAATTGTAATGCTTAATAAGGCATATCATGAAATAAACTGAGGCTGTGAGAAATTTATGTGAGAAATTTGTCTTTTTGTTTTGAGGTTTAAAAACTGACCCCTAGAAAAATATCCTGACATAATTGTCTTGGTAAAGTTGACTATTTTCCATTGCTGTACCAAAATATTGGCCTGCTTATTTTTATCAGTAAGTAAACCTTTCATCTTGATGGTTTTAACACATTCATGTATGTTAATACATAGCCTGTAAATGCAAAGAGGTTAACCTAGTTCCTGATTTAATCAGGTAATATAATCTTTCATATTTATAAATGACTGCAGTTTAAACAGAAGAAGCCAAATATAGTGCAACAAATTTAAACAGAACCAAGTGGTTATTGACTACAGGCAGATAAACTCAAACAATAGTGCCATTTACAACTGGTCGCTCACAAATTTACATATGAGGAAAATAGGCAAATGATGCATGACAGACATCCTGTTACAGTGAAAGAGTCATGTTCTGAAATAAAAGAGTTTGTTGAATGTGTGCTGTGCATTTGTTTTGAATGGCAAGAGGAGTGAGATGCTCACAATGGAACAAATAGAGGCAGCCATGTACCAGAAGATGAAGATATCTGGAAGACTAACTGAGAAGCAGATAGAAAGGATGCAGGGAGTGGGAAGAGATCTTTCTATGGATGGAGGACAGAGGGACCACATCATCAGGTGGTTTGTGGACACTCAGGCTGCACTACTCTTGTGTGATGGAAATTTTCTGCCATGGTTCCGAGGCTTTATCTCCAGACAGTAAGAACTATATTATTTGAGTGGGGTTTGAGTGGGCTAGTGTAAAGTATTGCTGAGTTGGTGTTATTTCACCAGGAGCTATACAAATCATGCATACAATTCAAACATAGCAGAGTAATGACATGCAAATGTTTAAGATGGTGATTGAGAGTAGTGAGCAGTGCACTGTTGATGTTTTCAGGGAGGCAGAACATCACCTCAGAGACATGAATGTTGGCTGTTTTCTTATCAGACTCAGTGACAAAGGCATTGGATACATTCTTTCTTATAAGTAAGAATCATTTACTAATATTTCAGTTAAAATGTATTTACTGTTTAAAAAACACAACGATAATGTAAACTGAGTTCTAAATTCAAATAACTTGTCTTTGAAACTTCTGTGCTGTTTTGTAGTTTTTCATTTCTCTATTTTTTTACTCCGTTCTAACAGAGGGCATGATCGTTGTCGACATTTTGTCATAAATCAAACCAGTACTGGTCTGTTTGTCGTCACTGGTGACTCCACCACCTATAACAGTCTCAGAGAGCTGATAGATCACTTTAAAACCACACCCATTCAGCCTTTTGGAGAGTACCTTACTTCATACAACACAGAAGCTGATTCTGTTGAAGAGGTAGAGCCATCAGTCATTCGTGAGCATTTTAAATACATGAAAATATGCATGAAATCACAATGTTAGAACATTTTTTTACAGTCCATGTTTGTTTGTATTGCCATTCTACAGGAATACAAAAATGAAATGTATGATGTGGTTCAAAGTAAGTCTAGTGTAAAGTTAGGAGTAAGTGTTAAGGCTCTAAAATGTTTGTGGGAACAAAGTAGTGATTTTCATCACGAGATGCCTCCTGCTCTGCCCTCTAAAAGCAGTCGTATGCTCACTGCCTCCACCTCCATTGACAGGAACAGCTGTTCCCAGGTAACACTTTATTGACTACCATCTATCAGAAAACCTACCTAAAAATGTTAAACATGTTTAACATATCTGGTGCTTACATTTACCTGTATGTGCTGTATGATCACCAGGTTATGAGGACTATCCCCAAAAAATATAAACCACTTCAGAATTCTTTAAGCGCTGACTTTGCTGGTACACATCAATCTCATGATCAACAGAGCTTCGCTGAACCAAGCACATCTAAAAGGACAAAAGGTGATCAGAAAGTTCATGACAGCAAACAAAGAGATTCATGGGACACTAAAGGCTGCAGTTCTCAGTTAAAGTATCCAGAGAACAGCTGCATTTCCTATATATCCACACAAACAAACCCAACAAACTGGTCGCTGCCCCTGCAGGATAAAAGCATTGGAGACCCGCAGTCTCTGACCTTTAAACCCTGTAAGCCTATGCACTCCACCCCTCCCCTACCTCCAACTGCCTCCAACTCTTATGCTTTTCCTGACTTTGAAAAGCCATACATTGAAGATGGTCAGGTAGACCTGCAGTCCAATCCACTCTACCAGAGTGTGTCCATCAGGAAGAAGGTCCAGCCTGAGTCTGAATATGACCATCGTACAAACACCATCTACAAAACCCTTTATGCTGAAAACACCTATCAGGTCATACCTGACCAACATGACAAAGACACATATAAGCACATAGCAGAAATGTGTGAGAACAACACCTATGAGGATATCCCAGCAGCAGCCAACAACACATATGCAAGTTTGGAGGAGATGCAACCACATGCAGAGAAGAAGGTGAGACATAACTGCAAAGAAATATACAAATGTACGCAATGTTTAGGTTGTTAAAAATGCTGCAACATTATTTTTACAGAATCATAAGTGGTGGAAACTACGTCCAGAAAGCAAGAAAAAGTAAGATGACTACAGGTTACGTCATTGTATTTTAACGTAGTCTGCTACAGTTACGTTATGCATACTTTAAGAAGAACTTCAGAACTTCATATTTTTAAAAATATTTAAAAATATGTATATCTTTTTGAACTTCTTTGATCATCTTCGTTGATCTATTCCTAATAATGCAGTATTTCCATGGAACTTATCATTGTACTTTTAGACTGGTGTGTCATTTAGTATGGTGTGTACTGAATTCCCACCACACTTTGTGTATAATCGAATAAGTCTTCTCTACATCCCATAACACGGCACACAGTAACTTAATAAAATATTGGGATAATATACAGTAAGTGCTCTGTATGAGGTTAGTATTGAATAGTTCGATTGCATTGTGCTGCCAGCTTGGCTTCTTGTTGTCTCCTTTAAAGTAAAGTTTACTCAGACTAAAGCATGTCCACTAAATGAACCTTTGGATTCTTCTAATACAATCAGTTGATTTTTAAAATATACTAAAGTAGCCTTGAAATGTACTAAATTAGTCAGTAATTCCTTTAAATGGATAATAGTTGTACAAAGAAAATAAGAAAATGCACCTATCTGACACTGTCATGATGCGTATTTAAGTTGATCCTTCAGGTGAGAGGCAGTTTGCATTGTCATCTCCTTCAGTTGGCCAGTCATGAGTGCAGTTTTTCTTTCACCAACTGCTTTCAAAGTTCTGTTTCCTTAGTAACATAAATTACAGCGGATCTGAGTCTGTGTATTTCACTGGCAACAAAACCAAATAATTGTGTGAGAAACATTTAACTATTGTATAAGTTCATGACGATTTCCTGTAGGTTTCAAAGAGGAAGAAAGAGATGAAATGATAAACTGTGGAGTCCTAGTTTCACCCTCTTATATGCATATATGGAATAAGCATGAACCTGCATGAAACATACATGAACTTTTCCCATATTATGCCTAGAGTATTATGTGTTCCTCGTAATTCAGTTAAAAACCTGACTAATACTGAATGGTAAAATACTTTTATCTCTCCAGTAAGCTATTTCCACATGGGTTAGTTCATAAATATAGATCCACTTATGACGGAAGTGGCCATATGACGGATTGGTCAAGTGTGTCCTAAAAGCTTAGGTTAGAGTAACATATACTATAAAGGCTTTTTAACCATTCCTGTTAAACACAAGCAAGACAAACGATTGGTCATACAGTATTTATTTTGACTTCAACAGTTGCTTGATGAAATCAGGTGCTTGGAAATCATGTTTTTAAAGTCAAGAAGAGAGAACTTTCTATCACCATCCAAGTCTGCCTCTTCCATTATTCTTTGAGCAGCCAGCCTCTTCTCCTCCAACTTAAGTCTCCTCAACATCCATCTCACATACAAAACTGTCATTGTGAAAATTAGGGAGACACACAGATCAGGGACGGTTCAAAATGATGGTATAAGCTCTTGTTTATGAGCTATCAAAGGAAGCAGATGAATTCTCACCAAAAATCTTAAAAGCATATTTGATCTTTAGTTTCTGTGATGCCATTTCACTGAAAATGGAGAACATGTCCACAATATCATTAAAGGTAATGTTTCCTTGGCCATCCTCTGAAAAAGTCTCCACCACGCATTGTCAGAAAGGTTTCTCCTATATAAGAAAGACAGAAATATCACAACCCCTTTGTTAAGGGCAGACAAAATAAATAAATAAAAACAGGAGAAATCCTTTAATCAACCATAATATTACCTTAAGCTTTGGCATGCTGGCAATGAGACAGGATGGGAGAGTTACATTGGGGCTGTTTGTGTAGTCTAGAAGTACCAAGTTTGGGGCAAGTTCACGAAATAGGCTACACAATTTTAAACAGAGATTAAAATAATTTATTTTTAAACATTTTTGATTTTAACTCCAGGGGATTGACAAATGGAGATGTGTACAATCAAATTATCCCAGCCTAAAAAACACTGAAAACTGTAACAATATTTTTTCACAAGTTCTTGTAAAATAAAATGAAAGACTGTATATAAAGATTGTCTAATTTGATAAAGAAATATAGGTACATTTTCTCCACTACAACGTTTAAAACATTATAAAAGTCTTCTACTCACCGAATTACCTTTCTAGTAAAAATACGCAATCCTGTGGAAAGAGAACGATTAATAGAGACAATAATAAGTCACCAGCCGTTGTATTTGAAAATTTTTTTTTTACCTGGTATTCCTCAAGTTGTTAATCTGTAAAGGTTATTTGTTTGTTTCCATGTCTTGTCTTTAAACATACACATATCAGAGGTTCTAATCTTTTGAGAAGATTAAATGCAAACATGTTCAAAGCATTGACGCAGTTTAAGATTTGTTTGTACTTGTTGGAGCGCCAGATGCTTTTGCGCCAGAGAACCGTCGGGAATGAAGAACTGTCATCCAGCAGGCGGTGACATTGCGCATGCAACCACGAAGCCACGGAATCATACTGTAAAGTTTCCCGAGTAGCCTACGGTACTGTACCGTTATCTGTTTGCAAAAGAGAAG
Organism: Botia almorhae; assembly: GCA_036877575.1. NCBI lineage: Eukaryota > Metazoa > Chordata > Actinopteri > Cypriniformes > Botiidae > Botia > Botia almorhae. The sequence goes on along the minus strand of JAZGTJ010000108.1, from coordinate 157,217 downwards.
GTATATTTTCACAACTTAGCATATAAAAATTTAAATTGTCGTCATGCGGTCGTCGTTTGTGATATAATGACGACAGCTAAACTGACCACCGAGGTATTAATTGTTTTAGAATTGATTACTAAATGAAAACACGATTCGGTGGTTATTTACAAACCATTTTTATGGTAAACAAATTACTGTTGTAAAAATGCCCTGTTTCTTTGGAATTTCCATTACTGTCATCAAATTTTAAAATTTTAAAATGTGAACCATTTTATACCTCTTGGAGATGCCATGTTATTTTATGCTTCCACAGTAGGAACAATAATTAACTATTAGTAACTAAAAGTAAAAATATTTTTGCCAAAGTAAAATCGGGCTTTCCCTAAAATAATATAAAAAAATAACCTGTCGTAGTCGTAGGCATTATGGCATGGTAAAATCACAATATGAATCATCTGAATCAAAAATTCCCCCCACCTGTGCAATGAAAGTTTTTGCGCCCCTGACGCGCATATCTGCGGGATGACGTCACGGGAGACACGCCCAGCTTCTTCCTCACTGCTGCGTGAACTAAAGTCGGAAATACAAGTTCAAGCGCATCTTTTATGTACCGTTAGCCGAATACCGTTATTCTGCTACCAGGCCAAAGCAAGGTAGCCACACAGAAAACAGGACATGGCGAAAACATACGATTATCTGTTCAAACTGCTGCTCATCGGAGATAGTGGAGTGGGCAAGACGTGTTTGCTGTTTCGATTCAGCGAGGACGCGTTTAACACCACTTTTATCTCAACTATAGGTCAGTTTATCCCAATGTGACTGTTTGATTTGTATGTATACATTACAGAGACATATCATTGTGGGAGGGGTAATCGGCGGTTATAAAGACAAACGGAGGTTTACGTGGATGTGTCTGTCTTTTGGAGTGACAGGAAGAGGCCGTGTATGTAACAGTCTGTAGGCTGTTAATCCATATGCCATTATTTGAGCTGTTTAAAATAAAATTAAAATGTCATTTTAAAATTAAAATGTCAGAATCAGTTGGCATTTACTGCTTTTGTCTAGAATACGAGAATGTCCTGTACTTGTCGAACTAGCATGATGGCAGGCTGGTTAGCTGTGTGCTAGCAGTCTGTAGTTTGTGTAGTTAAAAAGAACTATATGTGTTTAAATAAATCTTTTACTACTTAAAGGTTAAAGAGAGCCAAAGTGACAAATTCACTTGACAAAACTGAACAAGACATTTGTGATTTGTCACAAATTCTATCTCACAACTTTTAAGGTAGCCTTATCTTTACCTCCACCATCTCCACCATCATTTCCTTAGAGAAAACTGAGCTAGAGGTCCTTGACCTTTTGTCATTGTTATGCCATAGACTTCCTCTATTGCCATGGACAATAGTGCTGTGTCACTTCCCACCCCATGTCCTGTCTGGGTTTTTCATTGGTGGCAGGATTGTATGTCTCTGCTGGTGCTCACTATAAACTGCCAAGTTTTTTCATAATTGAACTATGATCGTGTTTATTTGCTGCTGAATACAACAAGTTTATGTACATTTGTAAAGCCTTAACAACAATGCAGTCATTTAGTATTGGACTGAAGGTGCAACAGTTATCAGCTCAGGCATATATTACACCACCCTGACCTTTCCACACATTCCATCTCTATGGTTACGCCATGAAAATGTGCTTATTCCATTTTCAGTGGCTTAGAGTTTTGCTGGGTGTTCTCAGATTAGTGAATTTTACACATTATCGTTAAATTGTTGTTGTGCAAATACTTTTTAACAGTATGTTTAGTGTTGTTCCTGTCATTAGACTGTAACTAATATCTAATGTTACTTGTAGGAATTGACTTTAAAATCAGAACAATTGAGCTTGATGGCAAGAAAATCAAGCTTCAGATCTGGTAAGAAGCATATCAAGTCAATCAAGTTAATTATCTTTTTACAGACAGTGTTTAAAAATGTGTTTTCATTTTGCTAAAAGGGATACAGCTGGGCAGGAGAGGTTCAGAACGATCACTACTGCATATTACAGAGGAGCAATGGTAAGATGTTTTTATTTTACTGACCACATAATTAATTGTATTGCATGTAGTGTCTATTGTAGGTTATCATACTTAAGCCATTTGTTACCCTCCCACAGGGAATTATGCTGGTGTATGATATCACAAATGAGAAATCATTTGACAACATCAAAAACTGGATCAGGAACATTGAGGAGGTGAGAAAATAACCATGAATTAAGATCCACTACTGACATCAGTGGCTTGATACTAGTTTTCTTTAATGCTAAGTTTTCCTTAGTGAGTCATATGGTTTTCTCTCCCTCTCTGTTATCAGCATGCATCGTCAGATGTGGAACGGATGATACTGGGGAACAAATGTGACATGAATGACAAGAGACAAGTTTCTAAAGAAAAAGGAGAAAAGGTAGGGCAGTTTATAAATGACAAAAAACAGCATCTCCTTAATGAATAAATCTTAATCTAAAAAATTATTGATATATTTATTTAAACAGTTTTCTTCCTCTTTTATAGCTAGCTATTGATTATGGAATCAAGTTCTTGGAAACCAGTGCAAAATCCAGCACAAATGTTGAAGAGGTGGGAGAAACATTCTTTTTGGTGATCTAATAATAATTCAATCAAATTCATTAAAGTGAGCAACATTTGCATGAGATCATTAGAAAGTGTCATGACCTTTGATTCTGTACTATGGCTTTGTTTTCTTTTTTGCTAGGCCTTTGTCACACTTGCTAGAGACATCATGACCAGACTAAATAGAAAAATGGTGAGAATTCTGATGTTAATAAAACATTTCTAATCTTATCTAATATATTTGATAAGCTTAATATTGCTTACTAATGCAGAATACGGTAACACTGTTAATATTATATCTGTGAATATTACTGAAATGGACACTCATATATAGAATACATTTACTGTGTCAATTCAAGTTAAAAAGTTTAAATAGTTTTTTATATCCTCAGCCTTTATATCCAACACTAACGCTGAATGGTTTCTTGTTTACTTGCCGGTTGGTGTTCAGAATGAGAATAACCCTTCAGGAGGAGGAGGAGCAGTGAAAATCACAGAGAATCGATCCAAGAAGCCCAGCTTCTTCCGCTGCACTCTGCTCTAACCCGGCAACTCCTGCAGTGTCTGTGTGAATGATCTCATTCCTCTGTGCGTGTCTGAGCTCAGTATGTGTGCGCCTGTGCGAGTGTTTACAGTACCACTGGACTTTCAGCTGTTAGCTGCTGCTGAGAGCTCTGGACTCATCTAAATGCATTGAAGGCCTAAAAGATTATGGTAGATAAAAGATTCTTTTGAGCTGTTTCCAAAAAGACTCTTTTAAACCAAAACTTTCATAATCATTGCCCTACCCCCCAACGTCCCTACCTGGGTCAGACCCAATTTAGCTTAGCCTGGTTTGAAAGACGTGACCTTTTTCTTTAAAATATCAATAATTCATTTCACATAGTAAATTTATAGTTACTTTGATATTAAAGTGCTTTTTTGAAGCATCATTTAGTAAAGGAAAATATACAATACGATTACAGAATATTAAACACCTGCTGATGCGCAGGTTTTTGGCAAGACTTGGACCTAAAGTAGCGATTGAAGAAACAGAAGGTTTGGCAGGTAAATATATTGGTCAAACTGAAGTACATGCAATAAATATATGTTTTATTTTGAATGTTATGTTTGGTTGTATTTAAAGTCCATTTTAGATATAGAGTTCCTAGTTTTGTTAAGATTAAGTTTTTGTTACTGTTCCAAAGCCGCAATAAACTGTGGAATCAAAAGCAGTCTTCCCCATCTGCTTGACCTTACGTTATTAACCTTAACCATAAAGAGACCAAAGTAAACAGACTAGCAGAACTGTGATAAATACTGTTTTTTCACAGTGAAACTTTCTGTCTTTGGTTTTATGCTCTCATACAATACATTACGTATTGAGCATAAGAAGACAAAAGAATAAAAAGAGAGGTATAAGACCCTTTTCCTAACGCTTGTTGAAGCAGCAGCCAGCTAGGCCCTGTGCATTAGTATTTACAGTATTACATTTACTAACGATATTATATTTTTATACTCTACCAACATATTTTACTTACAGCTGCATATGAACCGCCTAAAGCATGTTAACCTGTACTTTTGTGAGACTTATTGTTAATACTTATTTTTGTAACTCATGTTAATGTCATAATGGTTTTCTGTCTTTTTTAATCCCCTCTTTTATAAGACTCTGACCGTAAGTCATGTAGTGTTTACAGTACCACTGAAATGGTATTTTGTTCTGTATGTCATGCACTGTTACTTTTGTGTGTGGTTCTTTTGTAGAAACTGCTCACTTTATAAGCCACTGAGGTATGTCACCTAAAAAAGATTGTGATTGTGTTGTCATCCTCTGAGCTCATTTGGGTATTACCAGGCCTGGATGGAATTGACAGGCTTTTATTGCACTGATTTTGGGCCAAATATATGTGAAATTCTGCTAAATTAATTTAAAGATGGTCAAATGTGATGAACAGAATACTACACACATTATCAAATTTGTCAAAGTGTTGAATAAATACAAGGAGGTGAAAGACATGCAGAACTTTGTGAATGAGCAATTCCATTTCTAACGAAAATCTGCTGAATTCGAACCAAAAGACAACCTGTAAGAGTTCACAATCACTTAAATTATTTGAAATAAATGATTCTACTGTTTATATTTAAAGGTGTATGATTGCTTGAGTTCCATTGGCATTTGTTTGACAAACTCCTGCTCAAAATCATGTCATTTCAACTTAATGGCCCTGCAGTCGTGATTTGAATATGCATGCAGGCACATTTGCATATTTTACAATGAAACTGTGACAGCACTCAACCTCCCATGTGAACATAAACTCTTACTGACTATTCATTTTAATGTCCTCTTTTATAACATGTCTTCCTTGATTTTCTTGTCTGTCATGTGGGTGTTAACTGATTATGTAAAAATATTAAAATATCTTTTGTAAGTTATTTAAATTGTTTCATTTTTATTAAATACAGAATTATTTCTATGCTATTTGTTGAAGGTAAATGCTAAGTGAGAGAGAGGCGATATTTAATATATAACAGCGTCACGTTACTGAAGTTATTTGCTCCCTTTGTTTTGAAAAATAGGATGCTTCATATTTACTTTATTGAACATCCCATGAATAAAATAACTAATGGCTCTTTTTCTCATATATTTAATGTGAATACAATGAAAGAGCTACATGTATTCCACACTGGAAAATAACATACCTTTAAAAAAACACCTTTAACCTCATCACACTTATCAACAGATGCCAGACATTTACGTTTTAATTTCTTACAGTTGAGCTGTATTTCTGATGTCTTTGTGTAGTACTACTTACTATTGCAGATAAATCCACTGTGACAACTTATGTTTGTGTGTCTGTCCTCTCTATGGAGGGTCTGGGGTCATTAGTGTTGACTTTAAAGTCCCCAGCCAGGTCTTTTACATTACTGGTTGCCTGAGGCTTATTTGTGATATCCCCTTTTACCTTTCATGGGTTGGTGTTAAGACTCTTAGATCTGAGAGAAGGGTACATTCTGTCCTCATACATACAAGTGATCTTGTTGGCTCCTCTCTCCTTCCTGTTTTAATGCTGCCCTTTTTGGTTTCTGTTTTCGTCCTTGTGGTCTTATTGTGGTCTCTGTTCTGTATCCATTTCGATTTCTCTAAAGGTGAAAGGCCGTCTGGTTCTGAGGCCCATGTGTTCTTTTGACTGTGCAATAGAGGCGTATAGAGTACCGATTTGGGATCTGTTTTCAAAAAGTGAGTGAGTTATGAATGAGAGAAACTCATAACTGAGTAAGTTATTAAGTGTTATTCTGAATAAAGTGAGTTATTTTGTAAGAGAAACAGTGCCATCTTCTGGCGCTTTTATAAGCACAGCCCACACCATCAGCTCATGAAAGGGATACGAAAGGGTCATCAACATCAGTATTGATTTCATCCTCTTTTACCTTCATCTTATTTTTGCCTGTAGGCCTTGGGTCATTGTCCTGCAGAAACAACAAGCAGGAGATGTATGCTATTTTGGATAAAAATTATTTGAAAAATAATAGATATTTATGATGGCTTTTCTTACCTCCATACCCAGAGGGTCCTCACGCAGACTCTACAGCACAACAGAGACCACATTCAGTCTCTTTTCAAGAATCAGACATACTAAAGGGACCCCCTGGCCCAGACCTGTCAACAACACACATAAATAATTATAAAAGATGTACATAAAATACACCCAAATACGGTTGGACATAGAAAGATGGCCACGATTAAAAATGTTGTTTTTACTGCAGTATAAGTTGACTTCTGGACCCCCCTTTGCTGCCCCGGCCACATTAGAAACTTCAGGCATAGGATGACAAAGGGAAACCTAGTTGCATAGGGAGTTAGACATTGGTATGACCGTGTAACCTGATCAAACCATAAACACAGTGGTGATATATTGCTCAAACATCTACCTACATTCATGTAGAACACAAATGAGTACATGTTTTCCAGTTAAATTAAGGCTTACATCACATCCAATCAGATCATCTTTATTTCCCACAATGCCCAAGGGCACAATTCTTATTGCACACACCTTTCTACAGGACTTGAAGGAGTGATCCTTGTGCATCTCCTACATGGTGAATCAGTCCTGTATAATAGGAATACATGGTGAAGCACATTTTTACTGAGTCATGTGGTAAAGTAATCAAAATTCAATGATCAACACTGAAAACATGAACAGGCATCAGGAAGAGAAACAGTTGACCAATTAGGTTTTAACTGATCCATACCCTGACTGTGCTATTTAATTTAACTGTGTAGCTAATCACCTACTGCACCTGTACTAACACCCCCAGTGAAGATCCAGGCTCTTGAAATCTATGATAAAGAAGTTTACTCCCAAATTGTATGAGCACATTTCATTGCAAAATAATAAAACACATAGATGTTTAAAAACTACCATGGCCTTAACATAACATGATCTCCTACCTTGAATTAGATGATGCCATATGCATCAGTGGTCATGGTTTGCGTGTGCTTAGCGACAGACAATTTTTCCTCAGTCTGCACCTCCTGACCTTCATCTGCACTCTTATAGGTGGAACCAGAAATAATAACCACATGTTGGTGTATCAGCTCGTGTGAATGCAGAAGCACAGACATCACCCATTTCAAAACACATTTTAAAATTAGTGGCAAACTATGCTATGCTATCATGCACAGCAAGTCATTGTGAACAACCAGAGCTCGTGTGAATGCAGAAGCACAGACATCACCCATTTCCAAACACATTTTAAAATTAGGGGCAAACTATGCCATGCTATCATGCATTTTTGAATTATCAAAAGATTTTGAACACATTTTTTAATTTAAAGTACTATGAACTCTCCAGCTAGATTCATCCAGCTTGTCCTTCTACAAAAATACAGAGAGATAATACAAACAGAACTGGCTTGTTGGGCTCTTTGCTGTGGAATATGTGATATATGTAATATATTTTTCAAAACTGTACTTTTAGTCCATACCTTCTGAGTCTGTATAACACAAAAGAAAAGAACTAATAAAGTCTTATTCATAGACTACTCATTTCAACAATGTCATTTCCTAAATCCTAAAGTTATATTTTTCCATTAATCTGTAAAGTAAAATGGGTTTCAGCACAGAAATACATTAAAATCTACAAATTTTCTACAAAAATCTACAGAGGCTGCACCTTCTGTTGTAATATAGTTGAGTTTACCACAATTATGAGAGTAAATTACCCAATCCTGCAAAATTCCATGTATCAATAAGTATATGAGGTATTTAACATCTTTAACATAACTTGTGCTAGAGGTGCACTTACCCCCAACAAAGTCTGTTGCAGGGAGAGACGCTGATTTCTTGCATAACACTTACAATGTTCTTACCCTAATCTTGTCTGTGGCCTTCATTTATGTAGCAGCGGGCTTTAAGATGCACTGTTTCACATGTGCTGGATCTCAGGTTTAAAGTCCCATGACCACTGCTATAGATTATCATGGTGGAACCTCATGACCAGTTCACTAGAACACCACCAGATTTAAGTCCCCTCTGAGATGAGAGGACCTTCTAATCTACCATATTAATCCCTCCCATACTCCCTCCACACCGGAGGTAGAAGATCATATGAAAGGTGAAAATGCCTCAAGTGCTTACTGAAGTCAAAAATCCAAAAGCAAAAGCTCTTATTCACAAACAGCAGTATCACCAAAACATAATCTGGCTCTGTTTTAAGTACATGTGAGATTTGTGCTTAGATATCTGTTGACAGTTTTTGACATCTTTGGATTTGGGCATTGTACAGCGATGGTTCTCCTAAATCCTCAAGGTTTTAGAAATAGTAACACAGATGTGGAATTTTCCAGTGGTGAAAAAGCTTTTTTCAGCATTCCAACTTTCAAATTACAAATAATTCTTTTATTAAAGGCCTAAATATTTTGCAGAAATTAATTTGGAAAAGCACAAGATAAGACTAAAATTAAATGTCTTTAGAAGAGAAATCACCCTAAAACAATCCCAGATCTTCCGGGTAAGTTTTAATTTTTTTTTTAAATTTCACTTTATTTCATCTCAAACAGAAACTATGTCCAGCCAAAATCTTGTGCCCAGCCCCCACTAAAGCTTTCTGAAACTGTTTGAAACACCATCAACCATCTACCCCTTAAAAAGCTTTATAAAGGAGTTCTATGAACAGCTCAGATCAGATTATTTTCTAAACTAATCAACCTGACTGCGTTTGCCAATGGGAACAAAGAATAACTTTTCTAGAGTCATTTACAGAGTTTTCAAAATTTCACAATGTTGTGCAATGCATCAAGGAATAAAGAAAATAAAGAGAAACGTTAATTTTCAAAAGCTGTTTTACCATAAACATTTATTTACACCAACATATTAATTCCATGTAGTCTGAACTGTTTACTAATATCTATGATAATTACCAACTATTTTTATTAACAGTAAACCTGCAATTTACTGAATGGCATTAAAAGAAAATGTTAATTTTTTAAAGCAATGCATATTTATAGCGCCGTATCAGTCAAACCCTCCAACATGCATCAAATCTAAGAACAATCACAATGTATTAGGACAATCCCACTTACCTTATAAAAAAAGCAATACACGTTTTCCACTTTATCAACTTGTTCTGTATAAATTGTAGTGGGTGGAGTTAGGGATGATAGAGATCTACTACCTTCTGGGAGCCAGAGGAGGTATGTTTGATAGGTCCACGCTTAAAGGAACTCTCTTTGCTGCTTTTTTTTTTTAAAAAACCCCACCTCTGTTCTTTATGATAATGCGGCCAGATGCTAAATCCATAATTTACAATGACCTGAAGTCCAGCCATAATCATCCAAATTTACAGTCTCAGCAATCAACAGGAAAAAATAATCGAATGAAGTTGACAAGAAAATTCCTTTGTAATTTCCAAACAGCATGATGCTGACACAAAACCCCCCTTCATCTGCCTGTGTATGTATGTAATCAGGCTTAATGGAGTCATCCTATGAGTGATGCTCTTTAATGCAGTAGCTTTAATAAATGGTGATTGAAAGTAAATCTACTTTGGGAAAAAGTCCAACCAAAAATGGCTCTAAGGCTAAATAAAGTACAGTACTGCATAGTTAGGCCATGACTTGGAAAGTATTTAGAAACAGAAAACAAAGGCTTAGCTGGGGATGTTACAAGTTTCCAGCATGGAAAATTAATAAAATAAAAAATTTGCTCTTTAATCTTGCTCAATATGGAGCAGTGCAGCATAATACACCCAATATGATAGTGCAGGCAATGGAATCAGATTTGCACATTGAATTTTTTGTCTTTTTTTACTACTCATTACTACTGCTTTTTGATTGGATAGCAAATTATGACAACATAATTTGACTGACATTCTGATTTCAGCAAATATGTAAACCTTAATCTTCCCTACTATTACTTAAATTCTCTCTAAACCTTATCTAAAATGAGCCTAATAAATAAACGCAAATTAATTTGCATTAATGCCATATGTAAAGCACATCTCCCTCTGATTTATTGTTTAAAACCACTAAGTTGAGAGCAAACATATTACATAGTTCAGTTAATCAATCCCAATTTGGTGGTTCTGAATCATTAAAGGATGTTACAACCAATAAAGTTTAAGCATGGGTTTAAGCATGAGTCTTCAAAACAGTTGAAACTGAAGAGCTATCTGCAACCTTAAAACAAGTTTATTAGAGAATAAGATAAAGTGTAACAAACAGAAAAGCATCGTAATTTCTATGAAAGTAATATTTATTTATAAAAAGAAAAATTCCATGTCACATCCAAGGCCTTGTGTGCCCCATACTCTTGTCAGTCCTCCTCTGAGCAGGTTGTTGTATGAAGGCTGGAGAACTGTTTCTTGTAATAAATTATATATACACAGTCCCCACTTCTGTGTTCCTTGCCTTCAATTCACCCTTTCCATCGACCAGCAATTGACTCCTCTTTCTCGCTCTGCTCTCTCTCTTGTTCTCACTCAGCTGCATTAGAACCGGTGTCTATAAAGACATATGACATGAGAAAGCAACATACACAAAAAGAAACACACCACAAAATAGGGCAAAAAATTACATTATATACAGAATTATTGATTGTCTTATCTTACTTTTGCCATCACATGCTACGATTTTTACTTTGTCCACCTTGACCAGGTCAGTCACCTCTCGGAACTCAACATCATTTAAAACAAATGTCCAGACATTATCACAGAATCTGTATGTGTTCAGAGATCCCTGTGTATAAAAGACAGATCAGTGACTTATGACTTACTGTATCCTTTATCTGCTTTCTAAATAACTTACAGAGAAAACCTGTTATATTACAGACAATAACCTTAGGGCCTGTTTACACATGGTTTTAATATTAAGTGTGACCAGTTAATCACACTTTATAAAGTACTTTATAAAATACTGATAAAAACGTATATCCTAAATCTGCATAGATGTATTAATTTACATGCAAGACATGTTAATCCAAAGAGAATGATGTATTGTGGCCTACTGGTTGGTGAGTTGGGCTAGTAATCAGAAGGTTACTGGTTCGATTCCAGCACTGGGGGGTTGCAACTGAAGTACCCTTGATCAAGGCACCTAACCCCCAATTGCTCCCCGGGCTCGGTAACGTGCTGCCCACTGCTCCGGGTGTATGCGTGTATGGTATGGGTATGGGTTACCATATTCTGACAAATAGGTCACTTTCACTTTGCATACTGAATGTGTTCTGTGAAGTCTTTTCATGTTTTAGCTTTTAGATAATTTTTGATTAGACATATTATTGAAGCTGCTTGTTTACGACCGTTGTTTTAGCCCAGCAGATAACTGACAAAAAAAAAAGGCACTGTTGTCCAGCAGGATGGATCTGCGTGTACAGTACACATGTGATGTGTTCACATTCATTTTTAACTACCTTCAAATGTGGTCTGACTGACTACATCAGAAATGAATCCAGAGCAGGTGTTAATACCAGGTGTAAAGCAGGTCTTAAAATAGAATAGTGACTTGATTTACCCTAAAATTGACCCTGTTGCGGACCCGGTTGGCCAGTGCTGTGTTGATAGCTTTGTCAAACTGTAATAGTACTTGAAGGGCCAACTGTGGAGTGATCTGTTGAGTCTGTGGAATGAGGAAAACAGTTAATTGTTTAACCAAGGCTTACCATTATTAGCCACAATCAAGGATGTCTCATAACAGCAAACGCTGAAAGGTTGATTATTGCTATAATTAGACATGGATAATGTGTTGGCTGCCAAAATCCAAGCTGCTGGCATTTGAAAACAAAGTTAGTCCACACTGTTTGTGCCTGTAAGCAGCTAAACATATTTAAAGCATAATAAACATAGTACAATACCTAATCCATCACAAGAGCTGCTCAATTACAAACACAGTTGGCATTAGCTGACACTCATTTACTAACAAACAGGACACATTTCCAACAGCTTGAAACTATCAGTACAAACAACGGGCTTTGGCACTATCAGATAACACAACAGACGATTGAATGTGAATGTCTGGATGTACAGCTCTTGTCTTTAACTCGTCGTATTTGTTTATCTAACACGTTTTTCTGCGCTGGCTAGCAATCTAGCTAGAAACAGTAACTTGTCTAATTCAGTAGTCTTACCTGAATGAGTTCATCAAGACTCTCCTGTAGACTGTTTCCGAGTGTCGTGTTTCTGTACAGCTGATATGCCATAGTGTATTTCTGTAAAAGTGAATGTGCTGTTTAAAATAACAGTTGGATGTTTGAGGATGCTTTGTGGTTTGCCCGCTGGCTTCGCACTTCCGCAATTTCCAAATTCAGATCTCTTGAGCTACGGAACAACGCGAGGGACAAACATCTCCAATATTAAAAGTCGTAGGGGGACTCTTTAAGACGAAAACGATATGAAAACGAAAAAAAATTACTATTACTATTTTTTTATTGTTTCAGAATTTTAAAACATAGAACAAAAATTACAAATATAATGAAATTTGTACAAACAGATGCTATAAAAACGATAAATAAAAGTGGTAGGACAAACAGAGAGATAGAAGATTGGGGCTTTAGTTTGTCCAATAGCAATTTCTGTCTAGTATTGGATTCTAGTACTCTAGTAGTGCCTAGTAGTGTAGTATTCTGTCTACCATTAAGTTACACCATTCAGTTGTACCCAAGCAATCTCTAAACATGGATACTAAAAGTTGTCGGAGTGAATGGTTCTATTAAATTATTGGATAAGATGTAAAAATGCAATTAAAAAGAATGTGCAGTTATTTGTTATTTTCTATTAACGATATCCTATTCCTATTTCCTTCTGTGTTATTTCCCCTGTGTTATGCGAGGAAGAAAATTATTTAGCCCAAGGTGGGACATTTGCCATAAAATCCACGAGATGGCAGCAGATGACAAAGTCAGATAAATCTTTTACTTTTGAATTCTCGTATAGGATGCTGTAACCTTTTGATATATATGCATATATTGTATATATATTGAAAAGTTATTCTAATATGTCATTTTATATTCTATTAATACACAATAATTAACTTAAGTTTAAAAAGAAATCATACAAATCATTTCACTAAGTATAGGCTCATTTATATAAATCGTCTATAAATTAAAATTAAAAATATATATGACACAACAATAGAGTTAACCCATGTTCAAAGATCTGAACCAGTTTTTTTAAAATTCTAATTAAAATATTAGATCTCGTACAACTTCATTAAACTTGTACACAATAGAACGTTATATAATATATACATATACTATTTTAATAAATATATGAAATCTTTTTTAATTCTGAAATTTCAGTGTTTCAACATAATAATCATCATAAGTTTTCTTTTCGCATAATAAATTTTCATGTTCGTAACCTAAATTCATTGACTGATCATTTTAAAGCCATTAGAAAGAAAAGGCCACAGCTTACAAACCAGACCAGACTAAAAGTCCAATATGAGACTAAATACAGCTCTCTATTAGTAATATTTTACACAGACAAATGAAGATGCCAGTAGATACCCGAATAAGCATCTACGCATATAAAAAAACCACTGATAAATCATTGTTTAGAAGAGATTTTCACTGCTTTAGCTTCTTCATCAATTGATGTCTGATAATGAATGGAAGTGTTTATAGAGATTTTTGAAATGACACATCCTTGTAATGATTTAATTTTTAACAGAATGCAAATAAGGCACTTGGTAAAAAGATGAATAAATTGTAAGCAATTATTTGGATACAATGAGAGAATGTGGGCTCAACACAAACCAAAGCATCAAATTTGATCAATGGTTCTGTTCTCTGTGTGTTGGAATAATGGCATTCGTTTAGCTTATTCATCTCCTCTTGAGCGTGTGTTTGTGTGCAGTGGAGGATGGTGAGGTTTAAACGATGATGGATACAGAGAGGCTGGCAGAAATAGGAGCTGCTTCCTTCATTTAATTACTGTGTCAAACTGAATTACCTTAGAAATCAGAAAACATGAACATTACACCACAGATTTATTCATACTTCATTTGTGTTGCACTTTTTGCTTTTTCTCTCAATTTGATGCATTTCTTCGGGTATTTGTCGGCACACAGTTGTTTTAACATTTATTTAGCATCTCACTTTTGCTGGATGATATAATTCCAGCAACTTGTTTTGCTGTGTAAAGGTTCTTCTTAATAAATCTTCAGCAACGTTGTTAAATGAGTAAAATGAAGGCAGATTTATCCCTCTCAATGTGCTGAATCTGTATTTTGCTCTGTGGTCAGCACAGTGTGTATTTCAAAAATATATTTAAAAATGGAAAGAAACAAACACCTACAATTAATGGTTTAGTGTTTTATGGCAAGGATGTTAAGTCAACTGTTTTAGATTTTTTTAGGAAAACGATTCTTTATGATAACTCTCTGATTTAGATCTGGGATCTAGCTTTGGGGTTTATTTAAACCACATTTAAAACAATTTCAACAACATTTAAATAATTTTAAAAAATTTCTGCATGAAATGAAAACAGACAGTCCAGTAGATATTTCCAAACATCTAAAATACATTAAGAGATGGTTGTATAAGGGAAAACTAAGTGTATCTTAGTGAACTCAACACTACATGACCTGAGTAACCCATGTGTTTCACTAAGAACTTTCACCCTGTGAACTCTGACCTTCATCAGAGCAGAGGCTGATCCAGGCACCTCTCATTTACATGTGACACAAGGCACTGCCCACAAAGCAGAAAGTTCGTCAGGATACTGATGAACTGGTTCAGTCTCAATCACTGTTCATGCATCAGGCATTAGGCTAATTCTCTCTCATACATCTGGTTGTATTTAACAGCACACAATCTGGTACAGGCTGCCCAGCTTATCAGCAATCATTAGTCCATTCACCAGCAGGATTTTCAAGAGTATGCAAATGTGATCAGCAAACAAATAATTATGCGAGTCAATGAGAACAATTAACACAACAATGCCCCAGAGACTGGGATAAGCTTAATTAATTTTCCCATTGCCATATAACAGTGCGATTGAGCACAAAATGAATATTTTCTCAAACATTAAGTATGAGTATTTCAAACCATTTATTTTGATTTACAAAAAGATGTCAAGCGATGTAAAACAAAGATAAGTAATAAAATTAAATAAAAACTAAAATCTAAATTATGAATCAAATGTGTTATAAACTAAATTTTCCAGTCACTTGATAACACACTTTGCATGATCTGTTTAGCCTATTATCTTAAACATATCTATATCAACCAGAAAGATTTATCAAGATGCCCCAATGATGGCTCATTGTGTCAGATGGACAGGATTTTCAATTGTATTTCCCATTGTAGTTGACTGCTTATCAGCCCACCAAACCAAAACTCATCCTCAGCAGCCAGAAGCACCATGATGCTTGTTCTTCCCTTGTTAGGCTGTAAAGATGACTGCAGCATCCTCCCCCACTGCTGGGGCAGAACAGATTAACCTCCACTTAATCTGCTACCCTCATTTTATTCACTGTTGTGGGTTCATTGTAGCCTACTGTGATGCCACGACATAAAGAATCTTGTGTGTGTGTGACCATGCTGCTGTGACACCTGCTATTGATTGATCATAGCACAAGTGACTTATATATAAACACAAAGTAAATACTATTACACTTTAAAAACAGACACTTACAAGCATTAAACAAAAAATACAGAATAACACAAAATAGTTTTTAAATTCCAAGAACTCTCTGGCATCGTGTTGTGCATGTCCATTTGTGTTGATCGCAAACAGGCCTTTTTGACATGAGTGTTTGTCTATGTGGTACTATAGACATGAAGAACCTGCCATAACATAAACACCACTACTCACCATCGAGCAGCTGTCAAATCGCACAGGAAATGAAATATTTTCTATGCATGTTCATTTACATTTACACACACGCTTTTAATCTGGGAGGAGGAGCAAAAAATAATCATTTCCTGTGGGAATACTGCCCCTCAAATTAATTAATGCGATTCAGCATTTTTAAATGGACCACTTAATAAAGTGGCAGCATAATTAAATTTCCAGCCTTGTGACCTTGAGAGCAGTTCCTAGATAATTAATGATACACGCAGATAATCAATGCAGACAATCCATCTACACACGTCTATCTACACATATCTATACACACCACACAATAAAACGCTGACCCATATATTAAAATAAGTATGACATGCAAACAAACTAGCACAAACAACAGTGCATCAAAACACAAGCACACACATTCAAGGGTATGAACCAGCATTGATGGCAGATAAATAGTCATAAACCTTCATGTGCAGTAACTTCATTACACATATTTACTGTAAATACACACAATAAAACAGACCTATACAACATTAATACTTGAATACAGAAAATTTCAAATGAAAATATTTGGACATAATCAAAGTTTATAGCTAGATCACATATGAATAATTATTCTTTCAAATGCGATTAGGGTTTTAAAAAGACAGCAAAAAATTCCACTACTTTTGCAATGTAAGCTTTGCAATGTAAGATTTTTTTCTACTTTCATCACCTATTCTTACAAAGTCAGAAAAGTTACCGTTGTCCATTTCATTTACAGTGTGCAGTGAACATATCTTATTTTCATAAAGCATACTGATTATCTCTTGATTCATGACTTGTTCAGCCTCTGCAGAACAGAGAACACATTCCATTAGTGTCATATAGATTATCATTTATTCCAACCCTGCAGAAATGACATTAATGTTTTAATGTTAACACCCCTGATTATGAAATTAAGCAGTGCATAGATAATCCAATATTTTTACAAAATTACACATCATATGAAGTTGGAGATACAGTTAAATCATATGAAATGTAGTTATTTTACTCATGAGAGATTTCAAATTAGGATTTCATACTTGGGCTAAACCCAATAAATTTGCTTAAAAAGAGACTTTAATGTTTTTAATAAATTAACACACTAGGCAGATTTGACATTCCTTGGATCCCTGCTCCTTTCTTAAAACTCATTTTAATTTACAGTGCCACCATTTGACAATCGAACTAACTGGCTTTTAGTTTATTTCTCAATAGTTTTAAAGATGCCATTGTTAAGTAATATCTTCAAAAACAGCATGCTAAACCTTGTATGTCTGTGTGTTTGAGTTGTACCCCCTGATGTATGGTGGGCAGATCAGCAAATAATCCATTTACTACATGATCATCAGCCTAATCCTTGTCTTAACCGGAATGCCAATACTGTATTGACCAAATGTCAACACATTCACACCAACAGCGCAGATCCAGAACAATTTCATTCATCTCTCCTCAAACTCTCAGGCAAGCGCACACACACGTGCCCATGCAGACGATAGGAAACGTTCTGTGCTCCCTTGCTGGAGAGCCTCGCCATATACTGAAGATGCCTATACACAGATGCCTGTGAGAAGCTTGTCTCATCGCTGGAGAAAAATGGCTGGGAAATAATGAGTGTTGTCAGACTGGCTTGTGATTAACCTCATCTCTGCGCTATAGCCGGGCCATTGATCTCATTCTGTGAGGAAACACGACATCACCTACTCTACCGTACATAAGCACACAACAAACACAGAAAACACACACAACTGAGATGACAGCAAACACACACAGTGCAGACACCAGGGGTTCTTGAAGTTATCAGGTAAGAGTTTGGCCCATGATAAGCTCCTGCGATTGACCCTGATTCATCTGTTTACTCACTGAACTCTGCAGTGGACGTTAGGGTCCAGATGTTCTTCTGAAGGTCTGATGACTCCTCTGTCCGACCCGTGTCCTCTGAGACTTTTAGGCCTCAAAACACACACACCTATAGACTAACACCACAAAATAAGTCCAACAACCTCCACTCTACTCTGACAGTCCCAGAGTTGATAGATGGTTGTGATTATTAAAAGAAGGTTACTTTTAAACACTGTTCCCTGGCAATGGGAGAGAATAGCAGCTGCTAAATCACTGTCAGGGGAACTAATGATAAGATATCATAAGACACGCAAGACACAAGACAAGATGGAGTGAAGCGTCCACCTCCTTTAATCAGCGCCAGTCTCCATCTCTCGTCACTCTCGTGTCTTTCTCAAGCACACAGACGCACTTATTCCTGTTCACGCCGGTGTATCCATCACCTTTCCTCTGTGTTCTTCTCTCTGGCTGCACTGTGGGCTGCTTCTGTTACTCAATTTCATGCAGACAGCATGATTATGATAAAGAATGGACTACATCTGTTATGTGCTTATACTCACTTTTGTAGCGGATACTGTGCAGTCACAGTTATTTCTGATGAATGCAAAGTTTAAGTTTTAAGGCAAAATGTTTTTTCTTTACTAAATATTCTTCACTTCTGCAACATAAATTAATTTAAAAAGTGAGATGTCGTAAAATACCTTATCTGGATGTTTTCTTAGGATTACCTTAACAGAGTAAGTTAAATCTTCCAGATGAACCTCTCAAAAGGTCCAGGTTTGGATGATTAATGGGAAGAGTAGAGGTCACGCTATGACACTCATGTCAGAGACTTAGCAAGGGGACAGATATGTTTCTCTGAGGCATGCAGAGTTAATCACACTGTGAGTAAGAGCCTCTAGATTAATCTAATTAATAAAAGTCATGGTCTGTCCCTGCATATCTAATACTTTAAGCTAACGATGTCATAAATCCAGCCTGCTAATATGGCAGGTGGAGAATGGGTGGTAGGAGGAGGTACGTGTCGAAGTGTGTGTGGATGATGGAAAGATAGCAGAATGTATTTATGTGTGTGCTTAAGAAATCCTGGATCATCAGTAGCTGGATAAGAATACACAAACTTATCTTGTATGTATCTTGTACTTTACTACTGGAAAACAAGACCATTAGCATTTACTACTGATCTAAACCAAAAACATCACTACTTTCTGACTAATTAGTGTCTAGCTGTTGACACCCCCAATATTAGAGTTTTAATGTTCCAATAAATCTGAAATCTCCTCTGATAAAATTAAATAAATTAACAGGGTATTACCACACGGCCACATTCAATTTGCATAGTGCATTTACTGTAATGAATAAGCAAGTGTAAGTGAAAGGGCTGCTACTTTGAATCCTCCTAATTATAATAGCTCCTCCCATTGTGTTCCAAAAGAGACATCTCATTAGCATAGTACTGAGAGAGCTATTGCCCTAGACTTGCCTTCTGATTAAGGGTCTTTGATCTGAGTGATAGTGCATTAGCTGCCCTGACATCACAGAATACAAGTAACACTCATAACATTGCTCAACATTTACTTCAAAATCCAATTAGAGGTGTTATGATTCCTGAGGAAAGAATTATGCTGCTAATTACTGATTAAATATTCATGATCCCCTCTAAGTGGAAGAAAGAATAATAATTAAGCATATGCCTCACTTTACTGCATTCAAAACTGTTTCCCTTTCATTTGATCAGTGATGTCTCCTATGTTTTGCATTATTTTGCTTCTCTAGTTTAAGGGTAATGCCATGAAATTCTAAAGATGAAATTCCAAAATATGGGATGAATTAATGATCATTTTTTAAATTGTTAAAATGTTTAAATAATTAATAACAAGTATGTATATTAATATACAAAGTATGTAATAATAATATATAATGTATGTACAGCATTTTTAAACCTAAATAGATAAAGAACATTACAACATAAAAAAAGCTGAGCTTTTTATTGTTTGGGTTTAGAGAAGTTTAAAGTTTTGTTGATCAAATAAATGTACTGGATTCTGAGAGCATTACACATGAAAGTTACGCATACAGACTATTAAATAAATATTTGAAATATATGCAAATCTACATTTACAGACACTGGACATCCCTGGAAAAAAACAGTTTGAGAGATATAGTCATCTCAGGTATTATAATGTTTAATATCACGCTCTGAAGTACTGAATTATATTGGGTTTGGACTGGCCAGTGGAATGTGCATTTGTGTTCACACAAGCCCTGGATTATATGAGCATCTTCACATCTCAACCTGAATTATTTACATCTTCAAAGCTGCAATAATAATACAGAATAATTATACAGGCATGAATGGAATTTGATCAATGCTATTTGAAGATCAGAACATCAGTGCAGTTTTAAAGAAAGTGTTTTGTCACATTATTTAATCACATTATTAAATGTAAAATGTTAATGATTTCTGTTTCAATTATTGCTTTTTGTTATATTATTATTGTGAATTATTGTTTATTTTTTACTGTTCATTTTAAACTACACTCAAAAAATAAATGTTCTTAAAAGATTTGCTTCCCTAAAGATCCATTCAGTCAAAGGGTCTTGAAAGGATCATTTCTTTCATACCCTTTTATAGTTTAAAGAACTATTTTTCCACTACAAAGACCCTTTCATAAAACAGAAAGAGTTTACAAATGTTAAAGGTTCTTAAAAGACCCATATAGCCAAAAATTTATTAATTTATGGCATTGTGAGACATCTTTCTTTAACAGTGTAATCAACAAACTCCAAGCTGATGTCTACCTCTTACAGCCTAATTAGACATCATAAATTAATGTTTAATTCATTAAAATGATTGAATTCATTTTAATGGATCACTTTACAATATTGGCAGAGGGTTCCATAAACATGGGTGGCAATATCCCAGGAAGGTTGTTTCTGGGCAGAATTTTTTTCAGACACCCTGATTGTTGAGGTTTATATCAAGACTTTGACCACACTGATAAAAACAATAAGATACAGAAAAAACAGTAAGATAGCAAAGAAAGACTTTGATTTATGAAACATCTGCAAGACATCTGAACAAATCACAATGTCATAACACATATTTAAATACAAACGTAAGACAATAACAGAGGCTCTGTTTATTAAAACACTACCACCAACTGCATGGTCACGCATTAATGTTGCTCTCGAGATGGTGCACACAGTACTTCCTCTGCTCTAATCGCCATCTCAGTGAAGTTGTTTCTGCTGCAGGACCAGAGATGCATAGCAAAGCTTAAGAGGAGCAGCATGCTTGCATGAAACATGCTCATCATCAACCATCACACTTTAGAGACACTCGCACCGACATCTATTCGAGAGCTGCTGGAGAACATAATGTATGCGCATAGACACATAAATACATACTGAGGAAAAGCACTTAATAAACAAGAGGGCAAAAATATAGCAAAAGGATGTTCTGTGTCTCTTGAGAACCAAATAGTCCAAAAGTAAATAATCCACTCAAATCAAATTACAATAACTCAGAGCTTTATTTAAAGGAACCACCACCCATTGACCACCCATTGCTTTGATTTTATTATTAAATCATTTATGAGCTTATTGACACAAAAATGTATTTAAACTGCCAAAATTAAATCTTGGAGACTTATTATTAATGATGCCAAGATTTCATGAAACCTTTTCTCTTTCTTAGCTTTTCCTTCACACACATCAATATAAGTTGACATTGTTGAGTATACATTGTCAGAATCTGTAAAAACCTTCAAAAACAGCATAGTAAATCTAAATCAGTTCCTTAAGTACAACATGGAGTAAACTAGCACATTCTCTGACTTAAATGTTGTTAGATTTGGGAGTGTGTTCTTTTATTGCCTATACATGCCTCTGTTAATTATTACAGGAGTCCTCTTCCTGCACAACACTGAACGGTAAACCCTTTATCAGGACTGTTGTCACTCTTATACTACAAATTGTTGCCCTACATTTAAGGTGAACTGGCCTGGATGCTGTAATGTTGACAGCTGCAGGAACCAGATTCTTGGTTATCTCCCTGAACTTTAGGTGACCTGTCTTACTGCCTAAATGTGCTAGAATAATAAAGTATTGATGCCATCACTGACACTGAAAGTATCAGCAAGTAGACAATATTGTTTACCATTTGTTTCCGTACTTTAATTCAAACATTTGCCAAAAGGCCTATATGTAATCGAACATGAGATCAATTAGAAGCCTTTTTCTCACACCAATAGTGTACTAGTTAAATGCATTTTAAATAAAATACATCAGCACTAAACAGAAGACTGACTAAGCTTATCTGTGCACAATTGTCAAGCAAAAAAAAACAAGGCTAATGACTGACATGTTGATTTGCCAATAGAATTCATCTCTCAGATCAAGCAATGAATGCAGATAGGCTATGGGCTGACTGATAATGAGTCAACATGGGATCATCAGCAGAGGGCTGTATTTACAGGCTGGTCTCATCTATCAGAGGCAGATGGGTCACACACTCACTGCAGGACAATCCATTAGAGTAAATATCATTTATCACAGCATACAGCAACAACCTGCTCCCAGTCTTAGCCTGTGCTGTAGTGGTCAAGGGTTAACTGCAGCATCTATACACTCACTTTGACACATACACATGGAGGCACACAGACACTATATCAGGAGCAGATATGGGTCACAGGGAGTTAGTGTACACTGGATAATTCATTAGTTCCTTCTTCCAACTCCCACACCTTTCCAAATGCAATGATGACAACAACAATAAAATACACTACAGATTAAATGTATTGTACACAACACCCCATTACAACCCATTACAACCTCATCATACACTTAAAAACAAGTGTGCTGTTTGTGATTTAATTTCATTGTTAAGCAGCTGATTATTTTAAAATAAGCAATGTTAATATAATACAACTCTGTGTATATGCATGAAAACGAAATATTTTTAAATATGTTTGCATATTTTCTTCACAGCAGTTTGTCTTTTTTGGTCACGGTAAAGACCTTTTTAACTTTATAACTTTTTAACTTTTTTAACTTTTAAAAAAATTCTTTTTTAACTTTATGTGGTTTATTCATACATTTACGCAATAATAAAGTTGCATTTTCATTCAGTATTTTCATTTAAACGATTTTATTTTTATTTGTCAGGAAGTCACAAAGTAACTTATCATTAATTACAGAATATTTTAGACTATATAATACCGTTAAACGTAAAACAACGAAAACGTATTTGTTTAAAAATAGTTTACTTTAGATTTATTTAACATTTAACTTTAATTTAAGGGTGAAATGTTATAAAATAAAATATGTAACAGTGATCTTTTATAGTTCAAACGCTAATGCTCTACAGATAGGAGATAACAACAGACCTTTTACTCTGAATATATCAGGTAAAACGTTGAGGCAGCTGATTTAACATGTTTTAAGACTGATGAAAAGACAGAATACATCGCAGAAATCTAGCAAGTTATGCTCAAGCGTGTCTGTTCCTTTTATTTATGATTGTGTACATTCCTGAAGATCAGTCACTTGTGATCCAGTCGACCAAAACGCATCTTAATGCCAGGTGTAAACATTTCCCTCTTAAGGTGATCCTTCTCGTGTCATCCAAGAGAACAATTTTAGGTTGTAAGAACGTTTTCCTAAAGTTTCAATGACGTTACAAAAACGTTAAAATATTTATTTTGAAAGTTCTATAAACGTCCAAAGCGTCGTTTTTAGACGCTGCATTAGCTCTATTGTTTGGTTATAAGAACGTTATTCAAACTTTTTTAATTTTGTAACGTTTTTAAACGTTCCAGTAACAACTTTAAAAACGTGTTTGATATATGATAATATTAAAAACTTTTTACTAACGTTATTGCAAAAACGTTCTGAGAACGTTCCCTGTTAGCTGGGATGACCTCTTCTTTTGTCCCTCAGAATATCAAGACCCGCTTTAATATGTCTTTATTATGACTTCTAACTTGTTTCTCACACTCACTTTATTTCCTCTGCCAATAATGGTGACATATACGGGTGCTTTATTGATTATTAAAAGATATTCAATATATATTAGATATTCCTACAAATTATAAGATAGCCTATATTACAACATGTCTCGCGCTTGTTTTTGTTAACACGTAAATAAAAGAGCGTGAATGGTCGCTGCCTGCGTGTGGTCCTGTGCAATTGTCTACTTATAAAATTATTTGAACGAAAACACACACAAGCAAGCTTTCAGTCCCCTGACTTTTTGTGCGCGCGGTTATTAGGCTATCACATGTGAATAAATTAACTATAATAAGTAAAATAAATCTAATAATTGTAAAAGATAATTTTAATAACAAATACTATTTGAATGATTGTATAAATAAATAAAAACGAAACAAAGATCACTAAGAGTTAAAGTTTATACTTTAGAACAACACTTAAAATATTTTTACAAATTACAAGTAGAAATTACATCCAAAATCGAATTCTGCTTTGAATGCAATTTAAAGTCAATTGGATATTAACGTTAATTAATTCAGATTAGTTGACACCACAATAATTGGTGACATACTGACGCCATATCGGTGACATATACAATCAGTCCATTTACAATACAAAGTACAAGAGCATCACTAAATAATGAAGTTCAGACATTAATAAACTTATCCTCTATCGTGAGCTCATTTTACTCTGTGACCGCTAGCCCCTTTGTGGTTGTATGTTTACAAAGTTCACGAGCACATATAGCTTTGCAGCATAATCGCACACGGTCACACCAACTCTGGTGCCAGGCGGAGATTCATTTCATTGGTTCAAGGGGTCGAGTGAAAGAGGTATAAATGAAAACTGTTTTGAAGACGGTGCTTGAACCCCTCCTCTCAGAAAGACTGTCATGTGACAGCACGTAGGTCTGTAACACTCTTGAAGAGAGAAAAGGCGGACAGACGCTCAAGAGACTTCAGCAAACATTCAGATAACTCCGAGTAAGAACATGGTTACGACACTGGGAGAAGATTGTGAAATTTTGATTCTAAGCTTAAGTTAATGCTAATGCGGAGTTGAACATTGATTCATAAAAATATTATTTAAACAAACATAGTTTGCAGACTTCTGAACTACAACAACGAAATGAAGCGCAGTGCAGAACTTGCCCAAAACCTTTTAAAAGATTAGGTATGAAGCTATGTCGAATGAAGCACCTGCCTTTATTTAGACGTAAAACTTCCACTTCGGATCAATGAACGGTTTTCGACAAACTCGGAGTGTTTTTAAGATCTTTACCACCGTCTCTCTGAATTTAAGGTAATACAGTTGGAAAATGCCTCGTCCTGGAAGGAACACCTACAGCGATCAGAAGCCGCCGTATTCTTATATTTCTCTAACCGCTATGGCCATTCAGAGTTGCCCTGAGAAGATGCTCCCGCTTAATGAAATTTACAAGTTCATCATGGACAGATTTCCATATTATCGTGAAAACACGCAGCGCTGGCAGAACTCCCTGCGCCACAACCTTTCCTTCAACGACTGTTTCATTAAGATCCCGCGAAGACCGGACCAGCCAGGGAAAGGCAGCTTCTGGGCTCTCCATCCCAGTTGCGGTGACATGTTTGAAAACGGGAGCTTCTTGAGGCGCCGCAAGAGATTCAAAGTGATGATATCCTCTGAACACCTGCAAAAACCCCCAGACGCTGCGCACTATCTCCAGCAACAAGCGAAACTAAGACTAACTGCTTTAGGGACACATCTGCCTCAAATGCCCGGCTACAACTTAAGTGTGTCTCAACCATCCAGCTTCAAACATCCGTTTGCCATTGAAAATATAATTGCCAGAGATTACAAAATGCCAGGAAGTCTCGCCTTCTCCACCATGCAGTCCATGTCTACGGGTTATCAAATACACAACCAGCTGACCACGGCTTGGCCACACATGTACAGCAGTAATGTGATAGACACAATGTCGAGTGCTGAGTATACTACTGCCTATGGAGTACCACTCAAATCCATAAGTCACGGCACGCAAGGTTTACCGGCGATCCCTGTGCCAATCAAACCCACTCCAGCATCGGTTCCGTCCATCCCGGCTCTCCATGCTCACATTCCAGCTTTCCTCTCCGGTTCTCCACAACCCTTGAGCCCGACGTCTCCACAGACAGCGACAAGCCAGAGCAGCCCCGCCACACCGAGCCCGACCTCACTGCTCCATTCTGTTGCCGTCCACTGTCAAGAGGTCGCTTAAAAATTTAATAAACATGGACTTGAGACATTCACACAACACTGTCCCAGTGACGCCGACGATAAGGCAAGAGAAGAAAACTGAATCTCGGCTGCTTGTCCATTACGAAAAACTTTGCCTATGAAAGAAGCTGAAACATGCTATGGCAAACCTAAATATTCGGTCAAGTTTGCTTAGCTCTGTTTTTCTGACACATATTTATCATACATTTTGGCTACCTCATTTTATTAATGTTCAAGAATTACATTAAGACAAATGCACAACGAACAAAAATGAAAATTATTTGAACAAGAGTAGAGTTTATTGTTTGATTAAGTTTAGGGCAGTGATGAAAGTTTATCAAAGGCCTATTCTGAAACAATATTATATTCTTCGTGTAGATATTTTTTCTTTGGGGTTATGTTTTGGGCTCTTAGGCATACAGAAAGGTAAAGAAAAGAACTAAAGTGGAATGCATGAATAAGCACAGATACTGCAGTGTTTCCATTTGGCAGTGTAGAAAAATACAAAGTGAAATACTTCTACAATGCACTTTTGATGTGAACAAATATCGCAAGAGCTATTGTTCTGTGAATAATGCTCGACATAATTTATCCGCTTCAGTGAAAATATATAGTGAAAGCTGTATATATGTTTCTTGTAAAATGTTGACATTGTCTGTTGTATTTGCTATAGCATGCTACTTTTCACGCATACCTGAATTAAAATATAAACTTTGTCTTTAAATTTCTAAGATATTCTAAGAAAAATATCTTAGATTAATCTTACAGTTTTAATCTTACAGAGACAGTTTAATCGGTTTGAAAGTTTTTACAACGGGAGATTCGGTAAAAGTGCTATTATTATTAATATTGCTGGTTAGTACGGACGAAAAAACAACAATAATAAATGTACACATTTTGTAAATGGAAGGGAGCAAAGCGTTAAACTCACGTAACTACTTGTTGACCGTAATTACACTTGTTAGCTCTTAAAGTTAAGCTGTGAAAGTAAGCACATTTGGAGCAGCAAATTGTTGCTAAAATGTCGCTATGTTGCATTGAACAAACTTAGATTTGTAGGGCATTTGTGAAATTAAAGAAAGTTTTTCTTAACTAAAATAAACAACTAGTTAATGAATTGTTTTAGAAAAATTAAAGAGCAGTTTAAAACAGTAAAAACAGTTTAAGGACTAATTTTATACAATGTGCTCTTCTCCTTTGATTTTATTAAAATTGCAAGTTTTTGGGCTGCCTCTCAATCTAATATTACCTTTTTATCTACTGTCAATTGGTTGTTTGGAAATGTTTATATATCCCAAAACAGTGATAAGTCTCAAGTACAAATTCTGCCGTTATTGCACCCATATCTAAGGTGAGTTGCAAAACACATTTACTTGAAAATGTTACATTTTGTGCAGTGGTGAAATTGACTACAATCATTTTTTTATCCCTAATCACCCTTCCACCCCATGTAACTTAAACATTTAAATTTAAAACATTTAAAATGGCAAATACAATTGGAAACAATTAATAAACAAATAACAAAAAATACATGTCAATAACTTTGGAATACTTTGTGCATTATTCTTAATTCACTATTGTATCTTATTTCTAATTGGTGATTAACACTCCAGGTCTTTTCCTGTCAACAAATAGATATTGTGAATGGCTTATTAGATATCCAAATCTCAAACTGCCATTTATTTTGAATAAACCTTGACACAAGCAAAATATTTCACTAAAGGAATTTGTTAGGTACAAATTTAAGAAAACACTTTTTGGACAATTTCTGGGTGTCAGATAGGATTATGTTCATTTGTGATGACCGATACCTGTTTTGGTAAAAACTTTTGTAAACCTGTGAACACTGAACAAATTTTTGGTCAGGAAACCAAAAAGTACTAGCAATATTTAAACTAATGGATTTTATTCCAACTTATATTATCATAAGTCAATCTAACAAACTTACATTATACCAACAAAGGTCATTTTAAAGGGTTAGATAGATCTGTTGATTTGTAGAGATCTGTTTGCTGTGCGATCAGAATCATCAGGTCTATAGTAATCTTTGAAACAGAAGAAAGGTTACTCTAGATTGTTTATTTAATAAAGCATTCCTTACAAATCCACAAAATCTAATTCATTAGAGAGGAGAAACAGCTACGGTAATTAGCATGTATAATTTAGCAATTTCTTAATGCATGTGGGCAGTGGCCTGAATAATGTGCCAGCACTAACCAGGGCAGCAGGAGAGGGAACAGACAGCAACCTGTTATTCCAATCATACTGTAGAAAAACGAATGTCATCAAGCTCGAAATTAACTCACACAACTAACTTGAGAGGAATTTTGGCCTGCAATAAGCTAAACATCTTTATTTATTTTTCTGTGTGGTATTATTTATTTGGGTGTGCATATTTATGAGAAAATACCTGAACATGCTCAGGCAGGGAATGGCAAAGATATTTATATGGCCATAAATCAACACACTGCTAAGCCTGAAGAGTGAGGAATATACACAAAATGCACACACTTCATATGTTTGAAAATCTTTAATGGCCTGTTTAATTAAGACCTTTCAGATTTTGCATTGAGCAAAAATGATATTAAACTTTTGGAATTAAAGCAGGAATTATGGTAATATATCTACCTTATTTGTCCTATATAATCTATGTTCTTTAATGCAAAGATGCAAAATGCATTGCTTATTCAGAACACTTGTCAAGCCAATGTTAATTTTACAGAGAGCCTCCAATTAATGCTGTAGGAGAACAGGGTCATGAGAAGTTTCTGTAGCAATTCACAACAAGCCCGTTTATTGAGAAGACTTAGGCTGACGTTTGGTTACCATTGACTCTTATACAGGATTCAAAGTGTAAGGCTATTTGAGCACAGCCATAATAATCAGCATGGCAGCAGCTAAAAGCAGTGACAGGTGCAGGAGAGACTCTGTGTTAGTACAGCCAAACGCCTGTGTGTGCATGAAATCACTGTGTCAACATTTAATTCATGCTTCTGAGCACAGACTGTGAGACAAATTACAGCACTGGGTGGGACTGCCAATATTAGCTCAAGCAACATCAGCTTGTAAAGCTGCTAAACCACCAAACTCCTATTTCCCTCTTTATATTCAAGATTTTTGCTATACCTTGGCCTGAGTAAATATAAACAGTATAACTTCATACTGATTAAATTATAAAATACAGTGCAAGTTTGCAATAAAAGTGTTTGTAGAGCAGATAAGATGTATGACATTATCTTATTTATATTGTACAGATAACAGAACAATTGAAAGTAAAGTCCTGTTAAATAAACATTCCGTTTTTGGAGTAGAGTAAGAGTAGAGTAAAAACTGACTGTTTGGTCAGCCATAAAACAGCACCCACTAAACACTGACCAGGACTATTGTCCCCTGTCAATGCACTTTAGGTCTTTCAACATGTTGCCAGGCGACTGGTTCCGTTGACATAGCGATGCTGACCTGAGCGATCAATCCCCTTTACGTCTGTGTGTTTGGTGTTGTGAGTGGGCAAATGCAGATGCTTTGTCTCATGAAGAGACCTCCAGTGAGAAGAATGACACCCTTTAGTGTCTGCATTAAAGTTTTCAGTTTACAGCACACAATGTGCTTGATGTATGCTCAATGCCAAAAAACACATAAAGAGAAAAAGTTTAGAGTTTCTGTCTTATTGTGTCCCATTCACCCAATAATCAATAGCACTAGATACACAAACAATAACTTTAAAAGTAAATCTTACTAATCTTCACCTTATGTACATATATGAGCTGTGCAGGGTTTGTAATAAGAAACAGCACTTAAGGTTGAGTTCAGTGTTTGAACACTCACTGACAAAAGTCAGATTTTGATGTGATAAGGCGGCGCCGCTGATGAGCCTCTGCGTTCTTTACAGCACAGGTGACTGACAGCTCCGTGAAGGTGTTGGGGCCTCCAGCTGAAAGCTGACTGTTGCTCTTGTGTAATGTGCTGAGAGAAAAACACCACAGTATCATATACTGGATCTCAGGGGTATCCAGTCTAATCTTGTGAACACATTTTCATTGTTCAGTCCAGCTGATGAAATATCAATTTCACTTATTAAATCAACTGTCCTATTTAAGTCACACTTGAAATAGAGTGAAATTTAACATAGGTGAAATTGCATTATAAAAGATTTATATATAACTCTCTCTCCACCTGATAAAGAACCTTCTCTATGTAAACACAGTCCTCCTCAATAACAACATGTCAATCTGTTTTTCTCAATACACAGGAAACTGTGGGAAGGTGTAACCGCCCATCACCGGTTATTGGCAACTGCATAAACAGCAGGCAGAAACATTTGAAATCACAATTATGCTTTAGGACATGTCACTCTTTCCTAATGACCAGTATCACCCAAACAGCCATTTTCACACAAACAATGAAATGATTAAGAGCCCAGCTTAACTGCAGCTCTTATCTGCAGCTGCAGGCCATCTTCAAGTCTCAGGTGCTGTGATGTTGTTTGTGTGAATGTAATGATAGGCTGAGTGAGTTTAAGACTTTTGCTCTTTCCCCTGCAGCAGCTGAGTGACAGCTTGATTTAGGCTGAGCAGGAATCTTTCTTGTAACTCATAAACTAACACCTCTTTGACACTTCAAAGGCCCAGTCACACCTGAGGTGTCAGAGGGCAGCGCGGGTCTGTGCATATAGTGAGAAATGGGGGTGGGGGGGATTGGTGGCAGAGCGTTCCCCTCACCCCTTGAGACACACCCCAATTATGATCAACTATTAAAAGCATTTCATTCTCTTTTAATAATCTGTGGCTGCTGGCAATTTTCATTGGAGCAACATATTTCTTCAATCTAAAAATTTCTAAAGTTTTAACATTCACATGAGGTTTACACTACAATATTAAGGACGTGACGTGAGGCCAAGAATGGTGACCCATACTCGGAAATGATTCAGTTTGTTAAAAATAAAATTTATTTAAATAATTATTTCTAAAATTATAATTTCTACATATGTTAATCATTTTTTTTACATTTCAAGATGAATAAATTAAAATAAGATATTTATAAAATATGTATTATGAATGACATGGACTAACAATAAACAATATTATATTTATAATTCAACATTAACCTAGATTAATAAAACTGTAAAAAATTGTCCATTGTTACATTACGATACCTCATGCATTACACAATGTTCAGAATTGAGAACCCTTATTATAAAGTGTTACCATTATTATAATTTTTCAAGAAACGTCTAAAAACTAAATACAGAACTAAATGAGTTAAATACAGCAGCAAACATTTTTAAATCTTCTCACAGTGTTGAACAGACAGGAAGGAAGAGAACATTTTCTGATGTCTCATAACAATGGCCTGAATTTCTTTGATCTGTGTTAAGTCCTTCCCAATGTCAGGAGCCAATAACTGACCTTTTGTATTTGGGATTATCTCCTCTGTGCTTTGTTCATGTTAACTTTGTTCTATTGTCATTGTATTTACAAAGTCAATGAGAAGATAATTAGTAATGAGTCATGTACTTTGAACTACCATGAAATTATCCATCTTAAGGAAATTGAAGCAAACAATTTAGCAGATAAAGTACTTGTGATTTAAATTCTTTCTGTTACTTCAGAATAATAGCAAGCTGAACTCTTCTACATTCAAATCCCAAACTGTGTTTATAGTTGGTTAATAAATGATCTTGAACGTGTCACAGGAGAAATAAAGAGTGTGCTAAACATGCTTCTGGAGATGTTATAGTGTGACTTCACATCATAAGGGAGACAGTATAAGAACATACAAATGTAAAGACTGACACCTGGATGGTCAGGAACTGGTATCTCCATCTTCCACAGGTGCATGGCCTCAAGAGAAAGGGAGGGCTGGTGATGGTAGTGTGTAATTGTAAATTACTAAAGCCTCCATAAAAAAACACTCTTTCTAAATAAGGGTCAATTTGATTGTTCCCTTTAGCCCTCAGCCAATTATCACACAATGGTTAAAGGAAACTGGTCTGTTTTTCATTCCACTAAATCCATTTCTGTCACACAGAGCAGGAGAGGGACACAGAACTTTACCATAATGTTGGACATTATTACCTGTAGAAATAAGCGTCAGAACTTCAACTCACAAAAAAGGCAAATTTGTAAATCTGATTAAACATAATTTAGGTCTTGCCACAATTACAATGATAAGTAAAAAAAACAATGTGGAATTTATCGAGCAGACAGAATATGCTAAAATTATGTGAAAATAATGAGTTAATTATTTCCATAATTTAAATGGAACTTCCACTAAATTATAAGGGTTTAGACTTTAAACCCTTTATTTAACTTTTGTTTACACTTTTGCAGTTCATGATTGCAGGATATACTGTACATTTCAGCTGTACAGTACTGATAATTTAACTTCATAAGCAAACACAGGGCTTAATTTTTACTACAAACTCAGAGGGGTACAAATGAACACAAAGGGTAACTGTACCTCAACGCTAACCGTACTATTTAGGTCAAACTAAATCAAACAGAACGAGCTCTAGCTGAATAGAATGATTTATTCAAGCAGTGGCAGCTGATTGCCGTGACAACAGATTGCCTCCTGGTAAAGTTCCAGTACAACAAACAAAGCTCTCTGGAACTCATAAAATGTCTGATTCATGACACGATGTTTGAATAAAGTTCTGACACTTTAATTATATTCTCATTATTGAAGTTTATGTCTTTTACCATCAATGTGAAGTTTGGCCGTTGATCAATTTACGCTAATTTGAATTTTCAGTTTAAAAATAAATTGCACTCATTCTGTACAATTACCCAGTTTTAGAATGTCTTACAATTCACTGAAATATGATGGGGCTGTTCTTTGCATCCTCTCTGCTTGTTGCCAGTGGAGAGATGCTCTTCTGTTGCCCTCCAGCAGTAAAATGCCACTTAATCTTTTTTAATTGTGCATGCTATTAATTAACTACTGGCACTTTATTTCATTGCCAATTTTGTGAGGAGAGACAAGACTATTACTTTGCATAAAAATGTTTAAGCTAAAATATGCAAGAATATATAAATTCTTATTTAGATTTAGGAATATATAATTATCTATTTATAATATAATATGGGTCTCCAAAGAGCAATTTTTTCTTTTAAATACAAAATAATGCATGGCTGAAGGCAAGTATAAGAGAAGTATAATTTGTGCATATACACTGTAAGAAAGTATGCATAACAATTTCTACACTGTACAAAGACACGTTATGAAGATCATCCTCATATGTATCGTTTTAGGAATCAGGGTCATGGTGTCCACTACTCATTTTCACCACCCAGAAAAACCCAAACTCAGCACAACACAAGACAGTTACAAGGCTAAGATAAAACTGGAGTAAAGCTACTTATTGAACAAGAGAAAGACTCCCACCATTGAGCTCTGCGGGACTGAAGAGGGGGCGGCGTCAACATCGCATTGTGTATTGGAGTGGTAATTCAGAGCTTGGTGGTCTAATGCGCTTGTGAAGCACTTTTAATTTTCACAAGTTTGCGTTTGAAAGGAACAACGGGTAGCTTTTCTTCACAGGTAGCTTTGAAGTACACAAGAGATTCTGACTTGGCCAATCACTCTCTAAAAGTCTGACCACTGAGAAGAGGAAACAGAGAACAACATTTCCCTGCCTTTCTCTGACTTGCTATCAAGTAGAAAATCTGCAACTGTTTGCAGTTGTATGTTGAAGCCTAAAAGGTAAAACATAAGATTAAATGCATGGGTTTTGATTAATTTCACAGTCTGTTTTCATTGTTTTTGAGAAATTTAATTCAGATGATGGATTCTGTTACATACTATATATGCAAACAACAAGAATTATGCTTTATATATCACTTACTTTGCCTGTAACTTTAAAGTCACTGGGATGCACAAAGGAAACTATTTGAGCTAATGTTCACTAAACACTATGGTTTATCTCTCCCTCTAGTGGTCATAAACGCTGCCCTGCATGTTTCATGTTTCAACGCAAAACTTATAGAACTGAGCACATTTACATTTTAGGCATTTGGCAGACGCTTTTATCCAAAGCCACTTACAGCGCATTCAAGGTATACAACTTACCATTATGTGTGTTCCCTGAGCCACTGATTCATGGTTTACATGATACATGGAAGCAGGGCAAAGCAACAGAGACAGCAAAATATAATTATTGGCAACAGAGCTTATATTTTATAAACCACTTATATATTATAATAAATATAAAGTAATTTAGTCTCCTTGTAAGACATTTAATCTGATTATCTGGATATTATTAAATGTTTGATTAAATTATTAAGTAAACAATCAGTATATGAATTTACTAAAAATAATACAGCTTAACACTGTATTTGGTAAATCAGCATGGCTTCTAAATCTGAAATAATTTAACTTATTTTTGTAAAGAAAACCCCTTAGTACATACCAGCCTCCAAGTGAGGAGAAAATAAATGGGGTGTGTTCTTTACATGCCATAATTCTTTAAAGTTAAACAACCATAAAGGCTAAGAACTCTGACCTTCACCATCTAACTAAGCAAGAAAAACCAATGATGTGTGCAAGGCCCCACTCTCTCGTCATATACTGATTATGATAAAATATGTCTCAGCCTCACAAAAAATAACCGTATGTCATCCATGACAACATGGGGCCAGCATTTCAACAGACCCAAATTTCTTCTGCAGAAAAATTCTGTTATATATATATATATTTATATGTGTATATATATATATATATATATATTCACTTTTATAATATGCACAGAAAAACAACATATTACAAATATAATTTACATCTCAAAATTCATGTTTAAATTCACTAATGTAATGTTCAAGCAACATTTGACTCTGTATTAAGCATTTTTATTTTAGCACTTGCTTGGTTAGCAAATAACTGACAGACGGATGGATGACGCCTTTAGGTCTGTAAAGGCTCTCTGACTGTCTTTGTAGAGGAGCCATGATGCAGAGGCTGCCATGCCTGCTCAGGGCTCCCTCAGGCCATGCCTCCACCTCCGTCATTGCCATATGTTTGCATACTTACACAAGCATATGAGCTTTGCACTCTGTTTGGCTCTGCTTGCATGTATCATTAGCCATTTGGCAGGACAAGATATTAATCTCATGGTGGCCTAATTTATGCTTGGTGCATTATGTTTAATGTAGAATCATGTTTAAATTGTAAGATGTTATTTAAAAAAAACAAGAACAAAATTACTTTTTACTGAGCAAATACTGCAGGTGATAGTTGTTTAATTTGTAGCTATTACTTCTACAAAACCGAAAAAAGGAAAACATATGCTTTATATTTTTTATTTATTTTGTAGTGAGAATTCAAATTGCAATGTGCCAGGATCTAACAATGAGCTTGGTTTTGAGTGCCTGATGTTTTATTGACTCCTACTGCAGGAAACAAGAGGATCTTCTTTCATTATCAAGGGTCATTTACAATACCATAACGCATTTTGACGCTAGGGGAACCGTCCCATGATAAATTCTTTGCCGTGCCCTTCACAGTTGTCGTAGCAGGACCATAAACAGCATTTATAATAATCTAGCAGGGCTGTGCAGCAGCTCTCTGATTAGCATGCAGAAGATGAGAGGAAGGAAGAAGTGACAGAGACCACAGAGCTTATTGATATATCTTCATTTTTCTTTATCAGAAACACTACGACTGGTACAGAACAGAAAAAAGAACAGAAAACACAGAAATTTAGTTTTTTGGGAATACTTTGTAGGTGGCATCCTTTTCCTTGATTTGCAGCAGATAAAAATTATTTTATTGAGCTGATAAACTGGTACCACTTTACAGTAAGGTTTCATTTGTTAACATTAGTTAATAATAGTTAGCATGAACCAACAATGAACAATACCTCTACAGTGCTTATTAATATTAGTACACAATCATTTTAATATTTATTAATACATATTTTAAATAAAAATTTGTATCATTAGCATTAGATAATGCACAATGAACTAACATAAATGAACAAAGAACAAGTATATTTTATTAACTAACATTAAACTAATGTTAATAAATGAAAACGTATTGTAAAGTTTTACTAATAAACTCTTTAAAATCATTACTAAATTCTATAAAGGCCCACAAGATTACTGAGAGTATATGTATAACGGAACAATCCCTTTAACATATATTTGAGGTATGTAATTGAGTTATCTCATCTTACATCTAATGAATAACCTTGTGTGGATCAAACCTAACCTAACTGAAAGCCTCTAACTAAGGTTAATGAAGTAGGATGATTAAAACATAATGCAGAATATATTTCATACAACCTTTACAGCCATATAATAAAGTATAAAGAATATATAAATCACCACAAATGTAAAATTCACTTGATACAGTAGAACCGATTAATATAACTGAACTTCAATAAACTTAATATAAGTGAACTTTAAGAAAACTCGGGTGAGTTTTCATTTATCAAGTTCTTTGCTTAATTTTGGTCAATTATTTACCTACAAAAATCCACATTATGCACTTATAATAAATGAAATGACAATGATCTTGTTTATTGAATTATTTAATTCTATTCATGGAAAGTTTAATGTTCACCTAAGTATTTCGTGAGATGTTATTCTGTTTGTTGGGGCAAGACTGTTTCATAAAGAAAACAAAGGACGAATAAGTAATTAAGTTCAGCTATAAAATCTCAAGCATCATAACACGCAACATTAAATGTCCATCCCACTCCATCAATTACTCCAAGTACTCACACACACTCTTTATCCATCTCAGAACTGCACATTTATGTATGGACGTAACAGTTTATCTCACTTGCAGATTCAGCAATTTGAGCCTGCTCTGTTTAAACAAACAATAACATTTA